>OW240914.1:39485447-39542553 GCA_933207985.1 Pelobates cultripes
TGTGTATGAGGGGCAGTTTGTGTGTATGGGAGCAGTTTGTGTGTATAGGGGGCAGTTTGTGTGTATAGGGGCAGTTTGTGTGTATGGCGGACAGTTTGTGTGTGTATGGGGGGCAGTGTGTATATGTGGGGCAGTAAATATGTGGGGCAGTAAGTGTGTATGTGGGGAAGTATGTGTGTATGGGGGGGCAGTGTGTGTGTATGAGGAGCAGTGTGTGTGTATGAGGGGCAGTTTGTGTGTACGGGGGCAGTTTGTGTGAATGGGGGCAGTGTTTGTGTGTGAGTGGGGGGGCAGTTTGTGTGAATGGGGGGTAGTATTGGGGGCAATGTATGTGTGTGTGTGATCAGGGTAGGGTGGCTTTTTTTTAGAATATAATATTTTTTAATTTAATTTAAAAAAAAAAAAATATTTCCCTGGTGGTCCGGTGGGGGATTCATTGGTGGTCAGGTGGTGAGAGTGAACTCTAGCCCGCACTCCCGGGCTAGAGTTCACTCTCGCGAGATTTGGAGCGCTGCCGTGGTAACCGCGGCAACGCTCCAAATCTCGAGCGAGGAGGACCCGGAGGAGCTGCAGCCTTAGCTTCAGGGTCCTCTCTCTCACTCCCTCTCCCTCCCCTGCCGGCTGTCAGCACAGTGCCTGCGGACCGGGGAGGGAGAGCTCTGATCTCCCCTCCGGTCCGCAGGCACATTGCAGGGCTGGCAGGGGAGGAAGAGGGAGACCGTCGGATTTCTCGGGGGGGGGGGGCAATTGCCTGTTCCCCGGATCCGCCACTGCCCGGAGGAGCTGCAGGTAAGAGCTCCCGGGTCCTCTCTCCCTCCCCTGAAGGCTGCCAGGATAGTGCCTGTGGACCGGGGAGGGAGATCTCTGATCTCTGCTCTCCCTCCTCGGTCCGCAGGCACATTGCAGGGCTGGCACTTGGACAATGCCAGCCCTGCATTAGCCGGCAGGGGAGAATCTCAGGGGGGGGGGGCAATTGCCCCGTTGCCCCCTCCCTCCCCCACCCCCCCACGATCCGCCACTGGTTCTAGATTTAGGTGGCAAGGTAGTTGTTTTTCATCTGCAAGGTAGTTGTTTTTCAGATTTTCAGAAACAAATGTTTTATTTAAAAAAAAAAAAAATGTATCTTCACTTGTTTTGTTGATGGATGTCACCACCAGACCTGTAGAACATCCAGTAAAGCCCTTCCACTTTTTATAGGTCATTTGATATAGAGGTGACTTAATGACTGTGATGTGGTGGAAATCTTTGTGTTGATGCTATGTTCCGAAACTGCTAAAAGACCAAAGATGCAAGAAAAGAAAAAAGATAAGATATGGCATTGCAGATATCTGCGGTGTTACGAAGGATGTGATGGTAACTGTATGTAACATAGAGTTATACATTACGAGTTCATAAATAAGAGAAGCAATGCTTGTTGTCACTTGTCTTATATATTCGAGGTGACCAGATCTGAGAAGAAACACGCAGCCCTTCCGATTGCATTTTAGCCAATGCACACTGTAGCGAAGCTGCAATCCTGAGGGCGAATGTCTCTGCCAAAAGCCTCTCGAGTTGGAACAAAGCGCTGCTTAGTAAATATAGCCCATTCCCCCAGTAACTGAACGACACACAGTTCTGGGAGTACAACTGTTTTTACTGAGCCAAACTCTGCATTTTATGCATAGACCCCAGCATGGGGTCTCCATTGTCTATACACAGTGCCTGCCTAGCCGTCTCTGTGTCCGGGAGATAATTGAGTTACTGACTAAAAAACTAATTATCTTCCACGTCATACATCCCCGGATGGCTCCTTTACGAACTTCCAAGTTGTCCAAATAGCGCCCGGATCCATAAGGAATTGTCCAATCGCCATTGGGGTAATGTTTTGACTGGCCGCACGTGGGTGAAGTCCAAAATAGATCCAGAGGAAAAATGGTCTTGGCCGGTCAAATATCAGGAGTCCCTGTGGTCACATAAATGGGTGCTCCCCATGGCTGTAAGGGAGCGATTGTTCCTCATAATCCATTGTACCTTCCCTCCAATTAGCGCTCTCCTGGCATGTTGGTAAGTTGGTTAAAACAGCTAAACAAATAGACCAGGAACTGCACGGTACGTGGCCGAAAATAGTTCCAGGGAATTCGTGGCTAAGTACCTATGTGAGCGTTCAGGAGAACAAAATGGCATCTGCCTGGGAGTGTACTTTCGGTAATACGTTCGCTAGAAGGAAGGTACCGAACCAGGGGGAATACAGTTTGTTTGGGGAAATCAAAGGGATATACAGGCAACCGAACAGGGATAGGACAAGGTCCACCACGCATGCCTAATATGCAGTCTCTCATACTGCCATGTTGTAGTCTCACTCTCATCCCCACCCCCTTGTATCTGTGAGGTGTGCACGGTAATGTGCAGTATTTTATTAAGGCCAAATTTAAGAAAAGTAATTTTCTTAATTTTGATGTTACAACTGTGTTTAGTTGATATCTCCCTAATTTAGTTCCTAACATAGCTCCATAGCTTGTTTTACTAATTTGGTGTCCTTAAATATGGCAATCCCACATAACAACACAAAATTAGTGAGTTATCAACGAAACCAAAGAAAGATCATAATCAAGAAGAGGCTTTTCGTCATTTTCATCTTTTAACTGTATAATAGGTGGCTCACTTATTTAGTTCCCTGATAGATCTCCATTATTTGATATCCTTAAAAGAACACTCTGGTTACCATAACAACTTAATTGGAATGTTCAGAGTGAGGACATTTTTTAATGCATTTTGTAAGTGGTGAGCTACTGACGCTCTTATCATCTCAGCGGCACCCCTCTCCGAGACTTCCTGTGCCTCAGACTCAAACAGAAATTCAGGGGCAGAGCTGACAAGTGCCAATCAAAGATTGTTAATAGTTTAATCTTTGAAGGTAAGCCAGCAAAAACCTCCTGGTGCCATAACAACTTAATTTCAATGAAGTTGTTATTGTGTCTGGAGTGTCCCTTTAGACCCTTAATGACGATAGGGTATGCTATGCAATCCTATAAAAGGTGCTCTACCAGGAAACCGCATACTTACCTTCCACACCAGATCCGATTGGGGGGACTGCCTGACAACCGATGCAGTCCCCCTGTAGCAAATCCTTCCCCTCTGCATTATATGGATCGGCCAGGTTACATCATTGCCTGTAGGGTACTGCCTGGGCTGTCAGACAGACCCCAAAATATAAGAAATATACACTTATAACTACATTATATATATATATATATATATATATATATATATATAATCAAAATGTAATTATCAAAATGTAATTAAAGTGATACTATAGTCACCAGAACAACTACAGTAGTTGTGGCATTTTCATGAAAACACTGTCTTTTCAGAGAAAAGGCAATGTTTACATTGCCCCGTAGGGACACTTTCAGGGCCACTCCTCAGATAGCCACTGGAGGTGCTTCCTGGTGTAGTGCTCCACAGTGTGCAGCACTGCCATTCAGTGTCTCCACGCTCTGCATGAAGACAATGAACTTGATTCAATGCATCTCTATGAGGAGGTGCTGAATGGCCAAACTGGCGTTTGGCTCTGCCCCCATTCCACTTTCTTGGAGATTTAAGCCAAATGGAAAGCACCAGATTGGCTGAAATCATAAATTCTCATGATGTCAGCAAGAACGCGGATTGGAGGCGGGGCCAGCTCTGGCGGACCCGAGCGACACTGGAAATAAAGTAAGTTTTATTACCTTTTAAAGAGGCTAGGGGGCAAGCCACCTAAATTGTGATTTTAACACTTCAGTGTCTGGAATACATGTTTGAGTTCCTGACCCTATAGTGGAATTATGTAAAAATAATAGGTAAATATATAGGACCTGATTTACATACTAACCAGTAACACCTGGAGGGTCCATCTACAGGAGCGGCCACGTCACCAAGGCACTGGCCCCAATCTGCCTCCTTGCTGACATCATTAGAATTTATGATTTCAGCCAATCCACTGCTTTCCCATAGTGAAAGCATTGGATTTGCTGAAATCATCAAGGAGGCAGGAAGGGGGTGGAGCCAAGCAGTGGCTTGGTCAATCAGCACCTCCCCATAGAGATGCATTGAATCATCTCTATGGGAAAAGTTCAGCATTCCCCCAGGAAGCACCTCTAGTGGCCATTTAAGGAGTGGCAACTGGAGGTGTCCCTAGAGGGTAATGTAAACACTGCTTTTTTTCTGAAAAGACAGTGTTTGCATGTAAATGCCTCCAGGGACTGATTATACTCACCAGAACAACTACATTAAGCTATAGTTGTTCCAGTGACTATAGTGTCACCGTCCCTTTAAAGATTTGTGCACATCGGCTAGGAGGTAAGAAATGGGTAATATAGGATTTTGTTTAAGAATATATTTATTGTGTAAAAAGATAATAGAATTACAGAAGGCAGCAAACAAAAAAACGTACAAGGAAAATAAATCCAAATACAGGCAAAACAAAGGGGTGTGGGGGGCACTACTAAGCAAGAAAGTATTTCAGAGTTTCATGATTCTTCTTTAGACACTTCCTTGTATATTATATTGTTTACTGCCTGATGTAATTCTATTACTCCCTGATACCTTGATCTCCTTATGTGAGCAGGGATTTAACATAATTTAACCTCACAGCACAATCTCTTTATAGGCATTTAAATACCTATTTAACCCCTTAAGGACCAAACTTCTGGAATAAAAGGGAATCATGACATGTCACACATGTCATGTGTCCTTAAGGGGTTAAAGAGCTGCTTGCAGCATTGACTTTCAGCAGTGGAGGCAGCTCATCCAAAAATCTTGGGACACTAAAAATGGCCCCAGCTAACAGAGGGGAGCCCTGCCAATCAGCACCTCCCCATTGATAACTGGGGTTCCTGGTGTCACAGGAATTAGACCTTGCTCACACCAAAACTGCAGGACATGTCAGAGCACCCTAGAAACATTAAAGCCTATTATTGTTAGGAAGTACTGATACTATATACTATTCCTTTCATTATTTTTGTTAGACTTTATCTAATTGTAACTGGATATGCTGCATATTGTACATCTTTTACAAAAAGTTGTGCAACACAGAGCAGACTCCACTGCTTCATCAACTCAATCTGAAATGAATATGAATCATTTGTGCTCTGCTTTTGCTACCTTGTGTAAAAAGCTTTAATTTTGTTTGCTTTTAGGTTGCTTGTAAATGATTTAACCCCTAAAGGCAAGACAGCACCCAGGGCATCAAGGCACCATACCACCTACATTGAGATTGGTATTTGAGAAATGATCTAAAGCCTATTTTTGTTTCCAGTTCTGCAATTTTGGGCTAAAATTTGAAAACTCATGTTGGCAATTCAAAGCACATTGACATTTTGAAAACAAAAAAGTATTTCTAATGTAAGAGTATATTCATGGGTAGTTAGATGTTAAGGCCTCCCTGTAATACATTTAAAAAAAAATCTGATTAAAATGAACACAAGTAACACTTACACTGTGGCTGCTGCTCCATTCCTTCTGAAATCATCTGGGACGATGATTTCAGCCAACCCAACGCTTCTCCATAGGGAAGCATTGGATTGGCTACTGCACGTGTGTAGAAATCATTGTGCCGTGCAAACTGCATTTTTTTTTTCTAGAAACTGCATTAGTTAAAATCCTAAAAACACTCTCTATAAAGTTGCATAACTTTAATCCTCTAGTACGAGGGCGTCCACCATGCGGCCTCTTGGGCAAATTCGGCCGGCTGGACATCGAGGTGCAGCCCGAGGGGAGTACAGTATACTCCAGCCAGACTGATACTCACAGTGTGCTCTAGGCCAATATCCACAATGTCCTCCAGGCCAAAGAAGTCCAGATATTTAGACTAAACCAAGTAGGCCCAGTGTCTCTGGACTTTTATATTTCTGTCTCCAAATCTAAAAAATATCCAGAAATTTCAACCTATGTTGCCAAACTCTGGTCAATGATTAAGTCGTCTTGGCTCTGTGAAAGCATAGAAACATAGAATGTGACGGCAGATAAGAACCATTCGGCCCATCTAGTCTGCCTAATTTTCTAAATACTTTCATTAGTCCCTGGCCTTATCTTATAGTTAGAATAGCCTTATGCCTATCCCACACATGCTTAAACTCCTTTACTGTGTTAACCTCTACCACTTCAGCTGGAAGGCTATTCCATGCATCCACTACCCTCTCAGTAAAGTAATACTTCCTGATGCATGTTCTCGTTTATGAAGCTGTTCAAATCCAAGCCACGTTACGTTAACCTGGAGTCCAACTTAAGATGTACCCTGACTGAATACACTCCAGAGTTCTCAAAAATTGTTCAATGAGTTACCAGTACTCTCATTTGATTTTGTAATCTTATTGTGCAGTTTTAATTGGCTAAACATGTTTCAAATGGTTCATGGACTGACTTTGTGTTACTGTTTAAATTATTTTGTATTGTTAGAAGGATATATAAAAGTTGATCTAAAAACTGTTTGTCTACTGTCTGGTGGACCGACTGGTACCCTGAATGGGTGCCTCCACCAAATACATTCTCTAGCTATCACCGGGACACCAGCAGTGATCCAGCCCATAGCCTCTGCCGCTTGGCCGGAGTCTAATTATCGCTTCCCACCCTGGAACAGGAACCTGGATACAGCTTCAAGTGGTTAAAGCTCTCCTGCAGAAAGTATAGCTGGTCCACCCAAACACTAGTCGAGACTGAGTTTTATATATATATATATATATATATATATATATATATATATATATATATATACTTATATGTGTATATGATTATATACACAGGCCCCAGCATGGGGTCTCCATTCAAGCCCCTCCCAGAGATCTCTGTGCCTGGGAGATACTTGTGTTAAAGACAGGTAAGCTAATAACTAAGGAACAAAGAGGCAAGCACAAACACATAAAAATACCCCAAAACATCATAAAAATATACAGTAACTACACATATCATACCTCCTCAAATAGCCCTGATCTGAGCTCCCAAGTTCTCCAAATAGCACTCAGATCCATGCAGTGTAGGGGTAACACCACCGTGTTAAAATTCTGACCGGCCACTCACGTGGTCCTATGCCCAAAATAGTTTCAAGGCATTTGGTGCTTTTGCCGGTCAACTTTTGGGAGCTTCTGCATCCGAAATACAGGGTGCTCCACCTGGCTCTCAGGTTGAGTTTGCTCCCCTTAGTCTCAGGAACCTTCCCTCCAAAAAGCGCTCTCCTGGCGGGTTGCAAAGTGGTTCAAAACCCAGGACCAAGTTGTCTAGGAACCACACGGTCACCTCATGCCGAAAACAGTTCCATAACATGTGCAGCTAAGTACAGCTGAGGTAACTGGGGACCCACAAAGTCCTCATTACAAAATTAGTTCCATAGCGGTCGTGGCTAAGTACCGTTGAGGACCATTCGTGGGTTTCTACATGCGAATGCCAGCCAGGGAGCAAGCGTTCAGTTCAGTTTCAAAGAAGGGAAAGTGCCGAACCAGGGGCACTGAGGCAAAGCTACTTGGGAAGGCCAGGCAGGTTAACTCCCGAATGGGGTCTTTGGATACGGCCCATAGTCCTTGGGCAAGAGGCTAGCTAGCAGGCTCCTCCAGGAGCTTGTGGCATAGGCACATTTGAAACAGATTGCTTTTACATTATTGCCAAATTAACCGGTATTAACATGCATTATACAGCTAAAAGGCCATATTTTATAAGTGAACAAGGAGTGCGGCCCACACTGTGACGGAGCTCCTGTACTCCGACTGAGTACCTCCGCCCAGTCCACTGCCTAGCCGTTTGCAGGGACCCTGGAACGCTTCAGACCCAGTCCGAAACTTGACTGAGGTCTCTCCTCTGCTCTTCCACCTGACCAAGCTGAAGCTTTCTTTCTAGGCAGGTATCATCCGTTCTGCCTATTCCGCTGAAGATTATAGTTACTACCTTTACAAAAGCAATTGCGGTTCCCAGTGCTAGAGGCATCCTGCAGCCAGCAAACAGGTCCGAACATCTGTCACTGGGATGCCTACAAATCCACATAGAACATGAGTTCCAAAAGGAACTAACATACAAAGCTATATTTTTCTTGGGACTAGCCCATATGATGACTACATTTAGATTACTGTGACAAACACAAAAAATTCAAATAACCAAAACATGTCAGAAAACATAAAGGGAATTATAATAACACAATAACATATCTACAAAGGGGTAGAGAAGACAATAACTAACACAAAATGTAGCGGAGCTCCCTGTACCCCGGCAGAGTACCTCCGCCAAGGACCGCTTCCTAGCTGGAACAGGGGACAAACCTCAGCCGTGGCTTGACTGGGGTCCTGGAACCGCTCCTTCTTGCAGCCAAATGGGGAATTAGCTCTAGTCCTTACAAGGACTTTCCCTGTTGAATCCACTGCAAGCTGGAACAGCAGACACAGGAGTAAATCTTCTTTCCCTCCGATAACAGGACGACACACAGTTTTGGAGTGTAAGCTGGAATGGCTTTTAATGGTGCCACACTGGCCTTTTATGACAATCCCCAAGCAAGGTGTACGCCCACATGAACCTTGTTGGGGACAGGGACACAAACTTACAAACCGATAATAACACATTTACAATGTAAGGCACTCCCACACATGACACACAATCCCTCCCCTCTACTTGGGAGGTAATTGGATCAGTAACTGTACTAATTCTAATCCAATTATCTCCAAGCACAGAAAAAACATACATTTCTAAAAAGTCCAAAAAGTACCCCAAAACACATGATATCCCTACAACTGTTACCCTGATCTGGGTGACCGACATATCCAAAAATCCTCCAGATGAGTTCAGGGGTTCAGGAATTTTATGGACGGTCAAGTTTGGTAGTCTTTTACAGGTTTCCCTACAGGGCCCATAGTCTGTGGGCAGGAGGCTGGCAAGCAGGCTTCTCCAGAAGCTCGTGGCAAACTCACATGGAGAGGAGAGATTGTCATACAAAATATCTCTCCTGCCTGCAGAATTAGCAATATTAAAATCTACCTGAATATGCAAATTAGCAAGCCTTGCTATTCAGGTAGTGCATATAGCTGCTGATAAATGCTTGCAACCCACAGGTGGCGCTCTACAGGCTCCACAGTCAAATCCACCAAGTTGATTGCAAGCATTAGGAAGACAGGAGAACCCACTAACATTCAACACTAAACAATTACACACACCCTGCACCCATAATGGGCACAGGGTGACCTAAACATAGGGGTCATTGAGGGATCTAATTGAAGTGTCCATTTTATGATCCCAGTGATGGGGACTACCGTCACACACACATACATTTCTGATGAAGTGACCCACTGCTGAAAAAACTGGGACACCACTAGCCATGTGCAATTCGTTTTGTTCCGAATTTAAATTCGGATGAATTTCAACTATTCGGATATTTGGATGCTTCCGAATGTCCGAATTTCGGAAGTGCCGAAGTGCTTCGGATTTCTGAAAAGTGGCAAAACAAGAGACAGAGGGAAAATTATGTGAATGATGACAGGAAACTAACCCTAATCCTACCCCTTTCTCTACCCGTAACCCTATTCCTAAATGTGTAAGTGGTTGTGGTGGTTAGGGTTAGAGGTTAGGGGTGGAGGTAGGGTTAGGGAATTGCCGAAGTCCCGAATTTCAGAAGTGCTGAACCAAACCAAATGTTTTGCCCATGCACATCCCTAGACACCACTGCACTAGAAACTGTTTGAGTGACAGCCATTTGATATGGAAGAAGTCCGTTAAGAAGTCACTGAAAACACAACTCTTAGTAAAGCATACCATCTTCCTGGGTGCTCCCTCTCTCTCCTGCCATTGTTTGGTCCTTCCGCACACCACTTTACTAGCTTGTTTCAACACACGCATGTTATCCATCAATCCCTCCTCCCCTCTGACATTCTGTTATTTCTCTTCTGTGTCTTTATTGTAAGCTTGTTTGCGTAGGGACTTCTTTACCTCTTGTCTCTGCTATATTCCATATGTAATTACATGTTGTCAAATATCCCCATTTTATAATTGTAAAGAACTGTGGACCCACGCAGCTCAATATAAACACTCCCTTTTCTTTTTGCACCAAAACCACTGCAATAAAGGAAAACTATAGTGTCAGGAATACAAAGATGTATGCCTAATACTAGAGTAATTGTCTGCCCAGCCCCTGCATTGTAAAGGGTTAAAAATAAACAACCACTTTTTACTTACCTGATTCCAGAGCCAAAGTTCCCTCGTCGCTGGGTCGTGCCCCTAGACTGCTGACGTTAGCCGATGGGGGAATCTAATTAGGTGCATTAGGCAAGGTTAAAGGGACACTATAGGCATCAAGACCACCACTTCATCCCATATAACCACTTAAGGACCAAACTTCTGGAATAAAAGGGAATCATGACATGTCACACATGTCATGTGTCCTTAAGGGGTTAAGTGGTCTGGATGCATTGCCCCTGTCCCTTTTAGTACTGCAATGTAAAACATTGCATTTTTTAAAGTAACTGCAATGTTTATATTGCAGTCCTAAAACTGCCACTAGTGGTTGTGTACCAGGCAGGCAATCAAGACGCTTCCTGGTGTTTGACAGAGTTTGACTTTATGAAACAAAGTTGGACATCCTCACCCCATAAGAAAACACCATAGAAAGCAATTAAGGCAATGCTTTCCTAAGGGGAAAACCTAATGCACTCTAGGCACATGCGCATTAGGGCTCCCGCATTGGATGATGTTGGAGGACGCAGACCATGACGCCGTGGCTATTTAACCCTTTACAATGCGGGGGGGTCTGCAGGGGCTGTGTAACGTGTTTGTGTTAAGAATTCATCTTTATAAACCGAGCACTAAAAACTTCCTTTAAAGGGACAGGAGCACTGCACCCACACCACTTCAATAAGATGAAATTGAAATTCAATGAGACTGGGTGACCATACTGTCCCTTTAAGCTGCAGTGATGATGGTGCTTAGTGTCCCTTTAAAAGCCAACTATGGTAAGCAGCAGAGCTGGCAGGTCCGCGCATGCGCACTGAGCTACAGACCCCTCCCCCTCCGCACGTGCCCCGGATACAATACACGTCAGGTGATCGCGAGACCCGCAGGAAGCAGATGCCGCGCATGCGCAGTACAGTTAGCCAGCGCTTGCCCCGGACTGCGCATGTTCCGCCCAGCAGCGGCGCTTTATCAACAGTGCGCAAGTGCGGCTGCTCTCGGTAAACCTCCTCGTCCGTGACGTCATTGCGCCGGAAGCCTCCAGGTCGGTGTCTCTCGGTGGCGTCGATCCGCATACAAAGGGGGAGGCATCTGCTATCGCTTGGTACAGGCCGGGCGGAGAGCTCGGGCCCCGGGCATGACCTCGCTGTCTCCTCGGGCCTCCGCCGGGCGGAAATGAGGCCAAGATGTCGGTGTCTGGGCTGAAGGCCGAGCTGCGGCTCCTCGAGTCCATATTCGGGAAGGAGCACGAGAGGTTCCGGATCATCAGCTGGAGGCTGGACGAGCTGCACTGTGTGTTCATCCAGAGCACGGGGGGCGCCCTGACCATCCACTGCAACATCACGGTATGTACACCCCCCCCCACCCCCTAAACTGTGTGTACCCCCTCTCCCCCCAAAACTGTTTGTGTACCCCCCAAAACTGTGTGTGTACCCCCCAAAACTTGTGTGTGTGTAAATGCCCCCAAAACTGTGTGTACCCAAAACTGTGTGAAACTGTGTGTGTACCCCCAAAACTGTGTGTACCCCCAAAACTGTGTGTGTGCTGTGTGTAAAACTGTGTGTGCGTGTTCCCCCAAAACTGTGTGTGTGTGTAAAACAGTGTGTGTGTGTATTTCCCCCCAAGGCTGTGTGTGTACCCCAAAACTGTGTGTGTTCAAACTGTGTGTGTACCCCCCAAAACTGTGTGTGTACCCCCAAAACTGTGTGTGTACCCCAAAACTGTGTGTACCCCCCCAAAACTGTGTGTGTACCCCCAAAAGCTGTGTGTGTACCCCCAAAACTGTGTGTGTACCCCCAAACTGTGTACCCCCAAAACTTGTGTGTACCCCCAAAACTGTGTGTGTGTGTGTGTACCCCCCAAAACTGTGTGTACCCCCAAAACTGTGTGTGTACCCCCCCAAAACTGTGTGTGTGTACCCAAAACTGTGTGTGTGTACCCCCAAACTTGTGTGTGTACCCCCCAAAACTGTGTGTGTACCCCCAAAACTTTGTGTGTGTACCCCAAACTGTGTGTGTGCACCCCAAAGGCTTGTGTGTGTACCCCCCAAAAAAACTGTGTGTGTTCCAAAACTGTGTGTGTACCCCCAAAAAAGGCTGTGTGTACCCCCAAACTGTGTGTGTGTACCCCCCAAAACTGTGTGTACCCCCCAAAACTGTGTGTGTACCCCCAAACTGTGTGTGTGTACCCCCCAAATGTGTGTGTACCCCCTGTGTACCCCCCCAAAACTGTGTGCCCCCCCAAAACTGTGTGTGTGTACCCCCAAAAACTGTGTGTGTGTGTACCCCCAAAACTGTGTGTGTAGGCTGTGTGTGCCCCCCCAAAACTGTGTGTGTACCCCCAAAACTGTGTGTGTACCCCCCAAAACTGTGTGTACCCCCCAAAACTGTGTGTGTCCCCCAAAACTGTGTGTGTACCCCAAAACTGTGTGTGTACCCCCAAAACTGTGTAAAATTTCCAAAAACTGTGTGTGTACCCCCAAAACTTGTGTTACCCAAAACTGTGTGTGTGTACCCAAAACTGTGTGTGTGTGTACCAAAACTGTGTGTGTACCCCCAAACTGTGTGTACCCAAAACCAAACTGTTACCGTGATGAATTCATCCACTGCAACATCACGGCATAATGTACCCCACCCCTAAACTGTGTGTACCCTCCCCCCCCCAAAACTGTGTGTACCCCCAAACTCAGTGTGTACCCCCCCAAAACTGTGTGTACCCCCCCAAACTGTGTACCCCCAAAACTGTGTGTGTACCCCCAAAACTGTGTGTGTACCCCCAAACTGTGTGTGCCCCCAAAACTGTGTGTGTGTACCCCCCCAAAACTGTGTGTGTACCCCCAAACTGTGCTGTGTGTGTACCCCCCAAAACTGTGTGTGTGTCCCCCTGACACCACGTGCATCGGGACCATCCACTGCAACATCACGGTATGTATCCCCCCATTACTCCCAAACTGTGTGTGACACCGCAGTACTGACCATCACTGCAACATCCGCGGCATGTATCCCCATTACTCCCAAACCGACACCAATGCACTGACCATCCCACTGCAACATCACGGCATGTACGGTGTGTCGACCATCCACCGCAACATCACGGTATGTATCCCCCCCGTACTCCCAAACTGTGTGTACCCCGACACCCACGTACTGACCATCCACTGCAACATCACGGTATGTATCCCCCCCGTACTCCCAAACTGTGTGTACCCCGACACCACGTACTGACCATCCACTGCAACATCACGGTATGTATCCCCCCCGTACTCCCAAACTGTGTGTACCCCGACACCACGTACTGACCATCCACTGCAACATCATAGTGTGTATACCCCTTAAGCCCCAAACTGTGTGTACCCCAAGGTGCAAGGTCACGGTGTATATATCATCCCTGTACATGCAAACTGTGTACCCCAACACCATGTACTGACGATCCACTGCAACATCAGTTTGTATGCCCCATGTATGTCTGACAATATACATTTATTGACCATCCACACCAAGGACCCATTGATAGACTACTACATCATGATGTATAAACCCCATATAGATTCTATACATACTGGTCTTCCACTGCAACGTTGCGTATACTCCATGTACCCCAACAAAACTGCATACTGTGTACGCACTGTCCCCTACAACATTATAGTGTTTGTACCCTACAGCTATCCACTCTACAACACTTGGTGTGTATACACACACTCTCAGGTCTACATATTGACTGTCTACGTTAGCTTCATTTTGTGTACCACAAGATGTCTCTACATGATGTCATATTGCGCATATCTCACACTAATCCTCCACAGCAACATAATTTGTGTACACCACATACCCCAATTCTCTCTATGCACACACTTTAGCCGTGATAAATTTGCTTGGAATCTTGAAACCAGCTAAGAAAGTTAGGAGCCAGGTTTATTTTATTTTTTCAATTTTTTTTCACATTTTTTTTTTTTCTTACTGCAAGCTTTATTTTCAAAAGCTAAAATATAATTCTTAAAAGAACACTATAGCGTTGGGAATACATATTTGTATTCCTAACGCTAAAGAGCCCTAGTCACCTAAATGGTGACTAGGGCCCCTTCCACTGCGAATAAATGGTTAACCATTTATTTGCCTAGCTTAATCTAGCGCCAGGCTTCCACAGCGCTGGTGACCTCTCCTTCTCTGTCGACGTCGGATCCTGAATGCGCATGCGCCTCCAGAGGTGCGTGCATTCATAATCATCCATTGGAAAGCATTGAGTAATGCTTTCCTATGGGGATATTTTTTGACACTGGTGTAAATTGCAGAAGCGTGGAGGTTGGATTAACTCTGCAGTGTAAACAAAGCAGTTTCTCTGTAACTGCTATGTTTTCAGCTTCAGGGTTGAAACTAGGGGGACCTGGCACCCAGACCACTTCATTGCGTTGAAGTGGTTTGGATGCCTATAGTGGTCCTTTTAAAGGGACACTATATAGTCACCAGAACCACTACAGCTTATAGGAGCACTATAAGGTCAGGAACATAAACGTTTATTCCTGATTATAATTATTATAATAGAGCGCAGTCAAATTCCGCAGCGCTTTACAATGGGTGGACGAACAGACGTAGTTGTAACCAGACAAGTTGGACACAAAGGAACAGAGGGGTTGAGGGCCCTGCTTAATGAGCTTAAATGCTAGAGGGAGTGGGGTAAAATGACACAAAGGTAAGGATAGTATTAGACTAGTGACAGTTGCAGAAGAGGAATCAGTCAGGAGGTATTAAGTTTAATTGATACGCTTTTATGAAGTGGGTTTTTAACGATTTTTTGAAGGAGTGGAAACTGGGTGAGCATCTAACAGAGGAGGGAAGAGAGTTCCACAGGAACGGTGCAGCCCTCGAGAAATCTTGAAGGTGAGCATCAGAGGTGGGAGTACGGACAGAAGATAGACGTAAGTCTTCAGCAGATTGTAAGGGCATAGACGGGACATACTTGTGTATAAGGGAGGATAGATAGGTGGGAGCAGCATTATGTAGAGATTTGAAAGCAAGAACCAGAATTTTAAATTGAGCTCTATATTTTATAGGAAGCCAATGTAGGGACTGACAGAAGGGTGAGGCATGGGAGGTGTGGGCAGACAGGAAGATGAGCCTCGCCGCTGCATTCATTATGGACTGTAAAGGCGCAAGTTGGGAGCACATAAGACCCCTGAGAAGCGAATTACAGTAGTCAAGGCGAGAAAGGACAGTGGAATTGACCCACACCTTAGTCGCATCTGGCATTAAGTAGGGGCGGATGCGCGCAATGTTTTTGAGATGGAAATGACAGGATTTGCCGATGGATTGAACATGAGGCTTGAAGGAGAGGTCGGAGTCAGAGAACACCTAGGCAGTGAGCCTGCGTGGTGGAGCTGATGGTAGCACCGTTGACTTGGAGGGAGACAGACACAGGAGTAACAACACTTGAGAGCGGAAAGACCAGAATTTCAGTTTTGGTCAAGTTTAGTTTAAGGAAGTGGGCAGCCATCCAGTTAGAAACAGCAGAGAGGCAGTCAGAGACACTAGTCAAGAGGGACGGGAGAGATCAGGAGAGGACAGGTAGATTTGCGTGTCATCTGCATAGAAATGATATTGGAAGCCAAAGGAGCTAATGAGTTTACCAAGGGAGGCAGTATAGATGGAGAACAGTAGGGGACCAAGGACTGAACCTTGGGGGACACCAACAGAGAGGAGTTGGGGAGAAGAAGCAGAGCCAGAGAAAGAAACCCTGAAAGAGCGCTGGGAGAGGTAGGAGGAGCACCAGGAGAGAGCTATATCTTGTATACCGATGTTGCAGAGGATGAGAAGAAGCTGTTGATGATCAACAGTGTCAAAAGCCGCAGACAGGTCAAGGAGAATTAGGATAGAGTGGTGACCATGAGATTTTGCAGCGAGTAGATCATTTTATACTTTGGTCAGTGCCGTTTCCACAGAGTGCTTAGTGCGGAAACCAGACTGAAGCGGGTCTAGCAGAGAGTTGGACTCGAAGTCTGTCAATCTCGCATACACAATTTTTTCAAGGATCTTTGATGCAAAAGGCAGTAGCAAGATAGGACGATAGTTGGATGGGAGGTAGGGTCAAGGTTGGGCTTCTTTAGAATTGGGGTTACAGTTGCATGTTACAGTTGCAAGTGCGATGGAAATATACCAGAGGGGAGAGAGAGAGATTGATTGAGAATTTTAGTGAGAGGTGGAGAAAGAGAAGAAGACAGAGTACGGATGAGATGCAAGGGAATTGAATCTAGGTAGCAGGTGGTGGGGTGGGAGGACTGGAGCAGAGCAGAAACCTCTTCCAATGTAGTGGGTGTGAATGAACATAGAACAGCAGAGGGAGTGAAGTTAGGGGAAGTATTGTAAGGGGAAGAAGAAAGATGAGAGATCTCTTCTCTGATTGTAGAGATCTTGTCAGTGAAGTGAGTTGCAAAGTCTGAGGCGGTCAAGTTAGTAGGTGGAGGAGGAACAGCAGGGCGAAGAAGAGAGTTAAATGTGTGAAATAGTCGTTTGGGTTCGCGGGAGAGTGTGGTTATGAGGGTATTGAAGTAATTAACTTTTGCAGAGGAAAGAGCCAAGCTGTATGAGCTCAGCATAAATTTATAGTGGAGAAAGTCAGATGCACAGTGAGACTTTCTCCAACAGCATTCAGCAGTTCTGGAGCATTTTTGGAGGTATCGAGTGAGCTTGGTGTGCCAGGGTTGTTGTTGGGGGGGCCTGCGGCATTTAAATGTACAAGGTGCCATGATGTCTAATTGAGAGGAGAGGGTGGAATTGTAGAAGGAGGTTGCAGAACTAGGACAGGTGAGGTTTGAGATGGGTAAAAGGAGAGTTGGGAGATTAGTGGAGAAATGCCCTAGATCAAGACAATGGAAGTTTCTGTGAGAGTGATGTTCAGACGGGAGTGTCAGTTGGGTCTTAGGTATACCAATGTCAAGAGTCAGCAGATGGTGGTCAGAGGAAAAGGAATATTGGAGAGATTAGAGGCAGTACAGAGGTTGGTGAAGGCAAGATAAAGAGTGTTTCCCACTGTATGGGTTGCTAAATTGGACCATAGTATTAAAAACATCATTTGCCCCGCCCCCCTAAATATAGCAAAATCGTATCTATACTTCGTCTGTTGCTGCTGGCTGTCTCTTATATGCTTGCTTGGCTGACATCATTAGAAGTGGTGGTCTGAGCCAATCACAATGCTTTCACATGAAAGCATTGGATTTGCAGAGCTTGTTTAGGAGGCATAACAGGGCAGCGCCAGCACAAGTCAAACATAGCCCTAACCAATCTGCATCTCCTCAGTGAGATGCATTAAATCAATGTATCTCTGAGGCAACGTTAGTGTCTGCATGCAAAGGGTAGAGACTCTGAATTTCACACTGTGCAGCCATGCCCCAGGAAGCAACTCTAGTAGCCATCTGAGGAGTTGCCACTAGAGGTATCCCTAGGCTGTAATGTAACCACTGCATTTTCTCTAAAAAGACGGTTTACTGCAAAAACCCTGAAGGGATTGATTCTACTCACCAGAACAGTTGTTCTGGTGACTATAGCCTGTCCCTGCAGGCTTTTCAGAGAAAAGGCTTTGTTTACATTGCTGCATAGTAACACCTCTAGTGGCAGTCCTAGTCCAGTGTTGTACAGTGTGCAGCACTGGCGTTCATTTTCTCTATGCTTTACATGGAGATCCTCAATATTCCCCATAGAGTGATGTCCTATTCCAGCTCCCGGCATCACAGTAGGGCGTGCCAGGGTGTAGAGCAGGAATAAGACAGCTCCCACGCCGCCTGCTTCCATTCTCTCTCAGCTGAACAGGCTGACACACACCAAGGCACCTGGGATTTGTCGAGCCCTGATCTGCAGTAGTGTTGCTGTATCTCTGTTCTAAATACTCACACTGTCTATTTACTCAAGCTACATTGTGTACACACTGAACCCTTCACCATTTGCACTCTGATCATCCAAAACATTAGTGTACCCAATGTACAACAATGCCGCTGTCATTTTATATCCCTCATGTACCCCACACACCATTGGAATGACACAAATGTGCACTTTTTTAGTTTTGTGCACATGTGCCATTTTCTTAAAACCGTTAGTACACCCTTTATACGTGTCATATTTGTCACCTCTAATAACCCCTTATGACAGATCTGGACCAAACCCAATGCTAAACACAGTACTAGTAGGCTTGCTCTGCACCATTGCAAAATTACCAGTTCTTGAACTAATCTATTTTGCAGAAGTATAAAGTGGACTACAAAGCGTTGAGACTGTTGCATGTTTAGACGTGCCACAACAAAAGCCAAGAGTATACATGCTATTAAGAATTTCCGATGCTGAATTCTCACTTGGTTTAGGTTTACCTGCTCACATTTTAACTTTAATGGCATAGTTAAAGGGACACTACAGGCACTTGAAGACACTTGAAGTGATCTGGGTGCAATGGACCTGTCCCCTTAACCCTGCAATGTAAAACCATTGCATTTTAGATAAGCTTCAATGTTTGCATTGCAGTGATAACACTGCCTCTAGTTGCTGTCTTCCTGCAGGGAAAAAGGGGTTTATGGAAAGGAGGCATGTGAGGGAGTGTACACAGGAGGGGGAAACAATAGTCATTACAGTCCTAGGCATAGTTCTTTATTCTTACTAATACCTATTGATACCAGCAATGGGTGCCTGTGATAGACTAAAAGTAGTCAGTTGGAACACCCTGCCAATCACCACCGCCCTTTGTTGCTATGGTCAATGTTTCGTTCACGAAAGGGTCACAGATGGGATGTGTAAATGAATACCTCTGCTAAGAGGAACCTCTCCCTGATCACGCAAAGTAGCTAGTGGTTATAGTTCCCACCCAAACATCAGCTAAGACTCGATGTAGGGTGAAAAATAGTGAACACTTTATTTAAGAAAGTACAGATTTATATACACAGACACCCATCATGGAGTCTCTATTGAAACATACTAAGCCTGCCCAGGCTCCTCTGTCTCCGGGAGAGGATTTTGACATACTCTGCCTAATTTAATTTTCTCCCATAAACGGATTAGTCTTGCACAGATGTACCCCAAAAACGCATTGAAAATATTAAGAAGCATATGCTGCCGAGTGGCTTGCTGTCGAGGCGCTTTTTCTAGAGGATTGCAATGATCCCAAATTCAGCTGTACTGTTTATTTTCTGTAAGCATTGCACCTAGCAGAGCTATATTTATCATTTTGTATATCAAGCACTCTAGTTCCTTCGATATAAACTGCATAATTGTTTGTTTATTAGAGAAATAATCATATGGTTTTGGCAGGATTTTTTTCAGGAACTAACTATAGATGTTAAATAAGTTTGCCTTTGCAGGCTTACACCAAGGAATTGTGTTTTTATGAAACAAATTATGCATTTGAAAGTAAAAGCAATCAGTGCTCTCACAAATCTGGAAATTTTATATAATCCAGAGTGGTGGTACAGGAACACAGAAGTAGTTTGTTTCACATACGAGCATAGGTGATTTAGAATAGCGCAGGAGAACATACATAATAATCCATGACATAACCTATCTTTTTCACATTCTTACTAGTTATTTCTGAAAATATTGCTACCACCATCAAGTTTTGTCATTTCCTACAGTTGTTGCTAGCAGGTATGACTCCCAATAGGGTGTTGCCTCGCCAAGAGCTTAAAACATAAAAAGTCCACACCTATACTGCTAGACAGACTTTAAAAGTTACTCACTACTTCAAGACTTGGTATGATCACCATGGGGGAATTGTCAATCACCAAGGACTAGTGGCAAGGTCAAATTTTAAAGCGTGGTATCACTCATTACAAGACATCTATGGGAGCTCTTGCTGGATCTTTCATAGACATAAGTTTTGTACTCTTGTGCATGCACTAAAGGACAGCGCTGACATGGGCTCCTAGTGAATGAAGCTCCAAGAGCTTAAGAAATACATTTGGAGCACCCTGTTGGGTAAGTATAACTTGCTATAGCAGCAACCCCTGGGCCACCGCACACCATCGGGATCTTTGCAAAATATGGTCACCACTGCAAGCCTGGAGGGGTAAATGTCTACTCACCAGTCGCTAGTGGCAAGTGGACATTTGATCCTCTACAATTTTATGATAAAATGTTCACAGGCTGTTATGCAAATTGCATCTATTATTACTGTGGAGACTGATATACAGTTGTGGGGGGAGGGGGGGTGGTTTTTTTTTGTTTGTTTAATGTTTAAAGGGATACTATAGTAGCAGGAATGCAAAGCTGTATTCCTCGCACTATCGCTCTCCTGTAAATAGTGTTGAAAACACTGTATTTACTTACCCTTTACCAGCGCCGAAAGTCCCGCATCCTCTGTCCCGCTACAGATTCTGGACCCAAGGTCCATTTCGATCCAGGAAGCACCTCCAGTGGTAGCCACACTGGTAGACAGCCACTGTGAGCAGAATTAGACCTGCAATATAAACATTGCAGTTTCCCTGGAACTGCAATGTTTTACCTTGCAGCACTAGGTGCAAAAAGGGACACCGCACCCAGACCACTTTAATCAGCTATAGTGTCTCCCTTTTGATTTTACTTAAAGTCCTAAATTGTCGATGCATTGTTTATATCAGAGTGTACCTCTTTTTATAGTTCCATTCAATCTGCACACTGAACATAAACACTTCATGTTTTGTAAAAAGCTAGTTTGCTTTCTGTCAGAGGCACTGACTCACACTTGCACTACATGATTTCATGTAGTGCATGTAGGAACTCCTTAAAGGTTTGTGACTTCATACTCCAGGTAGAGCCATATCCCACAAGGGGATAACTACATGTGTATTGAATGTGTATTGCAGAATCGGTTTTAAGAATTTAGAAGGCATAACCATGATCAAAGAACCCAGCCATTCCTAAAGTGCCGAAAAAATAAATTGCTTGGTCTGTAAGGAGATGAAGATGCCCCTTTAAAATTCATGGCTTAACACTGAGATAGCATATTAGACTTCCTTCTATTAACTGAATGCCGACTGCGTACATTAACAATTATTCTGTGTATTGTCATTCGTGATAGTACAATTATCAGTTCCTCCTCTCCCAGTCATTGCACGCCATTTTCCGCATCTTCAAAACCCAGCTGCCATCCAATGAAGCACCACATTGTGATCTCGCATCATCCCTCTGAGTCCCCCACATGTCAAACTCTGCTAAAGACAGTGAATAATCTATCGTAATGTACTGGGCGGACTGACTGAGTGATAGCACTGTACAGGCTTGGATCTTACTGATTGATGTGGTACACTGTAGGTGGAATGCTTACATGAAATATATACCCCCGCCATAGTTTTATGGTTTCATATTTGAGAATCTGAAAGCATATGGTGTACACTTGTGCTGTTATTCTGTGTGACCTGACCCTGCTGGTTTCACATCACTGATCTCTATCAGACTTTAACTTATTACTTTGATCTACTCAACAGCAATATATCAAATATTAACACACAAAGATATATTGTATCCCATAATTTCTAAAGTATAACTACATGTAGACTTACCCATAGATGCAGTCTTTCTAGTTCAGGGGTAGGCAACCTTCAGCACTCCAAATGCTGTGCACTGCATCTCCCATGATGCTCTTACAGACATGATTGCAAAGAATCAGGGGATGTGTAGTCCACAACCTCTGGAGTGCTGAAGGTTGCCTACCCCTGTTTTTGTTCCTGCTGCTATGTCGTTGGTATGTTTGCTAAAGGAGGAGGTCAAGAAAACAATTAATGGTAATAACTTTTAATCTAAAGGCCTGCTAGCACAATGTAGAGGTTACATGCTATTCTTTTATTAAATGAGTTATATTTGCCGTGACAATTGTACTTTAAATTGAGCCTTTTCACTGCATTGTTTTGTAAAGTAAATCTTCCTCTTAGGAAAACACAAGGGGGGTGGGGAGTTGTTTTGTGTTTACTCTCGTCACATGGGGGTGTTAAGTTAGGGCAAAATGTTAGACTAAAATACCCGTAAGAGATCTTTTTAATATATTTGTTTTATGCTTATTGGTTTGCGGAATACACTTTTTTTTTATTTTATTTTTTTAAATTCCTGTGAATTAAACTACCATTGTTCCATGTTGACCCTAATGGGATCCTGGTATACTTGTAAACATACCTGAAACATGTTCTGTTTAAAAGTCATTAAAATGCATTTGTGTTTGCATGGGGAAATATTAAGATCATGGTCACATTTCTGTGATTTGATTTTATTTTTATTTATTTTTTATTTTTTTGTACCAATTCAAATGTATCCTATTGGAGTTGGTGTTGCTCATTTGCACTACTCATGGCATAGCTCTATAATCACACTTATCTAGAATACCCCTCTCCACCATTCTTGTTACAAGGGTGAGACTTCTCATAACAAAACGAGAAGCATTGTGGCTTTCGTGTTTTCATAGAACCTCGTTCCTTATCGTATTAGACACTCACCAGGTCTCCCCCTTTTTTTCTTTTCTTTTTTTTTTAAATTTCTAAAACTGCTGGAAACCTGGCAAATAAGTGGACTCACCCAACACTGTTACCACTACCCACTACAACATGCTGTAATGAGATGGGTCTTCACACACAGACCCCAATCCAAGATTTAGTGATTACCCCGGTGTGTGTGTGTTGGTTTGGGAATCACTGCTGTAGTGTTTTCAGTGCCAGGCACTCCACCCATTGTAAGGAGTTGTTTTTAGAACGGTTTTGACTTCTTACCTGGGATTTGCCTGACACCGCTTCCTGCCTCCCCTACTTCCAATAAAAAAATTAGACGCTCTTTTTATTAGAATTTAGCCTGGCAGTAATAAGTTTAGAGCATTGGCTGGAAACTATCCACTGACACTCTAAGCCCAAGAGTTGGCTTCCAGTTCTCTGTAAGAAGTAGTGGAGGCAGAGAGGTGCACCCGGCTGTCACTATGAAAGATGTAAAACTGCTTTAGAACGATGTGACTTCAATGGGTCTGTAGTTGTTCTAGTGCATAGAAGTATTCCTTTTAAGCTTCTATACCGAGCTGGAAAATGTTGATACTTTAAAACTAACTTAACCGAATAGTGTCCAGGTGTGCTTGTAAATAAACTCTAGGGATGTAGTCCTATGAATTCATACATTTTACACTACTGTAATTATTTAATCTTGTATTGCTGTTTAGGAATCCTACCCATCTTCTGCACCAATATGGTTCGTGGAGTCAGATGACCCTAATCTGACCTCAGTTTTGGAGCGTTTGGAAGACATTAAAAAAAGTAACACGCTGGTAAGAGATGATTGAGGGCACAATCCTTTCATTGTGCATGCGCAGTTCTGTTGTATTTTCTATTTTTGAGGCATGTGTATTATCTTGAAGCATTCTCATGCAGTGATAGAGGAAGTGTCTCTTGTGATATTTTGCACAGCTGAATTGCTAACTAAAAGTGAACTATTGGGTGTGCTATTTAAAAATAAGTTTTCCTTTTTCACATGCCTCCTCTGCTTTGTTCACCCTTACACAAAGCACTTCAGTAAATAACTTTCACTGTTTTACTGTTTACTGTGCTATAGTAGCTTTATCCAACCATGATGTCCTCCAGTAGTGCCGTATATGCACCATGCGTGCGGCACTGTAACATATTTTGTTTGTGACGCATGTAAGTAAGAATGTAAAATAGCACAACTTATGGCTAACTTTTCTATTGCCTGTTAGGTTGTGTTGGAATTGCTTGCTATTAAACAGTTAGAGGAACTCATACTCAGTCTTTCTGAAATATATGGTGGGCTAAATTATACCAGTCGTTTAATAGTTTGCTAATTAATTTGGGCGATATGTTTTTCCTCGTGCACATATTTTGACTGTCTAATTGTTGGTTTAAAAAATATAATATATATTTTTTTTTTTCTGTGCGTGTAGCTTCTTCAACAGCTCAAGCGTCTGATTTGTGACTTGTGCAGACTGTACAACCTTCCTCAGCATCCTGACGTTGAAATGCTTGATCAGCCTCTGCCCGCTGGACAGGTATTCTGCAAGGCTCTTTTAATGTGGCCTCAAAGTGGAGCAATTCACAATGGTCATGTTAATACATATGCCCTATTCAATCATGCTAGTTTATTTATACAATAACTTATGTATTCTGACTTTTGGACAGTGAAGGATTTAGTTTAATTATTACTTGGCTGGTGCGTAAACGTGTTTTCTGATTAAATAAATGTGCTGTTCAGGTGTGTAGATTGTCATCACTATCCTCATGCACTTCAAATAATTGATGCTATTTTGTTATATACATGAATCCCACTCACAGGAAACTAGTACATTTCCCCCAAAGAAAATGTGATTTGTTTTTCATGTTTTCTTTGGAGATACAGTGGAACCGAGGAACTTGAACATTTCGGAAGTCGAACTACAATTTTGTGAAAAAATGTCTCTGTACCTGAACACATCATGTGGCATTCAGATGTATACCATGCTTCCCCACACTTGTGTCCAAGTGTGAGATGAGGAAATATGGACAGATGGGCTATGTTAAAGGGAGAGAGGGGAATACAGGGAGAGGAAAACCAGAGGACAGAGGGACACATGTGAGGGATGAAGATATATGGGCAGAGGGACACAAGTGAAGGGATATGGACAGAATTATTGTGCAAGGAGAAAGAGGACAAAGGGACACAATTGAGAGAAGAGGGCCTATGGAGGTTATATTTATGTGCAGCTGAGCACCGGGCAAAAACTTAAAGGAGAGCTGGAGTGCAAAACTCCCATCGAAGTGTGTGTGTATATATACACACACTTCGATGGGAGTTTTGGCCCGGTGCTCAGCTGCACATAAATATAACCTCCAAAAAGAAAGCTAACACTCAAGGACTTCAATGTGAAAAATATAGGCATTTAATCCAAGTAGTCAACGTTTCTGTTCACAGCTGTGAACTTTCCTCAGGATACATCCATGAGGTCTGGAACGGATTAATCAAATTTCCATTAATTCCATTAATTTCCATTAATTCCTTCTGGAACGGATTAAAGGACCACTATGGGCACCCAGACCACTTCAGCTCAATGAAGTGGTCTGGGTGCCAGGTCCATCTAGTGTTAACCCTGCAGCTGTAAACATAACAGTTTCAGAGAAACTGCTATGTTTACACTGAGGGTTAAGCCAGCCTCTAGTGGCTGTCTCACTGACAGCTCTAGAGGCCACTTCCGCTATTCTCACTGTGAAAATCGGTGAGAAGACGTTGACGTCCATAGGAAAGCATTGAGTAATGCTTTCCTATAGGCATTTTTAATGCACGCATTCGGCTCCAATCGGGAGCCAATGTCGGAAGGGGAGGAGAGGCCACCGGCGCTGGATAAAGGTAAGTGGCAAAAGGGGGTTTAACCCTTTAGCCCAGCAGGATGGGAGTCATGAGGGTGGTGGGGACCTAAGGACCTCATAGTGCCAGGAAAAGTTTGTTTTCCTGGCACTATAGTGGTCCTTTAAACATAGAAACTTAGAATGTGACGGCAGATAAGAATCATTCGGCCCATCTAGTCTGCCCAATTTTCTAAATACTTTCATTAGTCCCTAGCCTTATCTTATAGTTAGGATAGCCTTATGCCTATCCCACGCATGCTTAAACTCCTTTACTGTGTTAACCTCTACCACTTCAGCTGGAAGGCTATTCCATGCATCCACTACCCTCTCAGTAAAGTAATACTTCCTGATATTATTTTTAAACCTTTGTCCCTCTAATTTAAGACTATGTCCTCTTGTTGTGGTAGTTTTTCTTCTTTTAAATATAGTCTCCTCCTTTACTGTGTTGATTCCCTTTATATATTTAAATGTTTCTATCATATCCCCCCTGTCTCGTCTTTCCTCCAAGCTATACATGTTAAGATCCTTTAACCTTTCCTGGTAAGTTTTATCCCGCAATCCATGAACCAGTTTAGTAGCCCTTCTCTGAACTCTCTCTAAGGTATATCCTTCTGAAGATATGGTCTCCAGTACTGTGTACAATACTCCAAGTGAGGTCTCACCAGTGTTCTGTACAATGGCATGAGCACTTCCCTCATTCTACTGCTAATACCTTTCCCTATACAACCAAGCATTCTGCTAGCATTTCCTGCTGCTCTATTACATTTTCTGCCTACCTTTAAGTCCTCAGAAATAATCACCCCTAAATCCCTTTCCTCAATTCTTGAGGTTAGGACTCTATCAAATATTCTGTACTCTGCCTTTGGGTTTTTACGTCCAAGATGCATTATCTTGCACTTATCCACATTAAATGTCAGTTGCCACAATTCTGACCATTTTTCTAGTTTACCTAAATCATTTGGCTTTAAGTTCGAGTTCCGAGATTCCACTGTATATAAAATCTTAGCAATAGCTCCAGCTACTGGAAACTCTTCCCACCAAGAAGGTTTGTGACTTGGAATGCCCAGTTAGAGGCTACTTGTTGAGAAGCCTAGCGAACACACATTTACATTCTGTGTTATAGCTCATTGAGAGGTCTTTCAAGGGCAAGTGCTCCACGCAAGCCACCATGCTTTTAAGTTTGGCTCCAGGGATCTAAACTGAGGAAGACACACTTCCTGGCCGTCTGGCAGCCAATTTCTTTTGAAATTCCCACTTTTCTTTATAAATAAATAATAAATAAAAAAAAAATACTCTTCACTCATAAGGCATTAAAGCAAGTTGCAGTATTTTATATATGAAGTGTTAATTTAAAATCCTGGCATGGCTTTCTGCCCACAGATTAACACCTATACACGGCATAAAATGTTTCCTTACAAAACATTTTCTCACACACCCACATAGCTTCTAACTGTCTCTGAAATCTAAGGGAACTTGCCATGAGGATAGTCCTGAACCTTAAATGGAATTACCCATCTCAAGTTCCCCACCCAGACAAAGTCCAGTGCTATCACAAATACAGATACTAGGTGTGTTATATAATATAGATATGCAGAAAACAGTTGTAACTTCGTTTTTACGTAGCAATTAAAATCTAAACCTTGTAAATATACAGGTGGTTTTTCACTCTAATGTGGCACATACAAAGGAAGGTGAGAAAATGATGATAGGTCAACAAAAGTATCTCACGTTACAATATTATAAGGGGGGATTTAATAACAATCGCGATTATTAAACTTTTTTAACTGGAACAATAAGTTGATTACACTACTAGAACCAACCAACCATTTTAAATTGTGTGACCACTGACACATAACTGAAACATAGTTTTCCCTACACTATAAATGGATGTTAAAACCTTAAAGGATCATTCTAAGCACCAGAATACTCCTGTAGATGCTGCAGAGAGTAACCTGCACCCATTCTTGTAAGTGAGTGGCTTATAACTGCAGCAGATAAGACAGCCCACCAAGCAGTTAATCAGACCATCTGGGAGTTTCTTCCAAGTTGTACTCACAGTATGTCATTAAATGGAAGGCAATGCAGGTTTGTGTGATTGTAAGTGGGGACAGTGGCATGTGTTTGTCTTTGTGTGGACGGATAATGTATGTTAATAAATATAAAGGTGCAAATGTATCCCTGTACTGTAACAGCCATTCCTTCCTACTATCCCCCTTTACTGGTTACCTCCACTCTCATTGCTTACCTGGAGAGTCCTCAGCAGTTGGTTGTGCCTCAGCAAATTTAAATCCTTAATTGGCTGTGTGGTTGCTCTATGTGACTTTTGGTTCTCCATCTAGACTATTTTGCCATGTGGCCTGTATCCACTTGTTTTTTATTTTTTGTTCATGCAGAATGGAACTACAGAGGAGGTTACATCTGAAGAGGAAGAGGAGGAAGACATGGGCGAGGTAAAATCTAAGGAAACTGCCACAACACCTGCGTTTGTTTTGTCTTTGTTTTCAGTGATGTATAAACGTCATAGACTGTAACAAAATCATGTTGTCTTTCCATTTTATTTTTCCTATTAATATAAATCTGACAGTTGGTAGGAATCATATGAACCTCTGTGCTCCTGGTTTGTGCATTTTTAATTTTTATTTTTTCCATGGAGGAATCCCATGTCAAGAAATGTGACATCACAATCCCTCATACTCTGTCCCATACTCTCACCTCGTCTTCACCCACGAAACTGTCAGGTGCGGGAACCTGGGGGGGGACGGGCAGTGGGGCCGGGGAAGCAGACCACAAGACACCTGGTACATCAACCCCCATAAAACCACATGATACCCAATCGACATTAGAGCAACACGAGACGGTATCTGTCCCTCACATTAGTATACCTGGATATCGGGAGACTAGTTGGAGAACTGACACACATACTAATCACACAAAGTAGCCTTACAGAACCCACACACCACTTTCCTCACGAAACCTATGCTACATACATCTCCAACGATGTACGGAGGTTGATACACGATAGTCGATGGCACAAGTCGCAGCATCGTATAAGGGATGATTAGGGACAAAGGCAACATGCGAGCTCCGTCATAAGGTCACACAATACCATCACTAACCAAGAAACCACGCATGATGGCGGTTTTGGCGTCCCCCTCACAATAGGGTGGCTGACAGACGGAAACTAATACAAAAATGACCTAGCTGTATCAAGTTTTAATACAACTTCAAGAACGTGATACTTACCGGTGGCCCCATGGGCTCCATTAGCGGAGCCCTCAGGCACCTGACTGTAAACATTACACATAGTCTTTAGAGGCAACCACGAAGAATCAGGCGTTTGAGGCTGTGTGGTCCATATCATGAAACTAAAGGCGCAGACAGATTCATCATGTCTCCCTCTATAACTCCGTGTGAACCCGCACTTGCTCATTGAAACTAACAAGGACCTGTGAGTCCCACGAATGTCTGGGCCTGCGAGCCATCACGCTTGTATGATATCTGAAACTCTTCTAATGTGTACTCTTATGTTATTGATTCATGAACATACTTTATTCATAGAGACCTGCGAGTATCACTGATGACCCGTCACAAAACTTGCAAATCGTAAAATATATATATTTTTTTTTTTTTTTTAAAAGAGAGAAATAAGTGACATTAAGAAAATAAGCTTTTTCATATAAGTGCTTAAAATATGAAATCCTATTCTACTAGCCAGTTAAAACTTACTTGCCGCAGAGTAAATATTCACCATGGATGAATTTCTGTTCACCAGAGTTAAGGTTTCACTCGCCAATAGCGATTGGCTAGTGGAAATTTAGAGCCCTTTTTTTGCTCCTGACGGCGGAGTGCTGACACGTCGAAATGCGCGTTATTTGTTTGTTTTAATCTTCTCACCACACTTGGAAGCACTATGCACTCGTTTTGAGTTAAGTTTGATTGATTTTTATTTCTTAGCTGAGGAAGGGACAGAGGTTCAGTTAGGCATTAGTGGCCCATCCACGGTGCCGAGGTATTATAGGGATAGCCTTTACCTAAGCGTTTGGCTCTTGGGGATGTGGAGGGGTGCTTATTCTTTGGTGTCTCTTTCCCTCCCTTGCTTATTACCTCTGTACATACCTGTTCTCTGTTAAGGCAGGCTGGCATCATCTCTCAGCTTATCTATGATTTTTTTCCGCTTTTGTGTATAGTTTTGATAGACTTCATACACTTTTTTGCCTTTCCCTTCACCTTTTGGTTACTATTTTCTGTTTCCCCTTAGGTTTAATATAGGTAGGGCTTCCTTTATATGTGTTATTCTCCAACCTGGACTTTTAGTCCGTTTTTCTCTTTTTGAATTATCTCTAGGCTCAGGTGCCGTTAATAGGTCTTGTTCATTAAAGTCCTGTGTTATTGATAGGATATTGAAGACTTGGATCATTATGATATGAAGGAGGAAGAGCCGGTTGATGGCAAGAAGTCAGAGGATGAAGGTATTGAGAAAGAGAATCTAGCCATCCTAGAAAAGATCCGAAAAAATCAACGACAGGACCATCTTAACGTAAGTAAAAATGTAAGGATCAACCACAAAAACAATTTGTCCAATGAGTTCTGCCTTTCTCGCATGTCTCTTTTCAGCCTATGTAACGACCATTTCTGACATAAATTAGCTCTGAATTTGCATGTTTCTGTCATAAACAAAATAAATTGTGTTTTTTTGGTTTTGTTTTGGGGTTTTTTTGGAGCTAGTTTTGCTAGCAGTTTCCTGTTTTTGTGTGGGGTTTTTTTTTGTTTTGTTTTTTTTGGTTTTTTTGCTGGAAGGATGTCTTATTCTTCTTTAGAAACATTGTGTGTTCTGGTCTAGGTCTTTTTGGGAGTTGTACTTCTGGAGTTCAGCAGTTGGCTTTCTGCAGTAGAAAGCTGATAACGGAATTGAAGAAAAATCGTATACACCTAAACAAAGGCTTATGGGGCTAGTCCAATTACAATAACTAAAGACTGGAATTTTGCAACAAATTCAGGAGCTTATGAATACTTTTGAGAGTACTTCTTATATTGTCTGCAAAAAATGTTAATGCATTGTGTATGTATAAAACTTGTGCTGTAATGTCCCTTTAATCTATTCCTACTATGTGTATTCTTAGAGTTAAAAGCAGACACCCCATGTATCCTTGTAAAGTAATCTCCTACTTCCCAAGTGGGAAACAATAGGAGCACATGAAATGCACAACTCAAATGTCATGCCACAGGACTGCAGTCTAAATTGCAAATCAGTATTCTACAAAGTGATCTCCTTCCTCCCATATGATATGCTATACGAATGCCATCTTAAATTGTGCACCTTTTTAATATTTGTTTTGTTATACCTTATTTGAGTGATTATCCGTATGTTTACCAAGTGTAAATTTAACTTGAGCACATCAGTCGTCGTACAGTGCTATGGACTTTGCTAGCGCTAGATTAATAATAGTCTTTTATTCATTTCATATTGTGCTGTGCTTTCAAAGTGTTAATGTAGCTCCGGTGCAATACTTTTTGCTTTATTATGGTCTTCTAGCCAGTCACTTAATAGGGATCCTTATGGATGGATATATGTATTCTATCCACATAAACACTCTAAATTCTGAGGGTTTTAAACATTTGCAATTCTCATGACCTGTCTCTATGGTTCCATGTGTGCCTTTCCTTCATATTTTTTTTTTTTTTTTAGATTGTTGCCTGATTAAAACAGTGGTGTTTAATGACTGGTGCTTTTAAAATATTGAAGATTCCTTAGAAGTATGTTAAAGACTCTCCAGTGCCAGGAAAACATAAGTTTTCCTGGCATTGCAGGACCCTGCACTGCCTCTATCCCTCCCACCCCCATCCCAAGTTGCTTGAAGGGGTTAAAACCCCTTCAGTGACTTACCGGAGTCCAGGGCAGATGTCCCTCGGTACTGGGTCAGGCTCCGCCTACTCTCCTCCCCTGCTGACATCAGCAGTGCTAATGCACATTATTATTATTATTATTATTCGTAGCGCTTTACAATATTTTGAGAGGGGGGATGTAACAATAAATAGGACAATTACAAGAAAACTTACAGGAACAATAGGTTGAAGAGGACCCTGCTCAAATGAGCTTACAGACTATAGGAGGTGGGGTATTTTAAACATTAGGACAAGATGCGTGGCAATGGCCGCGCATTAGACCTCCCCATAGGAAAGCATTATTCAGTGCTTTCCAATGGGAATTTCTGCAACGCTAGAGGTCCTCACATAGCGCGAGGATGTTCAGCATTGCTTAAAACACTTTTTCGTGTTCTAAGAACACGGAAGTCCCTCTAGTGGCTGTCTGATAGGTGGCCACTAGAGGAGGACTTAATCCTGCAAGCTATTTATTGCAGTTTATAAAAACTGCACTAATTACACTTGCAGGGTTAAGGGTAGTGGTAGTGGGAGTTGGCACCCAGACCGCTCCAATGGGCAGAAAGGGTCTGGGTGCCTGGAGTGTCCCTTTAATATTGATAGTTTTTGTACTTAAACTTCATACTATAACTCTCTTCTCCCCGCTAGGGTGCAGTTTCTGGATCTGTTCAAGCTTCTGATCGTCTCATGAAAGAGCTCAGGGATATATACAGGTCACAGAGTTTCAAAACAGGTTTGTATATTTTACAACAAACTGTAATTCTTTGAAACCTAAATTCAGGCTAAAGCAGCTAATGACTTTAAAAGCCACCAGATTGGTGCTGTTCTTTTCTGTATTGTTTTTTTTGACATTCTAAATTGATTCTAAAGTCCATTTATTTTTATTTTTATTTTTAATTTTATCTTCCTAACAATTACAAAATGGCTAAAAAACAGTTGTTCTCTTTAATCACTTACAGGCAACTCTAAGCACCAAAAAAACCCATTTGCTTAATGAAGTGGTTTTGGTGTAATAGTTCATGCCCCTGCAGTCTCACTGCTCAATTCTCCACCATTTAAGGCGTAATTATTTTTTGTTTGTTCATCTCTGGTCTCGCCTCCCTTAGTTGAGTCTTGCACAGCCTCTAGAAAGAAAAAGGTTTAATTTGCAGTTGGATCTTACAGCACACTGTGTTTACTTTTTAGAAGTTTCTCCTGCTTTAATAGCTTTCTAGATCTTATTAAGAATTAAACAAGTTTTCCATGTAGGCTGTGTAAATCACAGCTGGGGAAGTCTATCTTAGGCTACGTAAACGGATATTGTAACTCCTAAATTATTTTTTGAGTTTACATACTACATTTCTATTTGAAGTATGAATTTCTGATTTTAAGGCCATTCTGGATTGGAAAGTTTAGCCTACATCAGTTTCCATCTTGGATTTCTTGGCCTAAAATGTAAAAAAGGCACTTTGAATCCACAATTCATATACTAAAAAAATAATCCTCCTTGTCTTGAACAACATAGCAAATTGTCGATCCTTGCGCAACTGGCAGCATAATAAAAAAATAAAAAAAACCTCTAAAGCCTCCCTCTTCAAGAACAAACTGTGCCCATGTGAACTATGTATCATGCATGCATACAATCTGATTTCCATTGATCATTTTAGAAGCTTTACAGTAAGTGAGGATAAAACCCATGCTACTGGTGGTAATATAAAGCTGCTTTGGCAAAGAATGCAGCCACTTCTATAGAGAATTCACATTTATTCTCTCTCTTGGCTAGTCCCTGTTTCAAATTGAAGGTGCTTTCTTTCTTTGTGTTTACAGGAATTTATTCAGTGGAGCTTGTTAATGACAGTCTTTACGAATGGCATGTTAAACTTCTCAGGTAAAATGTGTTTTGTTTTTTTTTTGTTTGTTTTTTCTAATTCTTGTCAGTCTAACTTCTTTGAGGGACATTCAGTTATCATTTATATTCAGTTTTTTTTCCAATTATTTTGTGAAACTGCCATGAATTAAAATGTAAAGAGAGATTTTCATTGCACTGACAGTTGGTAACAGCTTTCTGTTTTTATAACTCTTATTTTTTCTCTTTTCTCTCAGAGTTGATCCTGACAGCCCATTGCATAGTGACCTTGTGGTTTTAAAAGAGAAAGAAGGTGTAGACTGTATTTTACTCAACTTCTCCTTTAAGGTAAGGTCTGTGTGTTTATTGTTGAAACTAATTCCGTATATTTTGCTGTCAGAGAACCCTTGTTTCATCTCCGTAAGATAAATAACCTCTGCGCTATTTTTCAGCAAACTATTCAATCATTAGAATTTAGAAAAGTGTGTGTATCTCATGAAAAGGGGGAAAATAACCTCTTAATTGTAATTACAGACCTAGAACGTGTAAATTCTATACAATACAGAAGTAGTTCTAGTAGAAATGTGGCACATAACACTTGGGATTGAGTGCAGTATCTGGGTGCAACCAGACAAGTCACAGTACCAGGGACCAAGTACTCAATAGCAGATAGAAGAAAGGTCCAGGCACTCCAAGGTACAAAAAGGCAAATTTATGAGTGGCAGTGGGTTCAATAAATTTGCCTTTTTGTACCTTGGAGTGCTTGGACCTTTCTTCTATCTATTATATACAATAGTCATTCTCCATGTTTCAGTCCACTCTTGGTACTTTGGCTTCTCTAACACAAAGTCAGTCGCCATAAAACTCTGTTAGCTTGCCCTTGGTTTGTTACGCACTCAAGTCTCAGACAAGCGTTGCCTCAATTATGCTGTAACAGGTCATCTGCGTCATTTACGTATCAATCTAATTCCACCCATCAGAGGTGTCTACTACCAAAATCCCAGTTGGTTCCCTTAACATGACACATCTCATGACGATTGTTTTTGCCTTCTTTGCGAAGTGTACCTAGAGTATTATTGATTGTTCCTTAAAAGTTGCAAAGAGTCTACATTACCCTTTAGACTTGGAGATCCCAGTCTGCGATGAGGTATAAAAGCAGTGTTGGTGCAGGTGTGCTATTCTAAGTTATCTATTCAATTTGCTCTTTGAATTAATACTACTCACAGCAGTCCAGCACAGACATGACAGTAGATATTTATTTTTGTCTGTTAATGTAAAGTATTTAGTGTCCTTAGTGTAGGTAAACAGGTGTGTGTGTGTGTGTGTGTGTAGTTAAAGATGCTTATCTTGTTTTAACTTAAAGTGGCTAATAAGTCATACACAATTTTTATTTTCCCCTCCTTGTGATTATATACTTGGTAATTATTGTACAATGTTTTTAGTCTGTAATGCATCAACACTCAAATTATTTAATATATATATATATATATATATATATATATATATATATATATATATATATATATATATATATATATATATATATATATATATATATATATATATATGTGTGTGTATTAATCGTCGGGGGGGGGGGTGGAGAATGTGAAGGGGAAAAAAAAACTTCCATCTCAATAAAAATACGATTGATGAAAAATAGTTTTCAAGGAATGCAATCTATATGTATTGAAATGTAACTTCTTTCTTGCAGGATAACTTTCCGTTTGATCCTCCATTTGTTAGAGTGGTTTCGCCTGTACTCTCAGGAGGGTGAGTATTTTTTTATAGGAATATATTGTACAAATCAATATCTGAGTTTAGGCCGTAAAAAAAATACACATTACGTTTCTATCTGACCTAGTCTCCAGTGATTGCTCAATGTGATAATACCCATAAATCTTAAGTTCCTCAGATCTTGAAATTGAAATAAGGACACAAAATGATTCTTGTAACACTTTTCTATGTTGCAGCAGTGTTCCGCAGTCTTAAAGGGTCTTGTAGTTCTACCAACATATTGGAGGCCATAAGGGCACTTCAATAGGGATATCTCGTTTCTAGGGTTACATGTTGTAGTATTTGTAACGTTATATAACTTTTTTATAAGTGTTATTGGATTTATACTTGAGGGGGAAATTTTTTTTTGTTTTGGTTTTTTTTGTTTGGTACTCCTCTAATTTTCTATTTCCCTTTTTGAATAGATTGTCTTCTTTTAGAATGTGCCATTGTTTACACTTCCCTTTTTAAAATTAGTTTTTTTTAGTTTGTATGTTCTCTTAAAAGTAAATGTCTAAATCTAGAAAAGTTAATTCTGTTTGGTTAAACTTGGCTGAAAGCATTATCTCCTCTCTCTATTGCTATTAAAATGTATGCACAATGGGCTGCTGTTATAGGGCCCTTCAAAATAAAGATAGTGCATACATCTGAAATATGGGCCAGATTTGCTACCCATTCATGTCCGTGCCAAACAAATCTTTCCTCCCATTCAGTCATGAAGAGGTTCGTATAGGTGGATGCAAAACCAGTCCCTATAGCTGTAACATTCTGTTACTAAAGTCACCAAACAAAAAATTGCTCGTCTATAAAATAGGTTCAATGCCTTCTATTATAAAATGTAACTGTGGCATAGTGCCAAGTTTTTCTAAAATGGTTCAACAGCATGACTTCCCTTTTTGTGTGGGGGGAAAGTTGTGTACAGGATCTGGACGTTACACGTATTTAATACAGGATTACTATTCCAAGTAATATGCTGTAATTTCTTTAGGCGGTCAAAAGTATCTTTTAGATAAGATTTCGCTTATTTAGCAAACTGTAGAAGCAGAATATCTATGTATTCCAAGAGATTACTCAAAATGGAACCAATACTCGACACGATGGGGTGACCTGAAGGTTTATTTATGTCTGTGTATTTTTGGTAGTAATTAATAAACGAATACATTAGTAAGAAATTTGGGTTGGGTCTTTTGCTAACTTAGTGTAGGTATTGGTATCATTCAGCTTTCTATATGCCTCTCTTATACATATCCTTTGATAAAATGACCGTTTGCCTATTGTATTTTTTCTGACCATGTTTAGTCACTTGTTTTGTACAGTACCCATAAACAATTTCTGAAAATTCTATTAAACGTATTAATCAGCACTGTTCATAGCATGACTTGATTTTTAGTTACCTAAAAATTTAAATCAAGAATGCAGTACACTTTTTAAAATCCTCAGTTTCCCATAAGATGAGATGAAAGACTTCTCCCAAAGTAGTTTTATGTATGTTACTTCAATAATCAAGACTTTCTTTGTAGGTATGTGCTGGGAGGTGGCGCACTTTGCATGGAGCTACTTACGAAACAGGTATAGACTTCTTCCCCCTGCAACACTCCTACCCACGACTTTTGAAAAATACTCTTTATAGGGTGTTGTCATTATTTTAATACTTGTAAAGATGTTTTGTCATCACATTTTGCACATTAAAGGATCACTATAGGGTCAGGAACACAAACATTTATTCTTGACACGATGGTGTTAAAACCACCATCTAGCCTCCCTGGGCCACTCTTGCCTCCATAAATATAGTAGGTAAAAAAAAAATCTTGCTGTATTCAAGCCAGAAGCTCATGGCTGTCTGCCTCAGAAAAAACAAGCAGCCTGACATCATCAGAAGTGGTGGCCTGATCCAATCACAATGCTTCCCCATAGGATTGACTGAGAAAGAGGCAGATCAGTGGCAGAGCCAGCATGATTAAAACAGCCCTGGCCAATCAGCATCTCCTCATAGAGATGAATTGAATCAATGAATCTCTGTAAGGAAAGTTCAGTGTCTGCATGCAGAGGGAGGAGATACTGAATGTTTGGATGCATTTTAGGCAGCCATGACCCAGGAAGGATCTCTAACAGCCATCTAAGGAGTGGCCAGTGAAGTTATCACTAGGTTGTAATGTAAACACTGCATTTTCTCTGAAAAGAGTGTTTACAGCAAAAAGCCTGAAGGTAATGATTCTACTCACCAGAACAAATTTAATAAGCTGTAGTTGTTCTGGTGACTATAGTGTCCCTTTAAAGGATTTATTTTCAGTTTAATTTGCTGTTGGTGAAGGTACCACTAATGGCACATTTATACTTAATTTTTGAGATGCTCTAGAATGGGTACTTCAAATAAAGCATATACACGGTTACCTGTTCTTAGTAAGTGTCTTTCACATTTTGCTGTGGGTTTTGTTTTACTGCTCAATTCTCTACCATTTAGGGGTTTAATTAACTTTGTTTATGCAGCCTTAGTCACCTACAGTCTCCCTACACATTTCCTGTAATGAGATCTAATGTTTAAGCTTCCTTAATCGCACAGTCTGTTTAATTTAGAATTTTGTATCTCTGGCGATCTTAAAAACCTGCTAAAACCAACAGGAGCCTCCTGTGTGTTTATAAAGTTAAATTAACACAGCTGGAGATACTGTACTGATTTAAAAATAAAGCATTTATAAACATTTTAAATTATATATTTTAATTTTATGTAGGCTGTCACAGCCATAGGAAGTGTGACTATGCTGCATAAAGAGTAACAAGTGATACAACTCCTACTTGGCAGATAATTGAGTTGTGAGACTACAGGGGCATGATCAATACACCAAGCACCAAAACATCTTTAACTTAATGAAGCAGTATGAGTATCCCTTTAAAGTAATTGTCATATTTAAGGGGTCTCTGCATATTTTGCAAAAAACCTGAAATGGAGACTGTCACTTAAGCTACAGTGGCCTTGAGGTGCAGCAGAAGTTTTATTTACCTGAAACTGTCCGTCAAGAGTGCTGCCATCGGTTTGTCTTTAGCTCCTACACGTCATCCTCCATGAGTGACCATATGTGCTTTACTCTTGTGCATGTGTTAGATTAAAACGTTTGTCTATGGGAGATCCCACAAAACCGGGAGTCTTCATAGATGGAATCAGGCACATCTTGAGAAAATATCCTACAGCCATCCCAAATGAAAGCTGTGGATACTGAGAAAACTGGAAGGTTTTAATAACATATGGTTTGTCCCCTTGTTTGTCAAGCTATGTAGCTCGATATAATTAATATCCATTGAATGTGTTGGTGGTAATTTTAATATTTATCAAATGTTCGTCTATTTTTATTTTTTTATTTTTTTTTAGGGCTGGAGCAGTGCCTACTCAATAGAATCTGTTATCATGCAGATCAATGCCACCCTAGTCAAAGGGAAAGCACGTGTGCAATTTGGAGCCAACAAGGTGAGCCTTGCATATGCATTGTATTCTTGTGACTGACTGTACATTTCATCATGCTGATATGTTTACCATATTTGTTTGTTTTTTTTTTTTCCCCAGAATCAGTACAACCTTGCGCGAGCACAGCAATCCTACAAATCACTAGTACAGATTCACGAGAAGAATGGTATGGCATAATACAACTGCATAGTTAATGTGTAAGAAGTGTAATTTCCAACATGGTGGGTTGTCTTGAAGTCCCATTCCTTCTTTCTAATATCTGCTGAGCTGCATTAGCAGGCCCATAGATGTGTATGGAAGATTGAGTGCGCGCATCTTGTTGTGCTTGTCTGTTCTCTGTACGTTTCAATGAGATACAAACATCCGTTCCAAAGTCTCCACTACAAAATGTAACTTGTAATAGACATGACCTAGGGTCATCCAGAAATATCCAAAGTAGAGCTTAGATTATGCAAAAACCTCTAGTGGCGGGATTTAAGCAATAGGTTTGTGAGAGTGCATTTTTTCTTTTTTCTTTTTTTTTCTTTTTTAATTAGAGAAGTTGCATTTTCCAGTAGAGTGTGTGTGTGTGTATTATATTATGTAACCTTTTGGCTTCTCTCTTCCTTAGGCTGGTACACTCCTCCAAAAGAAGATGGGTAAATGGGGAAAACCTCAGACCAAGAGTTCAATTTTCTTTTCTATTTCTTTCCAACACAGACCTACCATTGTCCTTCTGGTCCTCTGTACAGCATATGTTAGCTATTAGATAAATAATAGGAACTCGGACCTGTATATTAGACCACGTCTGCTTCTCTTGAAATGAGAGCCATCTGCCTTTACTGATAAGAGGCCACTCCAAATGTTTTAATGTCCTATTTAAATCAGGCAGTATAGCTTAGTTACATCCATTCCACTTTTATTAGATTATTGTAAATTGCTTTCACTTTGTGTTTTTGTTTGTTTTTCCCAATATTCTGCTTCCTTTTTTTTTTTTTTGTTTAGTTTTCTTTTTTGCTTTGTATAGTTTTTCATTTAAAGCCAAACAAGCATTTGATACTGTTTAATAACACCAATAAGAATGCAGTTTTAAGATATGGTTAAAGTAGTTTACTTTAGCTCTGAGTAAAATCTTAAACATTTAAAAAAGAAAAAAGAAAAAAAAAATTAAAAATGCAAAATGAGAAAAAAAATATAACTTTTTTGTAGCATTGCCAAACTTCATGTGTGAGAGAAGATTGCATTGTATATAAAGTCATTAAGTAATCCTTTAAGTGGCTTTTGGCAGGTTTAAGCTATTTGGGGTTTCTGATTATTTTTTCCCCCACACCTCTTTTTTTTTTTTTTTTTTTTTTTTTTTTTTGTTAAACATTGTAGTTCAACTTGGACCAAACCGAATTAATGGCCAGGAAATTTACTTTTTTTATTTAAGGATCAAACCACAGGACCTCCTGTCACTTCTATACAAATGTAGGCACATCTCTACTATTTTAGAAGCTTAAGCAGGTGCTAAGATTCGGCCCTTTTCTGTGCCTCAAAAGAGGGATTTTTTTGTGCAGTCCACCAACAAAGGAGTGTGTGAAATAAGGACAACACATCTTCCAACTTTTTCAAGACAACAATGTGAATCTGGATGTGGAATCTTATGCCTGCACCCATGTTGCTGGATGGCATCCACCATACAACTATAAACCTGTTTAATAGACTGGTCATTATTTCAATGTGGTCGTTTTGTGAGGCGAAGCTGTGCACAAGAAAGACATGATAGAATAGTATGGTTCTATTTTCAAGCCAGGATTTATATATATATATATTTTTCCCTTTCCTCTGTTCATTCTCCCCTTTAGTGCTGGATCTTTGGTTCTAACCCAAGGAGCGTATCACTCTGAAGCTTGAAGTAATTTAATACTAAAACTTTTCTTAGTGTTGCATTTTATTAACGGGTTGTTGCAATTGTTCTATGAACTTCTAAAAGGATTTTGCGCAGAATCAAGAATTCCACTATATACAACCGTCAGACACAAGTCGTTCTAAAGCTTAGATTTCTGGATGAGTTAGAACACTACATGGTTCTAAGCACAATGAGGTTTAGATACTTTGTGGACATAGACCTTTACAGGTCATCCTAGTTCTTACGATTTCAAATCTTGTTGCCTTTACCTTGCCAAATTTGTTTGTATGGGATTTTTGTTTTATTTTAGCTACCCCTCCCCCCCCCGCCCCCCTGTACTTCTGCAAAGGTTTTGATTCTTCAGCTCTCTTGAGTGAGCATCATTGTTGCTTTACAATCCATCACACATCTCTTGCACTCAAACTGTGCTTGAAGATACTCACTTTGTGTATAATGTGGAAAATACTGAAACATGGTTTTTGTTTATATTTTTAATAAAAACCTGAAGTAGATTTGTAGGCATTATTTTTATTTTTATATAGATTTCTGTATCACATTTTCACCTGCAGTAATCCAATTTTTCTCAAACTCGCTTGTCTTGGCTGTGGAAAAAGAGCATTTTGCCATAAACAAAATGGCAATCTTCCCCATCAAAGTACTGCACCTCTTTTATATGTGAGAAAGACACTGCCTCTTGAAATGTGGAACACTTAAGTGTGTTGGAGGGTAATGTTTAAATTATTTCACTTAACATAAAAAAAAGTTGTCCTAAATATGAGCACGGATTCTGTCTATTTTATGGAAGTACAATAGCATAATGCTTGAGATTAGCCTGTGCCATTCCAGTCTGCCTCCCTTTTTTTTTTTTTTTTTTTAGGTCTGGAATAAGTCTGTGATCTCATGTGGGTTGTTCAGCTGCAGCAATATCACCTGCCCTCGTATCCTAAGCAGTATCTCTGTAACCATATTTTGTGGTATCTTTTCTATGTCCGTGTTTAAAACAATTAGAATCTTGATGGCATGTGTGAGACCGAGGGTGACTGTTGGAACACTAACACTTCAATGCTACTTCCTGGGAATTAAATGTAATTTCTACCATAAGCCCTGAACTTTGGTTCGTTGCGGAGGATTTTCAACAAGTGACGAAAACCGTGGATCAAGAAAATGGGTGAACCCAGTGACCTGCAGTTTATTTCTAGTCGTCAGTGGTTGATATTTTTGTCTTTAACCCCATAATACTTGCTGCTGTCCTGTCAGATTTGTAATGTGTGTCTGGTCATTTTTATTATTTTTATCTGCTTGGCTCCCAAGATATGGTGGTTTTAAGCTTTCTATTGGGCAATGATTGGGGAAAGCTCGTAAAACTTCCATAACATTGACTATATGCAAAGTTACTTCTAATGGATGTCTACATGGAGCCTCCTGTTTTTGTAAGAAGTACATTTTGATTTCTTATTTTGCTTGTACAGCTGATGGGAGCTCTTAGACATCCATTCATTGGAGCCTTATCTTGAAAGGCAACAACTTTAAGAATTAAATCAATCTGTTTATTGGGTTAGAAGGTTGCTGATTTGGCATGCTTTTTCTGTTTTGTTTTTTTTCATTGCAGACTTATTTGGCAATGTACAGTAATCTGTAAACTTGCATCAAGTTTATGATTAAAGAACCATTTTAAGAAATACTCTGCTGATTCTGAGTTATCAATCCTTTTTTTTTTTTTTTTTCTGATTTTCTTTTCAGATACAAAAAATAAACCTAATGGCATATATTAACAGGAGTGGAGACTATATGGAGTTTTTTTTTTTGGTTTGTTTTTTGGAAAGTATATTAATTTAACAAAGTATAGTGCATGTAAGCAGTGGATTGTCCTTTTTCTAGAAATATTTTGTGTTCATATGCAAATGTAGAGGTGTAAGTTTGTATGTATAATGTTTAGTATAAAACTTTTTTTTGAGTTTTAATTATCTTTAGCACCGTGAGCATAGTTTCCACACTACTGCTAGATGTAATGGCAGCTGACGTGAAGTTTAATCAAAGGCTTCTCATACAAAAGCCTTTGGTTGGAACTTGTCTTAGGATTCAGGAACCAAGCAGCCATCAAACCGGTCCAAAGACTCTTATTGGGATCCCTGAATAAACCAACCAAGACAGCTTTATTTTAACTCAGGACTAGCCCATACGCTTATTACATTAAACTTATTGTGATAACGCCAATCTAATATAAATAACCAAATCGTATGGGGAACTTATAGTAACACATTACTTATAAAGCGGTTGCTAGGACAATAACTAGCAATAAATTAACATGCTTTGCTATTCAGGTACTGCGTATAGCGGTTTCAAGATCATTGCAACCATCAGACTGTGCTGTACAAGCTCCACAGCCAAATCCACCTAGTTGGAAGTCGGCTCATTCACAAGAAAGGTTGTAGATAGGAGTCAGGCAACTACAGGCCAGTAAGCCTTAGTTCAGTAGTGGGGAAAGTAATGGAAACCATGTTAAAGGATAGGATTGTTGAACATCTAAAATCGCATGGATTTCCAGATCAGAGACAACATTGGTTTACTTCAGGGAGATCATGCCAAACTAATCTCATTGTTTTTTGTTTTTTTTTGGGTAACAAATAGATCAGGGTGGTGCAGTAGACATTGCTTACCTAGATTTCAGTAAGGCTTTTGACACTGTTGCACATAGAAGGCTTATCAATAAACTGAAATCTTTAAGTTTGGATTCCAATATTGTTGAATGGGTAAGGCAGTGGCTGAGTGACAGGCAACAGAGGGTTGTAGTAAATGGAGTATATTCAAAGCATGGGCTTGTCACCAGTGGGGTACCTCAAGGATCTGTACTTGGACCCATTCTCTTTAATTTTTTTTTTTGTGATATTGCAGAAGGTCTTGATGGTAAGGTATGTCTTTTTGCTGATGTTACTAAGATATGTAACAGGGTTGATGTTCCAAGAGGGATAAGCCAAATGGCAAATGATTTAGGAAAACTAGAAAAATGAGTTGTGGCAACTGACATTTAATGTGGTAAGTGCAAGATAATACATCTTGGATGTAAAAACCCAAGGGCACAGTACAGAATGTTTGATAGAGTCCTAACCTCAACATCTGAGGAAAGGGATTTAGGGGTGATTATTTTGATTACTTAAAGGTAGGCAGGGACATTTAGCTGCAAGGCAAACTAGGCATTCGCCTTGAGCAGCATTTTCCAGGGGGCGGCAAAAAAAGCCACCCCCAAATGCCCAGGGAAAATGTCTTGTTAGCCTTGCGGCTAACTGACACGCCAGGCAAAAATCCGTGCGGGCGGCTCTGGTGAGGAGGGAGCACTTTCCCCTGAGCGCTCTGCTCAGCTCCCTCGCACGCTGCAGAGTGAGGTTGGGACAGGACCGGACTGGGAATTAAAAGCAGCCCTGGAAAAAAAATATTTACTAGCCCCATAATGTGTTGCGCCAGCATAGTGTGCAGATACAGAGTTAGAAAAGATTACTTACAATTTAAAATTATTACACTAAAGTTAAAAAAAAAAGCACTCATAGGCTTCAAAATAAACAAAAGTGCAGATTTATTTTAAGCAGACGTGCCTTTGCATGTAATCAATGTTTCAGTCCAACTACCTTGACATATTAAGGAAAGCTTGTTAATGGGACTGAAATGGAGAATGTATGTAGGGCACAACTGTAAAAAAAAATTAGGTTATTTTGTTTATTTTGAAGTCCTGTGGGTGCGCTCTTCACTTTAAATATGTTATTGTGATGGAGTCTGCATCTAGCAACAAGACTGGGCCAATATCTGCTCATTACACATAGTACATATTAATGACATTTATCTGTGTATTATGCATATATAAATGTTCATTAATATATGTGTAAATATAATAGGTGTGTGTATATATATATGTATATATATATGTGTGTGTGTGTGTGTATATATATATATATATGTGTGTATATGTATGTGTATATGTATGTGTATATGTATATGTATATATGTATATGTGTATATATATATATATATATATATATATGTATATACATATACATACACTCTAAATACACATTAATATGCATGTCATATACCAGTGGTGGATCCAGAGCCTGACCCCGGGAGGGGCACTTGTAGATTATTTAAATAAATAATCCATGCACAATAACCACTACTGCTCTGTGTAGTGGTTATGGTGCAAGGAGTGCTGGGACCCTCTCCCAGAGTAAGTAGTCAAACCGTTTAAGAACAGTTTGACAACTTATCTGGCGTCTGCTGGGATATGGGGCTGTAGTAGGGTATAGGAGCAGTGGTGCAGTGTGTGAATGTGTAGGGTATGGGGGGGCAGTGTGTGCCGCACAGTGCCTGTGGAACGGGGAGGGAGATCGGCGTGTGTGTTTGTCTGTTAGTGAGTGTGTGTGCCTGTTAGCTAGTGTATGCGTATCTGTCAGTGAATGTGTGTGTATTTAGAAGGCGGGGGAAGGGTTGGGTGGGGGTGGCGCCCGAGTTTTGTCCTGCCTAGGGCAGCACAAAACCAGGATACACCACGGAAGGTAGGCAGACAATGTAATAGAGCAGCAAGAAATGCTAGCAGAATGCTTGGTTGGCTAGGGAGAGGTATTAGCAGTAGAAAGAGGGATGTGCTCATGCCATTGTACAGAACATTGGTGAGACCTCACTTGGAGTATTGTACGCAGTACTGGAGACTGTAACTCTAGAAGGATATTGATACTTTAGAGAGAGTTCAGAGAAGGGCTACTAAACTGGTTCAGGGATTGCGGGATAAAACTTACCAGGAAAGGTTAAAGGATCTTAACATGTATAGTTTGGAGGAAAGATGAGACGGGGGGAATATGATAGAAACATTTAAATACATAAAGGGAATCACCGTAAAGGAGACTATATTTAAAAGAAGAAAAACTACCACAACAAATTAGAGGGGCAAATGTTTAAAAATATCAGGAAGGATTACTTTACTGAGGGGTAGTGGATGCATGGAATAGCCTTCCAGCTGATGTGGTAGAGGTTAACACAGTAAAGGAGTTTAAGCATGCGTGGGATAGGCATAAGGCTATCTTAACTATAAGATAAGGCCAGGGACTAATAAAAGTATTTAGAAAATTGGGCAGACTAGATGGGCCGAATGATTCTTATCTGCCGTCACATTCTATGTTGGTAGAAAGCAACAGCAGGACAGGAGAGCACACAAAACCTTTAATAATCAATCAAATCATACACACCCTGCGCCTATAATGTGCATAGGGTGACTGAAACACAAGAATAATCTGGAGACTTATTTTTTTCAAAATGTATTATTTTGCATCTCCTAGAGCACAAATCCTGAAATGTGACGCAAGTGCTAAAATATGGATTTCAACAAGTGTCGCCTCTACATATATATTTCTTTATGTGCCTACATCTCAGCCTTCAACTGCCAACATTACATACAAACTGCGGCGGCCTACTCGCTGGGGACCCAAGTGGTGCCACCAAGAAGGCCCTTTCCTTCAGTGATTATATCTATCATAGCCGTTTCACCCAAGCACTAGCCAAGACTTAGTGTAGGGTGATGTAAAACAGGTTTTTTTGTGTGAATGACACTTTTATACCTTGGTCTCTAGGAGAACAATGAACATTGCAACATATCTAGTGCCTAGGTGTCTGTACCTGAGTAGATAATTTAATTAGCTGCCAGATGCTTTGGCGCCTATTATAAAAACAGGGTTCCCGTGCTCACATACGCAAACTTGTGCCCTCTGCATGGAGCGCCCATTCTGTCCAAAAAGTGCTTTGATTTGAGATGTCTAGATGTCAAGTTTTTAGCGGGCCGCAATTATCTTCCAATCTGGTAGTGGCCGAGCGCACCCTCAGCAAAGTTTTACCGGGTTGGAGTTCCAGGCAATTCATAGGTTGCTCCCGTCAGGCACGCCGTGCCTCTGCTGGTCCCTCACAGTGTGCTGACATCCCTGGGACTGCTGAATGGTGTGCTGAGTTGAGAGGCACGGTTGGGAAGGGCAATTTAGTTGGTGGTTACAGTCTTTTAGGAGAGGATGGTGGTTTGGCGCTCGGTAGAAGTCCGAAGTGACGGGTGGTCTGTCACACAAACATAATTCACTCACACTCTATACAACAAAAACATGCTTACATTCAACATACATACAACCCAAACACTGCTGAGTGCTGAATACAACCCTGCAAGGATGGGCAAATGATAGATCCCCTAGGAGGGGACATTGTCTTTAGGTGTGATCCACCCCTTGCATGGGGAAAGTATCAAGCCGAGTGTGGCCACTAAAGTTGCTGTTGAATCCCCTGGAACTGTGTGTCTTCCGGTTACTGGGGGGGAAATGGGTCTCTTCATTCATTAATAGCGGAGGTAACCAGCGGGGTTACCCAGGGTCCACTACAATGGTGGAATTGAATCCCCATATTTATTTGCTGAGATAGGCGATTTTAAGTAGACTTATAAGATTTCAAAACAGTATATTGCTTGTGGGGCTTTGGGGCTGTTTTATTAAAGGGACACTATAGTCATCAGAATAACTACAGCTTAATGTAGTTGTTCTGGTGAGTATAATCATTGCCTTCAGGCATTTTCATGCAAACACTGCCTTTTCAAAGAAAATGCAGTGTTTACATTGCCCCTAGGGACACCTCCAAGTGGCCACTCCTCATGGGAAAGCATTGGATTGGTGAAAAATTGGCAATGCTGATGGTGTCACCAAGGGGGCGGGGCCAGTGGCGCGGACCCGCACAGCGCTGGAAATAAGGTGGAGTTATCATGCTTTTAACAGGGGTAAGGGGGGGGGGGGGCAAGCCACCTAAATGGTGCGTTTTGCACTAAAGGGTCAGAAATACATGTTTGTGTTCCTGATCCTATAGTGTTCCTTTTGTTGTTTTTTATGTAAGACATTCTGTATCCTGGAGATTACATACAATATAAGGTGGAGTTTCTTCTTATTAGAGCAGGTGTCAATAATAGGTAGTCCTAGAGGTGATAAAAAATAAAACACATAATAGTGCAATATTGTCTGTGAGATATTGGAAGTGCAGTGAGATAAATGGAATATCACTCACAAGTAGAGAGCCTCTAGATAGGGCTCATTTTTCCAGCTTTGTGGGATATCTAGGTTCCCACTGCCTTCTTTGTGTTGCTAGTAGTCAAGTATACTCTCAGGAATAAGAATACAGATCCAATGTGCTTTATTATAAAGTGCACAAGTGATATAAAATAAGAATAAAAAATATATATAAAATAACAAGACCTTACAGTATTGAAGGTAAGTAGTAGGATAAGTCCTTAGTGCAATATATTTTTATATTTTTTGCTATTTTGTATTGTATCCTGGAGATACCTGATTTAGCGAGAGGTGACTCAATTATTTCCCAGACACAGAGACGCCAGGGAGTGACTACCTATGTGAAAAATGGAAACCGCCCAACATCAAGTGTCGTCTGATGTATGGGGAGAATAAGGGCTCTAACACTAAACAGCGCTTTCTTACAGCGTGAGGGATATTCCAGCGGAGATACCTGGCCACAGTATAGCAGCTCCACTACACTCACCCTTTTCCCCAAGCCGTGCCGGTTTCACCGGTTTCAATCTGCTTGATTTCAGCCAAGCAATTCCTTTCCCATATGAGAGCATTGGGGGGATATTGCACGTGCACAGCAAAACACATCGCTGTGCCAATCAGCATGTCCTCATAGAGAGGCATTGAATCAGTGACTCCATATAGAGTGTGGAGATGCTGATGAGTGGCTGTCACTAGAGGTGTTACTAGGCAGCATTGTAAACATGCCATTAACTCGGGTGGACCAGCACCCTTTCTGGCAGGTCCGTCCCCTTTGGAGGTGTCGCTAGTGACACAATCGCGCCACTGGCCCACCCCCATTAATTCCTTCACCACCGGCATCCCGAATCTCAGGACACCAGAGTTGGGAGAGGAATTCCTCCATACCTGTTTATAAATCATTCTGTGTAAATAAGATACTTTGTTCTTGTTCTAAATTACATTTTAGTTGCATGAATCGTTTTTTTTTTAGTAAGTCGCCAAAAGTATGTCAAACACAGGCCACACCCCCTCACTCACAACGCCGAAATTAAAGTGTCCCTCTTAGTACATTTAAAACGTTGATGTATATTATTCCCTCCATAGTCTATCGATCGGGGCTCTTTTCACCTCTGTCACCACTTTTTATTTCCATATATAATTGTAAGGTGGTGAGGAATATGGCGCAATATAAATAATGATGATAATAATACTGAGATATATTCACACTCACACTATATTCTGGTGGGGTGGCTATAAAGACCCCCTAGTGTGACATGTGGTATATGATTAAAGGAACAATCAAAGCACCATAACCACTACATCGAGCTAAGTGGTTATGGTGCTTAAAGTGCTCCTTTAAGAAAAGTGGGGGGTGGGGAGGAAACACATGACTTTTGGATGCTATTGGATTAAGCAGGTTACATCTGCCCACATCAAATATGGCCGCCAAGGGCTTACTGTGGGCGTCGCGTAACGGAATATAATACGTCGTTGCCATGGCAGCGTCTCACGCGCGCTGCTGGACGTGTATTGGTTTTGTTTTTCCCCCGCAGGAATGGCGGGAGCAGGTTTTGAACCGCTGGGTGAGGTAGTGGACGGCAGCGAGCTGCGGGTGGTGAGCTCCCTGGACAGCCAGGGGCACTGCGTGCTCAGTAACCTGGCCGAGGTGGTGGAGAGAGTGCTCAGCTTCCTGCCCATCAAACCCCTGCTCAGAGCTTCATGGTGTGTGGCTGACACTGCATCCTCCCCCCCTCCCCCCGCCATGGGCAGGACACCACACTCATACACCAGGCATGGACTAAGGAGAACGCTCAGATAGTGAAAAAACTACAGCTCCCATGATGCTGCGCCAGCCTGCTTAATGACAAAGCATCATGGGAGCTGTAGTTCTAACTGTCCAGCTTCCTTTTGACCTCCCTGGAATTCCCCATACATGCTTACAGCCAACCTCACTGACATTAAAATGTATCTGGGTAACTGAGTGAGCACTAACCTGTCACTCAGCCTTTTTATCCTGATATGTTATCTGTTATGTACTATATATGGGCTGTGCTATTCTGTATAATTAGAAGTATGGCATAATTACAGTAAAAAAAAGATAAATATATTCACATTTTAGCACCTGGGCTATTCTGTATAATTAGTAGTATAGTATGTGACTTATTTAGAATTATAGCATATGGCGTAATTACTGTAAAAGTAAATATATTAACATTTTAGCATTAAATGCTAATGGGAATTCTGTATATTTATCTTCTGAAGCATGTTCTGCTTCAGCTACTATACTTTTGGGTTTTCTATGTTGTGGTTCAACTGTTATATCTGTGCTGTACATCCTGTACGATATGTTGGTTGTGCTATTCTGTGTAATATATAAGAAGTATAGCATAATTACAGTAAAACATGATAAATTCTAATCACATTTTAAGAAAAAAAAAAATCTTGATGAGTCAGACCCAGCGAGAGAGAATACAGTGGAGGGGAAAGGAAGGGGGTGTGTGTGTGTGTGTGTGTGTGTATATATATATATATATACCGTGTTTCCCCTAAAATAAACCCTACCCCGAAAATAAGCCCTAGTCGGATTTTCGGGGTGGGCTGCAATATAAGCCCTACCCCGAAAATAAGACCTAGGCATTGTACCTTTGCGGCGAGACTTCCTTCTTCTGCTGTAGGAGGAGCGTCGCGCAACGTGATGACGACATTTTGCAGCGCCGTCAGTCTGCCTTCACGGATCTTCAGCGGAAGGATCCATTTCCGGGCGGTGAGGCTCCCAGTGGAATCCTTGAAATGTGAGTATATTTTATGTCTGGGATTAATTGAATTAATTAAAGGGGGTGGGGGGGGTGAATTAAAGGGGGGGTGAATTAAAGGGGGGGTGAATTAATTAAAGGGTGGGCTGGTTAATTAGAGGGGGGTGAATTAATTAAAGGGGTGGTGAATTAATTAAAGGGTGGGCTGGTTAATTAGAGGGGGTGAATTAATTAAAGGGGTGGTGAATTAATTAAAGGGTGGGCTGGATTAATTAGAGGGGGTGAATTAATTAAAGGGGGGTGAATTAATTAAAGGGTGGGCTGGATTAATTAGAGGGGGTGAATTAATTCAAAAGGGTAATACACTAGAGGGGTGAATTAATTAAAGGAATTAATTAGAGGGGGGTGAATTAATTAAAGGGTGGGCTGGATTAATTAGAGGGGGTGAATTAATTAAAGGGGGGGTGAATTAATTAAAGGGGGGACTGAATTAATTAGAGGGGGTGAATTAATTAAAAGGTGGGCTGGTTAATTAAAGGGGTGGTGAATTAATTAAAGGGTAGGCTGGATTAATTAGAGGGGGGTGAATTAATTAAAGGGGTGGTGAATTAATTAAAGGGTGGGCTGGATTAATTAGAGGGGGGTGAATTAATTAAAGGGGTGGTGAATTAATTAAAGGGTGGTGAATTAATTAAAGGGGTGTTGAATTAATTAAAGGGTGGGCTGGATTAATAAGAGGGGGGTGAATTAATTAAAGGGGGGTGAATTAATTAAAGGGTGTGTGGGCTGGTTAATTAGAGGGGGTGAATTAATTAAAGGGGTGGTGAATTAATTAAAGGGTGGGCTGGTTAATTAGAGGGGGTGAATTAATTAAAGGGGGGGTGAATTAATTAAAGGGGTGGTGAATTAATTAGAGGAGGTGAATTAATTAAAGGGTGGGCTGGATTAATTAGAGGGGGGTGAATTACTTAAAGGGGGTGAATTAATTAAAGGGTGGGCTGGTTAATTAGAGGGGGTGAATTAATTAAAGGGGTGGTGAATTAATTAAAGGGTGGGCTGGATTAATTAGAGGGGGTGAATTAATTAAAGGGGGGTGAATTAATTAAAGGGTGGGCTGGATTAATTAGAGGGGGTGAATTAATTAAAGGGTGGGCTGGATTAATTAGAGGGGGGTGAATTACTTAAAGGGGGTGAATTAATTAAAGGGGGGGCTGGTTAATTAGAGGGGGTGAATTAATTAAAGGGGTGGTGAATTAATTAAAGGGTGGACTGGATTAATTAGAGGGGGGTGAATTAAAGGGGTGGTGAATTAATTAAAGGGTGGGCTGGATTAATTAGAGGGGGGTGAATTAATTAAAGGGGGGTGAATTAATTAAAGGGTGGACTGGATTAATTAGAGGGGGTGAATTAATTAAAGGGTGGGCTGGATTAATTAGAGGGGGTGAATTAATTAAAGGGGGGTGGATTAATTAAAGGGGGGGTGGATTAATTAAAGGGGGGTGGATTTATTAAAGGGGGTGGAGAAAAGTTGTTTAAATATTGTTCAATGTACATACCGGTACCGTAAATAAATAAGCCCTACCCTGAAAATAAGCCCTAGTGTGTTTTTTGTGACTAAAATTAATATAAGACCCGGTCTTATTTTCGGAGAAACACGGTATATATATATCTCTCTATATCTAGTTTTGAAAAAAGTAGGGTTATTTTTCCTAGTGTGTGTGTGTGTGTGTATACACACAGTAGGAAAAATAGTAACAGGGAAAAATGACCCGACCTTTTTTCAAAACTAGATTTAAAAACTTGGAAAAGCAAAAAAGTGTATTTTCACTAGGGGAGAGAACAGGCTAACACCAAAATTCCGATGTACGGATAGGAAAAGGGGTAATATTGTATATCTCCTAAAGGTTATCCCTATATAGCTCCTCTGGGTCAGAGAGTGGTACGGGTAAAAAAAACTGGGAATTGGGGCTTAGAAGTCCCTAAACTTCCCTAGGAGATGGCTAAATATACAGCCAGTGCAACAGTTATAGGAGTATAAGATGTGCACAAACAGAGTCAAGGCTGCTTAGCATACCATAGTGGTCAAAGAGTATGAGACAGGGCTAAAAAAAAAAAAACCTGTATAGACCCATTCTCAGCCCTAGAGGTCAAATCGTCAAAAACTTAAATGTTAGCTATAATGAGTACCTTGTGGATAAACATTCCGTTAAGACAGAAGAGCTAAAAGCCCCATAAACACCACTAAAACATTAAATAGCAGCTAAGAAAAGGGACCTGGGAGGCAGTAATATGAAGACCAAAACAAGTTAGTCCCTATATATACACCTCGGCACAGCACAAGGCTAGTGCCTACACGTACCAACTGACCCTAGTGGAGTCTAAGGTAAAAATAAAACTTAAATCATCTAAGTGGGGGGGGGGGAAACAAGTGCTAGAGCTAAACGAGCCCGAAAAACATTGTATCCAGTCCTGCATATAAGTACCTTTTTTTTTTTTTTTTTAATCTGCCGGGATCCAAAACAGCTGAGCGGCTGGGCGGGTCGACTGATGAGTCACAGCCCAAAGGGGCAGGCTTTCAGCTAGACAAACAGCAATGCAAGCCACTTAGGGTTGGCTGGGTGGTACAGTGTGTAAGCTGCAGCGAAAAAGGGGGGGGGGGCGGAGTCTCCGCTTCATAGTTGGATGAAAATAAAGTAATATACACGAGTTTATTGAAATAAAGATCATCTCGTGTTGTCAGGATCCGTAATGATCCATGTGTTGAGACATAACCCTTTGGGCAAATGATAGCAGAATATATACACTGAGTGGGGCAACCAAGTACGGACTAGATTATAAGAATATGCAGACACATGTAATGTCAAACAAAGCATGGAATTGGGCACTGTCATATGAATGCATTCATATACTAGTGGTGGACATAACTGGGAAAGGAAGAGTTTGCCAAAATGATGTATCTAAAGGGAGTACACGTGTGTATCCCAAACCCAGAGTGATGTAAGTGATCTGATAATCACGGTGTAAAGTGACTCCCAAACACAGCTTGTCACAAAAATCACTAAGTATGTATTGCCCAAATTAATAATAGTATGTAATTCCCTTCATTGGAAGTAAAGGGAAGGGCATATGACTCGATCTTCTGTAATAGTGTCATGTTCATCATTATGGATATAAAAGAGACCTTCATATTGGGGGTGTATATTTTGGGTGAACCTGGTCAGTACATCTTCTATCATATGTACATTGGAAGTGTATACGCAGGTGAATATAGGTAATGTTATATGTATTTACAGGTGGGTGCTATTCCACAATAGATTCATATGGAAAACAATGCACAGTAGGTTATCTAAAAAATGACAAAAAGGAAAAACCCTCGTTCAGTCCATTGGGTGATAACGTTTTAAGTCTATACATAGCCAATAGGCTTCCCTCTGGCGTAATTTGGTATCCCAATTGCCCTCACGTGGTGGTTGTGGTATTGATTCAATCCCCAAGAATCTAACTCCTTCTGAGCAGTGATGATGGTGTAAATGTAGGTGTCTGGAGATGGGGGTTTCCTTTTAACTGAATTGACATGTTCTCGAATTCGGCATTTAAATGATCTAAAAGTCTTGCCTACATATTTAATACCACGTGAGCATATCCGTAGGTAAATGACTCCTGCTGTTTTGCAGTTAAAAAAGGAACGTGTCAACTTACAGTTGAATCACTGTTTGAAAATTCTGTGGGGTGTGTGTGTATGTATGTGTGTGTGTGTATATGTGTGTATATATATATATATATATGTGTGTGTGTGTGTGTGTATATGTATGTATATGTATATATATGTGTATTTATTGTATGTGCACTACAATGACCGCAGTGATGGGTGCCAACTGGAAGGTAAGGTTTTAAATTAGTTGGTGCCAGTATGTTGACTTGGCACCAGCAAATCCTTGAGATTCCTAACCCTACGTGCTGTGACTGATGGAAAGGGGGTAATGGCATTTTTAAGATGCTGAGACGGGCTAATATTTCTTTAAAATTGTTTGTATATTCTCCCATCCTACATCAAAGGTGCCTATGCAGCGTATAGGTGAAGCTACATTTTTTTGGGGGGGGGCTTTCTCAATTAGGGAGCATCTGTCTGTCAGTAGTGCACGTGCATATGCTCTCTTTAAAGTTTTTTTATTCTGGTACCCCTTCCCTTTAAAGGCGCCATGTAATGATCATGCTTTGCTTTTGAATTCCTCAACTGAGGAGCAGTTACAGCGTAATCGTAACTCTGAGGTCTGTATGGGGATATCGTCGGAAATAGTGCCTTTGTTGAGATCCAACAGATCTACTAGGGTATGTAGACACTCTAGGTCTTTAACTGCTAGCCCCATATTCAGTGCTTTTGCCTCCTCTTTCATAGTGTGGTATTTATGAAGACCTAATTTTCTAACAAATAAATGAATGTCTTTAGTCCGTGTGAATTTGTCAAATGGGGGTACTGGAACGAACGACCCTTGGAAAGGACTTGCTGTTGAATTATGAAGAGGAGAGTAGAAGAAAGTTTTAATGATGCTTAGGGGAGTATTGTTTCCTATCTGCTCCATCACTAACCTCTGGCCCTGCTCTGTCTGCTCCGGGGGCTTTGCCTTATTTCTGCTTAACACAGACCTAAAAGATCGACTCCTTTTTTAACCCCTTAAGGACACGTGGCGGAAATATTCCGTCATTATTCCGTTTTATTCCAGAAGTTGTGTCCTTAAGGGGTTAAGGATACTTTTAGGTACGTTTTCTTGTGTGTTTGTTTGAGAGGTTTGTAGAGAACCAAGAGGAGATATATAAGGATAACCTTTAGGGGATATACAATATTACCCCTTTTCCTATCCGTACATCGGAATTTTGGTGTTATCCTGTTCTCCCCTAGTGGCAATACACTTTTTTTGCTTTTCCAAGCTTTTAATCTCGTTTTGAAAAAAGGTAGGGTCATTTTTCCCCTCTGTTACTGGTTTTTCCTACTGTATATACATTTCCTTTCCCCTCCACTGTGTTCTCTCTCGCTGGGTCTTGGACTCATCGAGATCTATTTTTTTAAAAATCTTATTGCATATTTTAAGGGTTAAGCCCTAAAATTCTGAGAGCACAGTTTAGGTGACCATTCTCTTTTCTGGAGATTTGATAGTTTGGTTTCCCCCTAACATTAAGTAATTGATTTTGGGGTCTCCACTCTATCACTATTTCATTGTCATATTCACATTTTAGCATGTTTGCTAACAAGGCTTGACAAATTTGCTTTGAATCTAGGAGCCAGCTTAAAAAAAAAAACAATAAAGCTTTATTTTCAAATACAAAATTAAAATTCTTAAAGTACACTAGTCTCCAGAATCACTTGTCTTTAACCTCTTCCTGCAGGCTTTTGAGTGTATACACTGCCTTTTCTCTGACAAAAGGCAGTGTTTTCATTGCTGCCTAGTAACACCTCTTGTGGCAGTCACTCAGACAACCATTAAAGGTGCTTCCTAACCCAGTGCTGCACAGTGTGCAGCAAATACATTCAGCAAGGCGCTGACTGTTTCCCCCATAGAGATGCATTAATTCTATGCATATCTGAGGAGATTGACGCAGCCCAGCACACAAACTCAATTGGTTTATTTTAATTCCTATCCACCTAGCCTCCCTAACTTTGGGAGAGCTGGAGTGGATCCTTTCCCTGGGGTCCATTGTAGCTGCTGTGATCCTGTCATTTTCTTGCTCTACTCCCTCGTGCGCTGTTTAGTGATGTTGAGGCTGGTGTGATGTCCTATCCCAGCATCACTGCAGGGCGCATGAAGGAGCAAAACTGGAAGATCACAGCCTCTGCCATCCGCCTCGAGTGTGGGGGCTGAGCGGGTTGACAGAAGCTAGAACAAAATTCCTAGTTGCCATGGCACCTGGGATTTGTCGAGCCCTGCTGTATAATACATAATTAGAAGTGTATGGCTTATTTAGAAGCATATGGCATTGTTACAGTAAAATCTATTCACATTTTAGAATTCTTTATTTGATATGTAAACAGATTCCGGTCAAGTGTCTTGTTGTTATTCAGATTTAATTATGTAATTGGGAATTTTAGTATATATGATTGTCTTCAGAAGCATGTTCTGCTTGAGCTGATATTCTATTGGGTTTTCTTTGTTGTGGTTCAACTGTTCTAGAACAAGGTCAGTGACTTTAGACCTACATGTATGACAACAGGAATGCCATCAGAAATAACAAAGCCCAACCATTTGAGGCACCTCCAACACTCATTACTAGACATGCATACAAATGCACTATTAACACCTTTATGCCGCCTGATAAGAGGCGGTCCTAAATGTCGCCGGGCAACATAGCCCATCTTAGCCACTTACCTGACTACTGCCCCTCCCATGTTAGAGAGCACGCTAGGGGGACTTAACTGACAATCCAGGCAGTCCCCCTGTAGCTAATCTGGTTTTCAATCAAATTTTCCTACTGTGAATATTCCCTACCCTTGTCACTTCTGGTGAGGGGAATCAGCTGGCCCCTGTGCTGCACATGCGTGCTAGCACTCCTGCTGGCGTAGGGAAATCTAATAGAGGCTGAGAGCATGCTGATGAGGAGCCATCAGCTGGACTGTGAACTCTACGACAGCTAGATCATAACCGAGGGACAAAAGCTAGTTTTAAACTTTTATATTCTAGTTGTGTAAGCCCTAGATTGACCCTGTAACTTTCCAAAACATCATAAAACCTGTATGTGGGGGGTACTGTTGTACTCAGGAGTCTTTCTGAACACAACTATGAGTGTTTTTTTGTTTTGTTTTTTTTAACGTGTCATCATGATGATATTATTGGTGAATGGACGGTTTTTGTGTGAAAAATGCATAAAACAAATCTGAACGCTAACTTTGGCCACTGTTTGTCTAAGTAGCTTTGAAAAAAGACTGGAAATACCTCATTTGCAATACCTTGGGTTGTCTACTTTTGCAAATGGTGTACTGTCATGGGGGTAATTTTCATTCCTGGATTTCCATATGGTTTTAAAGGCAACAAAACCAAGCTGGCAAATTTCAATGTGTATACACT
>OW240914.1:39542653-39554632 GCA_933207985.1 Pelobates cultripes
ATGTAGGGCACAACTGTAAAAAAAAATTAGGTTATCTTGTTTATTTTGAAGTCCTGTGGGTGCGCTCTTCACTTTAAATATGTTATTGTGATGGAGTCTGCATCTAGCAACAAGACTGGGCCAATATCTGCTCATTACACATAGTACATATTAATGACATTTATCTGTGTATTATGCATATATAAATGTTCATTAATATATGTGTAAATATAATAGGTGTGTGTATATATATATGTATATATATATGTGTGTGTGTGTGTGTATATATATATATATATGTGTGTATATGTATGTGTATATGTATGTGTATATGTATATGTATATATGTATATGTGTATATATATATATATATATATATATATGTATATACATATACATACACTCTAAATACACATTAATATGCATGTCATATACCAGTGGTGGATCCAGAGCCTGACCCCGGGAGGGGCACTTGTAGATTATTTAAATAAATAATCCATGCACAATAACCACTACTGCTCTGTGTAGTGGTTATGGTGCAAGGAGTGCTGGGACCCTCTCCCAGAGTAAGTAGTCAAACCGTTTAAGAACAGTTTGACAACTTATCTGGCGTCTGCTGGGATATGGGGCTGTAGTAGGGTATAGGAGCAGTGGTGCAGTGTGTGAATGTGTAGGGTATGGGGGGGCAGTGTGTGCCGCACAGTGCCTGTGGAACGGGGAGGGAGATCGGCGTGTGTGTTTGTCTGTTAGTGAGTGTGTGTGCCTGTTAGCTAGTGTATGCGTATCTGTCAGTGAATGTGTGTGTATTTAGAAGGCGGGGGAAGGGTTGGGTGGGGGTGGCGCCCGAGTTTTGTCCTGCCTAGGGCAGCACAAAACCAGGATACACCACGGAAGGTAGGCAGACAATGTAATAGAGCAGCAAGAAATGCTAGCAGAATGCTTGGTTGGCTAGGGAGAGGTATTAGCAGTAGAAAGAGGGATGTGCTCATGCCATTGTACAGAACATTGGTGAGACCTCACTTGGAGTATTGTACGCAGTACTGGAGACTGTAACTCTAGAAGGATATTGATACTTTAGAGAGAGTTCAGAGAAGGGCTACTAAACTGGTTCAGGGATTGCGGGATAAAACTTACCAGGAAAGGTTAAAGGATCTTAACATGTATAGTTTGGAGGAAAGATGAGACGGGGGGAATATGATAGAAACATTTAAATACATAAAGGGAATCACCGTAAAGGAGACTATATTTAAAAGAAGAAAAACTACCACAACAAATTAGAGGGGCAAATGTTTAAAAATATCAGGAAGGATTACTTTACTGAGGGGTAGTGGATGCATGGAATAGCCTTCCAGCTGATGTGGTAGAGGTTAACACAGTAAAGGAGTTTAAGCATGCGTGGGATAGGCATAAGGCTATCTTAACTATAAGATAAGGCCAGGGACTAATAAAAGTATTTAGAAAATTGGGCAGACTAGATGGGCCGAATGATTCTTATCTGCCGTCACATTCTATGTTGGTAGAAAGCAACAGCAGGACAGGAGAGCACACAAAACCTTTAATAATCAATCAAATCATACACACCCTGCGCCTATAATGTGCATAGGGTGACTGAAACACAAGAATAATCTGGAGACTTATTTTTTTCAAAATGTATTATTTTGCATCTCCTGGAGCACAAATCCTGAAATGTGACGCAAGTGCTAAAATATGGATTTCAACAAGTGTCGCCTCTACATATATATTTCTTTATGTGCCTACATCTCAGCCTTCAACTGCCAACATTACATACAAACTGCGGCGGCCTACTCGCTGGGGACCCAAGTGGTGCCACCAAGAAGGCCCTTTCCTTCAGTGATTATATCTATCATAGCCGTTTCACCCAAGCACTAGCCAAGACTTAGTGTAGGGTGATGTAAAACAGGTTTTTTTGTGTGAATGACACTTTTATACCTTGGTCTCTAGGAGAACAATGAACATTGCAACATATCTAGTGCCTAGGTGTCTGTACCTGAGTAGATAATTTAATTAGCTGCCAGATGCTTTGGCGCCTATTATAAAAACAGGGTTCCCGTGCTCACATACGCAAACTTGTGCCCTCTGCATGGAGCGCCCATTCTGTCCAAAAAGTGCTTTGATTTGAGATGTCTAGATGTCAAGTTTTTAGCGGGCCGCAATTATCTTCCAATCTGGTAGTGGCCGAGCGCACCCTCAGCAAAGTTTTACCGGGTTGGAGTTCCAGGCAATTCATAGGTTGATCCCGTCAGGCACGCCGTGCCTCTGCTGGTCCCTCACAGTGTGCTGACATCCCTGGGACTGCTGAATGGTGCGCTGAGTTGAGAGGCACGGTTGGGAAGGGCAATTTAGTTGGTGGTTACAGTCTTTTAGGAGAGGATGGTGGTTTGGCGCTCGTTAGAAGTCCGAAGTGACAGGTGGTCTGTCACACAAACATAATTCACTCACACTCTATACAACAAAAACATGCTTACATTCAACATACATACAACCCAAACACTGCTGAGTGCTGAATACAACCCTGCAAGGATGGGCAAATGATAGATCCCCTAGGAGGGGACATTGTCTTTAGGTGTGATCCACCCCTTGCATGGGGAAAGTATCAAGCCGAGTGTGGCCACTAAAGTTGCTGTTGAATCCCCTGGAACTGTGTGTCTTCCGGTTACTGGGGGGGAAATGGGTCTCTTCATTCATTAATAGCGGAGGTAACCAGCGGGGTTACCCAGGGTCCACTACAATGGTGGAATTGAATCCCCATATTTATTTGCTGAGATAGGCGATTTTAAGTAGACTTATAAGATTTCAAAACAGTATATTGCTTGTGGGGCTTTGGGGCTGTTTTATTAAAGGGACACTATAGTCATCAGAATAACTACAGCTTAATGTAGTTGTTCTGGTGAGTATAATCATTGCCTTCAGGCATTTTCATGCAAACACTGCCTTTTCAAAGAAAATGCAGTGTTTACATTGCCCCTAGGGACACCTCCAAGTGGCCACTCCTCATGGGAAAGCATTGGATTGGTGAAAAATTGGCAATGCTGATGGTGTCACCAAGGGGGCGGGGCCAGTGGCGCGGACCCGCACAGCGCTGGAAATAAGGTGGAGTTATCATGCTTTTAACAGGGGTAAGGGGGGGGGGGGGCAAGCCACCTAAATGGTGCGTTTTGCACTAAAGGGTCAGAAATACATGTTTGTGTTCCTGATCCTATAGTGTTCCTTTTGTTGTTTTTTATGTAAGACATTCTGTATCCTGGAGATTACATACAATATAAGGTGGAGTTTCTTCTTATTAGAGCAGGTGTCAATAATAGGTAGTCCTAGAGGTGATAAAAAATAAAACACATAATAGTGCAATATTGTCTGTGAGATATTGGAAGTGCAGTGAGATAAATGGAATATCACTCACAAGTAGAGAGCCTCTAGATAGGGCTCATTTTTCCAGCTTTGTGGGATATCTAGGTTCCCACTGCCTTCTTTGTGTTGCTAGTAGTCAAGTATACTCTCAGGAATAAGGATACAGATCCAATGTGCTTTATTATAAAGTGCACAAGTGATATAAAATAAGAATAAAAAATATATATAAAATAACAAGACCTTACAGTATTGAAGGTAAGTAGTAGGATAAGTCCTTAGTGCAATATATTTTTATATTTTTTGCTATTTTGTATTGTATCCTGGAGATACCTGATTTAGCGAGAGGTGACTCAATTATTTCCCAGACACAGAGACGCCAGGGAGTGACTACCTATGTGAAAAATGGAAACCGCCCAACATCAAGTGTCGTCTGATGTATGGGGAGAATAAGGGCTCTAACACTAAACAGCGCTTTCTTACAGCGTGAGGGATATTCCAGCGGAGATACCTGGCCACAGTATAGCAGCTCCACTACACTCACCCTTTTCCCCAAGCCGTGCCGGTTTCACCGGTTTCAATCTGCTTGATTTCAGCCAAGCAATTCCTTTCCCATATGAGAGCATTGGGGGGATATTGCACGTGCACAGCAAAACACATCGCTGTGCCAATCAGCATGTCCTCATAGAGAGGCATTGAATCAGTGACTCCATATAGAGTGTGGAGATGCTGATGAGTGGCTGTCACTAGAGGTGTTACTAGGCAGCATTGTAAACATGCCATTAACTCGGGTGGACCAGCACCCTTTCTGGCAGGTCCGTCCCCTTTGGAGGTGTCGCTAGTGACACAATCGCGCCACTGGCCCACCCCCATTAATTCCTTCACCACCGGCATCCCGAATCTCAGGACACCAGAGTTGGGAGAGGAATTCCTCCATACCTGTTTATAAATCATTCTGTGTAAATAAGATACTTTGTTCTTGTTCTAAATTACATTTTAGTTGCATGAATCGTTTTTTTTTTAGTAAGTCGCCAAAAGTATGTCAAACACAGGCCACACCCCCTCACTCACAACGCCGAAATTAAAGTGTCCCTCTTAGTACATTTAAAACGTTGATGTATATTATTCCCTCCATAGTCTATCGATCGGGGCTCTTTTCACCTCTGTCACCACTTTTTATTTCCATATATAATTGTAAGGTGGTGAGGAATATGGCGCAATATAAATAATGATGATAATAATACTGAGATATATTCACACTCACACTATATTCTGGTGGGGTGGCTATAAAGACCCCCTTTTGTGACATGTGGTATATGATTAAAGGAACAATCAAAGCACCATAACCACTACATCGAGCTAAGTGGTTATGGTGCTTAAAGTGCTCCTTTAAGAAAAGTGGGGGGTGGGGAGGAAACACATGACTTTTGGTTGCTATTGGATTAAGCAGGTTACATCTGCCCACATCAAATATGGCCGCCAAGGGCTTACTGTGGGCGTCGCGTAACGGGATATAATACGTCGTTGCCATGGCAGCGTCTCACGCGCGCTGCTGGACGTGTATTGGTTTTGTTTTTCCCCCGCAGGAATGGCGGGAGCAGGTTTTGAACCGCTGGGTGAGGTAGTGGACGGCAGCGAGCTGCGGGTGGTGAGCTCCCTGGACAGCCAGGGGCACTGCGTGCTCAGTAACCTGGCCGAGGTGGTGGAGAGAGTGCTCAGCTTCCTGCCCATCAAACCCCTGCTCAGAGCTTCATGGTGTGTGGGTGACACTGCATCCTCCCCCCCTCCCCCCGCCATGGGCAGGACACCACACTCATACACCAGGCATGGACTAAGGAGAACGCTCAGATAGTGAAAAAACTACAGCTCCCATGATGCTGCGCCAGCCTGCTTAATGACAAAGCATCATGGGAGCTGTAGTTCTAACTGTCCAGCTTCCTTTTGACCTCCCTGGAACTCCCCATACATGCTTACAGCCAACCTCACTGACATTAAAATGTATCTGGGTAACTGAGTGAGCACTAACCTGTCACTCAGCCTTTTTATCCTGATATGTTATCTGTTATGTACTATATATGGGCTGTGCTATTCTGTATAATTAGAAGTATGGCATAATTACAGTAAAAAAAAGATAAATATATTCACATTTTAGCACCTGGGCTATTCTGTATAATTAGTAGTATGGTATGTGACTTATTTAGAATTATAGCATATGGCGTAATTACTGTAAAAGTAAATATATTAACATTTTAGCATTAAATGCTAATGGGAATTCTGTATATTTATCTTCTGAAGCATGTTCTGCTTCAGCTACTATACTTTTGGGTTTTCTATGTTGTGGTTCAACTGTTATATCTGTGCTGTACATCCTGTACGATATGTTGGTTGTGCTATTCTGTGTAATATATAAGAAGTATAGCATAATTACAGTAAAACATGATAAATTCTAATCACATTTTAAGAAAAAAAAAAATCTTGATGAGTCAGACCCAGCGAGAGAGAATACAGTGGAGGGGAAAGGAAGGGGGTGTGTGTGTGTGTGTGTGTGTGTGTGTGTGTGTATATGTATGTATGTATGTATATATATATATATATATATATATATATATATATATATATATATATATATATATATATCTCTATATCTAGTTTTGAAAAAAGTAGGGTTATTTTTCCTAGTGTGTGTGTGTGTATACACACAGTAGGAAAAATAGTAACAGGGAAAAATGACCCGACCTTTTTTCAAAACTAGATTTAAAAACTTGGAAAAGCAAAAAAGTGTATTTTCACTAGGGGAGAGAACAGGCTAACACCAAAATTCCGATGTACGGATAGGAAAAGGGGTAATATTGTATATCTCCTAAAGGTTATCCCTATATAGCTCCTCTGGGTCAGAGAGTGGTACGGGTAAAAAAAACTGGGAATTGGGGCTTAGAAGTCCCTAAACTTCCCTAGGAGATGGCTAAATATACAGCCAGTGCAACAGTTATAGGAGTATAAGATGTGCACAAACAGAGTCAAGGCTGCTTAGCATACCATAGTGGTCAAAGAGTATGAGACAGGGCTAAAAAAAAAAAAAACCTGTATAGACCCATTCTCAGCCCTAGAGGTCAAATCGTCAAAAACTTAAATGTTAGCTATAATGAGTACCTTGTGGATAAACATTCCGTTAAGACAGAAGAGCTAAAAGCCCCATAAACACCACTAAAACATTAAATAGCAGCTAAGAAAAGGGACCTGGGAGGCAGTAATATGAAGACCAAAACAAGTTAGTCCCTATATATACACCTCGGCACAGCACAAGGCTAGTGCCTACACGTACCAACTGACCCTAGTGGAGTCTAAGGTAAAAATAAAACTTAAATCATCTAAGTGGGGGGGGGGGAAACAAGTGCTAGAGCTAAACGAGCCCGAAAAACGTTGTATCCAGTCCTGCATATAAGTACCTTTTTTTTTTTTTTTAAATCTGCCGGGATCCAAAACAGCTGAGCGGCTGGGCGGGTCGACTGATGAGTCACAGCCCAAAGGGGCAGGCTTTCAGCTAGACAAACAGCAATGCAAGCCACTTAGGGTTGGCTGGGTGGTACAGTGTGTAAGCTGCAGCGAAAAAGGGGGGGGGGGCGGAGTCTCCGCTTCATAGTTGGATGAAAATAAAGTAATATACACGAGTTTATTGAAATAAAGATCATCTCGTGTTGTCAGGATCCGTAATGATCCATGTGTTGAGACATAACCCTTTGGGCAAATGATAGCAGAATATATACACTGAGTGGGGCAACCAAGTACGGACTAGATTATAAGAATATGCAGACACATGTAATGTCAAACAAAGCATGGAATTGGGCACTGTCATATGAATGCATTCATATACTAGTGGTGGACATAACTGGGAAAGGAAGAGTTTGCCAAAATGATGTATCTAAAGGGAGTACACGTGTGTATCCCAAACCCAGAGTGATGTAAGTGATCTGATAATCACGGTGTAAAGTGACTCCCAAACACAGCTTGTCACAAAAATCACTAAGTATGTATTGCCCAAATTAATAATAGTATGTAATTCCCTTCATTGGAAGTAAAGGGAAGGGCATATGACTCGATCTTCTGTAATAGTGTCATGTTCATCATTATGGATATAAAAGAGACCTTCATATTGGGGGTGTATATTTTGGGTGAACCTGGTCAGTACATCTTCTATCATATGTACATTGGAAGTGTATACGCAGGTGAATATAGGTAATGTTATATGTATTTACAGGTGGGTGCTATTCCACAATAGATTCATATGGAAAACAATGCACAGTAGGTTATCTAAAAAATGACAAAAAGGAAAAACCCTCGTTCAGTCCATTGGGTGATAACGTTTTAAGTCTATACATAGCCAATAGGCTTCCCTCTGGCGTAATTTGGTATCCCAATTGCCCTCACGTGGTGGTTGTGGTATTGATTCAATCCCCAAGAATCTAACTCCTTCTGAGCAGTGATGATGGTGTAAATGTAGGTGTCTGGAGATGGGGGTTTCCTTTTAACTGAATTGACATGTTCTCGAATTCGGCATTTAAATGATCTAAAAGTCTTGCCTACATATTTAATACCACGTGAGCATATCCGTAGGTAAATGACTCCTGCTGTTTTGCAGTTAAAAAAGGAACGTGTCAACTTACAGTTGAATCACTGTTTGAAAATTCTGTGGGGTGTGTGTGTATGTATGTGTGTGTGTGTATATGTGTGTATATATATATATATATATGTGTGTGTGTGTGTGTGTATATGTATGTATATGTATATATATGTGTATTTATTGTATGTGCACTACAATGACCGCAGTGATGGGTGCCAACTGGAAGGTAAGGTTTTAAATTAGTTGGTGCCAGTATGTTGACTTGGCACCAGCAAATCCTTGAGATTCCTAACCCTACGTGCTGTGACTGATGGAAAGGGGGTAATGGCATTTTTAAGATGCTGAGACGGGCTAATATTTCTTTAAAATTGTTTGTATATTCTCCCATCCTACATCAAAGGTGCCTATGCAGCGTATAGGTGAAGCTACATTTTTTTGGGGGGGGGCTTTCTCAATTAGGGAGCATCTGTCTGTCAGTAGTGCACGTGCATATGCTCTCTTTAAAGTTTTTTTATTCTGGTACCCCTTCCCTTTAAAGGCGCCATGTAATGATCATGCTTTGCTTTTGAATTCCTCAACTGAGGAGCAGTTACAGCGTAATCGTAACTCTGAGGTCTGTATGGGGATATCGTCGGAAATAGTGCCTTTGTTGAGATCCAACAGATCTACTAGGGTATGTAGACACTCTAGGTCTTTAACTGCTAGCCCCATATTCAGTGCTTTTGCCTCCTCTTTCATAGTGTGGTATTTATGAAGACCTAATTTTCTAACAAATAAATGAATGTCTTTAGTCCGTGTGAATTTGTCAAATGGGGGTACTGGAACGAACGACCCTTGGAAAGGACTTGCTGTTGAATTATGAAGAGGAGAGTAGAAGAAAGTTTTAATGATGCTTAGGGGAGTATTGTTTCCTATCTGCTCCATCACTAACCTCTGGCCCTGCTCTGTCTGCTCCGGGGGCTTTGCCTTATTTCTGCTTAACACAGACCTAAAAGATCGACTCCTTTTTTAACCCCTTAAGGACACGTGGCGGAAATATTCCGTCATTATTCCGTTTTATTCCAGAAGTTGTGTCCTTAAGGGGTTAAGGATACTTTTAGGTACGTTTTCTTGTGTGTTTGTTTGAGAGGTTTGTAGAGAACCAAGAGGAGATATATAAGGATAACCTTTAGGGGATATACAATATTACCCCTTTTCCTATCCGTACATCGGAATTTTGGTGTTATCCTGTTCTCCCCTAGTGGCAATACACTTTTTTTGCTTTTCCAAGCTTTTAATCTCGTTTTGAAAAAAGGTAGGGTCATTTTTCCCCTCTGTTACTGGTTTTTCCTACTGTATATACATTTCCTTTCCCCTCCACTGTGTTCTCTCTCGCTGGGTCTTGGACTCATCGAGATCTATTTTTTTAAAAATCTTATTGCATATTTTAAGGGTTAAGCCCTAAAATTCTGAGAGCACAGTTTAGGTGACCATTCTCTTTTCTGGAGATTTGATAGTTTGGTTTCCCCCTAACATTAAGTAATTGATTTTGGGGTCTCCACTCTATCACTATTTCATTGTCATATTCACATTTTAGCATGTTTGCTAACAAGGCTTGACAAATTTGCTTTGAATCTAGGAGCCAGCTTAAAAAAAAAAACAATAAAGCTTTATTTTCAAATACAAAATTAAAATTCTTAAAGTACACTAGTCTCCAGAATCACTTGTCTTTAACCTCTTCCTGCAGGCTTTTGAGTGTATACACTGCCTTTTCTCTGACAAAAGGCAGTGTTTTCATTGCTGCCTAGTAACACCTCTTGTGGCAGTCACTCAGACAACCATTAAAGGTGCTTCCTAACCCAGTGCTGCACAGTGTGCAGCAAATACATTCAGCAAGGCGCTGACTGTTTCCCCCATAGAGATGCATTAATTCTATGCATATCTGAGGAGATTGACGCAGCCCAGCACACAAACTCAATTGGTTTATTTTAATTCCTATCCACCTAGCCTCCCTAACTTTGGGAGAGCTGGAGTGGATCCTTTCCCTGGGGTCCATTGTAGCTGCTGTGATCCTGTCATTTTCTTGCTCTACTCCCTCGTGCGCTGTTTAGTGATGTTGAGGCTGGTGTGATGTCCTATCCCAGCATCACTGCAGGGCGCATGAAGGAGCAAAACTGGAAGATCACAGCCTCTGCCATCCGCCTCGAGTGTGGGGGCTGAGCGGGTTGACAGAAGCTAGAACAAAATTCCTAGTTGCCATGGCACCTGGGATTTGTCGAGCCCTGCTGTATAATACATAATTAGAAGTGTATGGCTTATTTAGAAGCATATGGCATTGTTACAGTAAAATCTATTCACATTTTAGAATTCTTTATTTGATATGTAAACAGATTCCGGTCAAGTGTCTTGTTGTTATTCAGATTTAATTATGTAATTGGGAATTTTAGTATATATGATTGTCTTCAGAAGCATGTTCTGCTTGAGCTGATATTCTATTGGGTTTTCTTTGTTGTGGTTCAACTGTTCTAGAACAAGGTCAGTGACTTTAGACCTACATGTATGACAACAGGAATGCCATCAGAAATAACAAAGCCCAACCATTTGAGGCACCTCCAACACTCATTACTAGACATGCATACAAATGCACTATTAACACCTTTATGCCGCCTGATAAGAGGCGGTCCTAAATGTCGCCGGGCAACATAGCCCATCTTAGCCACTTACCTGACTACTGCCCCTCCCATGTTAGAGAGCACGCTAGGGGGACTTAACTGACAATCCAGGCAGTCCCCCTGTAGCTAATCTGGTTTTCAATCAAATTTTCCTACTGTGAATATTCCCTACCCTTGTCACTTCTGGTGAGGGGAATCAGCTGGCCCCTGTGCTGCACATGCGTGCTAGCACTCCTGCTGGCGTAGGGAAATCTAATAGAGGCTGAGAGCATGCTGATGAGGAGCCATCAGCTGGACTGTGAACTCTACGACAGCTAGATCATAACCGAGGGACAAAAGCTAGTTTTAAACTTTTATATTCTAGTTGTGTAAGCCCTAGATTGACCCTGTAACTTTCCAAAACATCATAAAACCTGTATGTGGGGGGTACTGTTGTACTCAGGAGTCTTTCTGAACACAACTATGAGTGTTTTTTTGTTTTGTTTTTTTTAACGTGTCATCATGATGATATTATTGGTGAATGGACGGTTTTTGTGTGAAAAATGCATAAAACAAATCTAAACGCTAACTTTGGCCACTGTTTGTCTAAGTAGCTTTGAAAAAAGACTGGAAATACCTCATTTGCAATACCTTGGGTTGTCTACTTTTGCAAATGGTGTACTGTCATGGGGGTAATTTTCATTCCTGGATTTCCATATGGTTTTAAAGGCAACAAAACCAAGCTGGCAAATTTCAATGTGTATACACTGAAAAATAGAACGTGCTATATTAGACCCTGTTACTTTCCAAAACACCATAAAACCTGTACATAGGGGGGTATTGTTGTACTTGTGAGACATTGCTTAATACAAATATGGGTATTTTTATTGCAGTAAAAACTAACAATATTATGACATTCACCGTTTAAATGCCATGCAGAACTTGAAAAATAACATTTCTCAAAACATTTTAGATTTTATTCATATTAAATTGTTTCATATAGGAATATTTGATGTGAAATGAAAGCCCTTTCTCCTGAACAAAATAATCTATAATAAGGGTGCGTAGTTATACCTCTAGTGGCATAAACTCAGACAGCCACTAAAGTGCGTCCTATCTCAGAGCTGCACGGTATTCAGCGCCTCCACGCTCTGCATGGAGGCACTGAACGTTCTCATAGATGTGTCTCCGGTACCTTAAACCTGCAAGGCTAATTATTGCAGTTTTTTGATAAATTGCAATAATTAGCTTTGAGGGGGAACTCCACCTCTAAAGGGACATCAGAGCTGGACCCAGGTATGTGACAGAAGGTGTTTTGATATAAGAACAGTTCTCAACCTCTGTTTTAGGCACAAGTTGTCTTAAATAGTAAAATGTAGCTTTTTAAAA
>OW240914.1:39554732-39595758 GCA_933207985.1 Pelobates cultripes
ATTTTTTTTTTTTTTTTTTTTTTTAATACATGATCATGTATAGCATAAAATTCCCACAATCACAAGGTAAAAAGAAGCCTCACATGTTTTCCCCACTAGGTGGCACCTTGACAAAGTCTGGTTTCTCTGTACAACTGAAAAAAAATACATCACTTTATTAAAACAGTTCTCTTTATTGACAATTTTCAGCCATAGATTGCATTATTGACAATGGTCAGAATTTCAGTGTGTGTGTTTGCTAATGACTCAAGAAGCAACTTTGTCACAGGTTTTTTATTTTTATGCATATGTAATGCTTTTCTTGGTCTTAGTGTATGCCGCCTTTGGAGAGATTGTGCTCTACGCAACCTAAAAACAAGGCAGAGGATAGCTTGGGTATCCTACACTGAAGACACTGAAGATGACCTGCCATTTTTTTCTCACCCATTGGTCAATGTGGTTAAAAGCGAACTTGAGGTAAGGATATTTTAAGAAGTTAAAGGGACACTATAGTCACCAGTGCAACTACATGTATTCCTAACCCTATAGTGTTAAAACCACCATCTAGCCCCCTTGGGTCCCTCCATAAATATAGTAAAAATCTTATTGTATTCAAGCCAGAAGCTGTAAATGTGCATGCTGAGATTCAAGAAAAACAAGCAGTCTGCTGACATGTGATAGCCTGATCCAATCACAGTGCTTCCCCATAGGATTGGCTGAGACTGACGAGGAGGCAGATCGGGGCAGAGCCAGCATGATTCAATCACAGCCCTGGCCAATAAGCATCTCCTCATAGAGATGAATTGAATCCATGAATCTCTATGAGGAAAATTCAGTGTCTGCATGCAGTGGGAGGAGATACTGAATCACAGGTTGCTCGTGCACAGAAGATCTGAGTGGATGGAGGCATATTATGCCTCCGTCAACTCCAAAGTCCCTCTGGTTCACTCTGAGTGACTGCAACTGGAGGTGTTCCTAGCTTTCAATGTAAACACTGTATTTTCTTAGAAAATACAGTATTTACATAAGAGGCTGCAGGGATTTATAGTTCTCACCTGAACAACCTTAAGCTGAAGTTGTTCAGGTGACATAGATTAAATATTTTTTTTTTTTTGTGTGTGATCGGAAAGTTGGTACATGCATTACGATTACAAGATTATAAAGTGCAACGCGATTTGTTAGGATTCAGTTGGAATATTCATGTCCCTGTTATGGAGGGCATAATGTTATTGAGTCCACCAAAGAAACGTTTTATTGGTAGATGTGATCTAGTCATATACATAGAGCCAAACTGGTCAGAGTGCAAGAGGGGTTTGTCGCTGCCTTCGTTCAGGGGTCACGGAGTGGGAGAACTGTCACCGTATGTTCCTGGTGTGGTATTTGTAAATTAACAGCGAGAAACGTTGTCAGAGCTGTGGCAGCTGACCTTTAATTTGGATAAGTGCAAGATAATGCTTCTTGGACATAAAAACCCAAGGGCAGAGTGTAGAATATTTGATAGTCATAACCTCAACATCTGAGGAAAGGGATTTAGGTGACTTAAAGGTAGGTGGACAATGTAATAGAGCAGCAGGAAATGCTAGCAGAATGCTTGGTTGTATAGGGAGAGGTATTAGCAGTAGAAAGAGGCCAGTGCTCATGCCATTGTACAGAACACTGGTGAGACCTCACTTGGAGTATTCTACGCAGTACTGGAGACCGTATCTCTAGAAGGATATTGATACTTAGGAGAGAGTTCAGAGAAGGGCTACTAAACTTCATGGATTGCAGGATAAAACTTACCAGGAAAGGTTAAAGGATCTTAACATGTATAGCTTGGAGGACAGACGAGACGGGGGATATGATAGAAACATTTAAATACATAAAGGGAATCAACACAGTAAAGGAGGAGACTATATTTAAAAGAAGAAAAACTACCACAACAAGAGGACATAGTCTTAAATTAGAGGGGCAAAGGTTTCAGGGTTTGTAGTAGGGGTTGTAATCGATTGGCAAATATTTTTTTTTTATCATATTAATTATTGATAATGGCGTTAATTGCCCCAGACGGTTGGATATTTTTCAGGTTTGGGTATTAAAGCAATATGGGCCTCTAAGGAAGCCTGCAGGGGGCTGGTGTAGTGAGTGAGGGAGTTGAAGGCTTTCATAAAGGGTTCGGAGTGTGTCTGTAGAAATGTCTTGTAGTATTTGGCTGTGAAGCAATTGGGACCTGGACTTTTGCCTAAAAATGTTATCTTTACTGCCAGGTACAAATTGTCTTGTGTAATTAGGGCATCAAAAGCTCGTATAGTGTTGGACGGGATAGTATAATTTATTTTTATTTTTTTATTTTTTTACTTTAGTGGAGAGGAATTGTTCAATTCCGGCTTCTGATGGCGGTGTTTCCCAGAGCTTGTATAGTGTGGTATAGAAATCCTGGAATGCCTCCATGATGTCCCGGAGTTTATGGAAAATGTCTCCTGGCTGTTCTTGTTTTTGGTTTTGGTTTTTAATAATTGTGGATATGAAAGTGGTTTGCTTGCTGTGTTTTAATGCAGTAGCTAAGTCGCCCACTTTTACACCCCTGGGAGTAGGAGTGTTTACAGCAGAGCCTCTTTCTTTTGATTAGTGTCTGTTTAGTTATTGTAGTTCAGAATATTTAGAGACTTGGGCATTATAGATAAGTAGTTATTGTGGTTGTGCTTGAGGTCCCTTATCTCGTGCGTAAGCTTAGATCTTTAGTGCTCCCTTTTCTTTAGTTTAGAGGCTAAGGCAAGAATATTCCCCCACTAAGTACGAATTTGTGGGCTTCCCAGGTTGCGGTAGAGGATATAGAAATTGACGTATTTTATTTAAAATAATGTTGGAGTGTTGTCTGAAGTTGAGAAGTCGTATTTGGGTTGTTCAGTAAAAAATCATTCAGTTTCCACTGGAATGATTTAAGAGGAAGGGATGGGATCTGAATGGCAAGAGACAGGGGTGCATGGTCAGACCAGGTGATCGGGTCATATATGTTGTATTCTACTAAATGTAGCAACCGTTACAGCAGGAAACACTTTTGATCTCGCATTCACCAACCTCTGTATTGCCTCCAATATTCCCTTTCCTCTATCTGACCACCATCTGCTGACTCTTGACATTGGCATTCCTAAGACCCAATTGACACCACTATCTGAACATCACTCTCACAGAAACTTCCAATGTCTTGACCTAGAGCATTTCTCCACTAATCTCCCAACTCTCCTTTTACCTCTCTCAAACCTCACCTGTCCTAGTTCTGCAACCTCCTTCTATAATTCCACCCTCTCCTCTCAACTACACATCATGGCACCTTCTACATTTAAATGCCGCAGGAACCCCCAACAACAACCCTGGCACACCAAGCTCACTCGATACCTCCAAAAATGCTCAAGAACTGCTGAACGCTGTTGGAGATAGTCTCACTGTGCATCTGACTTTCTCCACTATAAATTTAAGCTGAGCTCCTACAGCTTGGCTCTTTCTTTTGCAAAAGTTAATTACTTCAATATCCTCATAACCACACTCTCCCGCAAACCCAAACGACTATTTCACACATTTAACTCTCTTTTTCGCCCTGTTGTTCTTCCTCCACCTACTAACTTGACCGCCTTAGACTTTGCAACTCACTTCACTGACAAGATCTCTACAATCAGGGAAGAGATTTTGCATCTTTCTTCTTCCTCTAATTTCACTCCCTCTGCTGTTCTATGTTCATTCGCACCCGCTACATTGGAAGAAGTTTCTGCTCTGTTCCAGTCCTCCCACCCCACCCCTTGCTCCCTAGATCCAATTCCCTAGCATCTCCTCCGTACTCTGTCTTCTTCTCTTTCTCCAGATCTCTAAAATTCTCAATCTCTCTCTCCTCTGGTATATTTCCATCGCCCTTCAAACATGCAACTGTGTAACCCCAATTCTAAAGAAGCCCTAACTCCCCATCCAACTAGAGAGGTTTTTATTTTATTTTATTTTTTAACACAGGTATTTAGATAAGGGTTCCCCCTCATTATTGTTAGGATGAGGGGGGTAGGTAGGGGTTATTGTTTGGGGGAAGGGGGGAGGACAATAGGTCCCCCCTCCTTATTGATAGTTAGGGCCCCCACCCACCGCTCAGGAGGGGAGGATGACAATAGGCCCTTATTCTAAATTTGGGGCCCCCACCTAAATTGAGGACCTTAGGTTCCCCTTATTCATATTTAGGTCCCCCACCTGCCGCTAGACATGCTCTTACTCGTGGTATAGCGAGTAGAGGCATAATTTTCTAATACTAAGTAATCTTTACTTAGTATTAGTAAATTTGGCTGAAAGACCAATTTAGGTCTTTCAGCCTTTTAGTAGATAGCTCCCTAATACCGCGGGAATTAGGGAGTTATCTACTTATTCATTCCTGTCATTCCATTGACAGGCCAAGTAACTTACATTTTATATGAATGTGTGTGTTACTTGATTGTTGTAAGTTTTGCAAATGCTTACGGCTGAATCCTGGCTATGTTTGTATACTTTTTTTTATTTAAAATTATACAGTGTAACATTCTTCATTCTTCCACTGGGTAAGTATATTAGTACTTAGGCAATACTGTGCTTCGGAACTTAAGGAATTCGGCTAGTCGGACGTTCGGAATTATCCGAATTGCCGAAATTTGTTCGAATTCGGACCGAAACGAAATGCACATGTCTACTGTTATATACTATTTTTTATGAAATTGGCGGGGACCCTTTGGTGTCTGTCCCTAGGTGGGGTTTAGTTACCACCAGGGATCCTTTTGTGGCACTGTGGGATAGGTCTATCCCTATTTCAGGGTTAGGGGAAGAGGTGGCGAAAATTTGTGAGATGTCAGTTGGAAGTAACTATCTCCATTGTTTGGTCGACTTTCGGACAAACCCAAACCCATGTGAAATAGTATGTGGAGCTATGGGCTAGGGTAGTTGCTGGTGATTGGGGCCAACATGTTCTAATTGTGTGTGTGTGTGTGTGTGTATGTATGTATGTATGTATGTGTGTGTGTGTATATATATATATATATGTGTGTGTGTGTGTGTGTGTGTGTGTGTGTGTGTGTGTGTGTGTGTGTGTGTGTGTGTGTGTGTGTGTATATATATATATGTGTGTGTGTGTGTGTGTGTGTGTGTGTATATATATATGTATATATTGGGGTGGACTGGTTGTGAATCTATACAGTAAATAGAGGTCGTCTAATGTGTAGACTTATTTAGAAGTTGTTTTTTTGTATTTTTTTTATTTTTTGCATTTTGAGGAGCGATGATTAACTCAGATGGTAAGGAGCAGGTATTTTTATTTTTTATTTTTTTTACCAAGAATTAGTGGTAGAGGTGGGCAGAGGATGTTTAAACTCCAGGAGCAGAGGGGAAGTAGGAGGGAAGGTAGGAGAATAAGGGGAGGGTGATTAAATAAGGAATAAGTTGTATGTGTGTGAAGTCACCAGTCTATATTGCATGATTGGTATCTTCCAAAAGAGGTGGTCTTCATCTTCGACGTGAGTCGATTAGCACGATGCTGTGTCAGGGCAGTATGTGTTCTGTAGCAGAAAAATAATGTTGGAGTTCCAATATCAGAGTGCTTTGGTTCCATACGTAATCCAGGCTTGGCAAAGTCACTTACATACACCGTTCACTGTTTCGTTGGGTCAGTGGAGTTGGTTCTCCTCTCTTTTTGGTGGGGTTTGCTGTCAGCATGGGCGTTGAGGCACCTGGGGAATAGCTGGGACTTACAAGGGGTCATTCCAGTCCGATACGTGAATCTCCGGAAACTCGAGTCTGACGAAATGATGGGATATCCTTGATCGAGTGTATGGTATAGAGGGTGCCTTTGTACGTGACACTTAAACTTCTGTAACGAAGTTCATTAGTGATGGGCCTGTAACATCATCCAGAATAAGTCCTGGTAAATGGTGATCAATGCGTTGTGGAATATGAGAAATTGGTGGTTTGCCATAAGGCCGCAAGAATATTCTCCTTGCAGAAGTAGTAATGTAGGCGACATGGCGTCGCAGGGTTTGTCAGCTTGAACTCCCTTAGGGTGTAGTGCTCTGTGGGCCCTGTCAAAATTGATGGGAGCATCGGGAGATTTACCCAGTAGAAGACTGAAATGTTCCTGGAGGATGGTAAAATATCTGAGTTGATGACATCAAGTTTAGAATGGAACGAGGCTTCCAGCCTGCCTAGCATATTTGCAATGTTTTGCTTTAAGGGTAGATTGCGAAGGATATCTCATCTCTTGAATTTGAGGATTTGGTCATTGGACGATGACTTATTTTTTTATATTTTTTTTATTAAAAAAAATAATAATTTAACAAAAAAACTATAATCCGGATTTGTATCGTATTTCTTTGAGATGCTTCAGTTAATAAAATCACTTGGCTTGTTGATTATTTGAGTAATATTCTCAAAACTATTTCTAGTGGTATTTGTAGTTTGTATATGTTTTATAGAACTTCACACAAAGTCTATCCTAGTCTCCTCACTGTTGCTTTTTCAATATTATGTTTACTAATGCACAACAAAACAAATTAGGTGTGTATTATTCCACCATAAATACACCCACACACAGTGGTACTTAACTTATGTAAATGATGCAGCTTCCCTGGTGGCTTTCCTCAATTTACCAAACCTTATTGGACAACAAAATACACATAATGTTTGGAATTCAGCTATACCCTCTTTTTTTATTTATTTATTTATTTACTGTACTTCACTATATGGTTTAATTTCATCACTTTGTTTAAAGCAGCACTGTCATGGCCAAATCCAGTTTGTGTGTGTGTGTGTGTTTTTTTGTTTTTAAACCCTTCTCCCGATTCCACTATATTTAACTGACCCCGTAGTCACCCCTAAGCTCCCCACATTACCTATTTTTTAATCTTTATTTTCTGCCCCAACCTATATTCTGGGCGCCGCCATCTTTGAGTGGTAGATGAAGTCCCTGTGGCACACGTCATCTGCCCACACTAGATGGTGCTGTGAGATTCCCGCACATGCCCAGTTAAACACTTGTGCATGCAAAGGGTAATTTCATCTATTCATTTGTTAGAAAGACGATTGAATGAACAGAAATGTCAGATGAACAAACACAGAATATCAGTGTTCGTTCAGTTTATTACAAGGTGGGAGCTACCGGCGCACAGCTCCCTCCTTGTAAAAACAGAAGCGGCAGGGAGCAGTGCTCCCTGCCACTTTCTAAGCCCCCTATGTCCTCCCTCACTCTATGGGGGTCGGCACAGACTGCGCTCTGCAGTGCGTGGAAAGGCTTATAAAGCCTTGCTCCACCCTGCAATTAGGCTCAGAACACTCTGATTGGATGGATTTCAAGCCATCCAATCAGAGTGCTCTGTGTCATTTTACACTGTGTGGGAAAATTCCAAAGAACTTTCCCACACTGTGTAAAACGACACAGAGCACTCTGGTTTAAACCAACCAATCAGATTGTTCTTAGCCTAATTGCATGGCGGGGCAAGGCTTTATAAGCCGCGGAGCTCATTCTGCGCTGTGCCCTTGCCGGGTGAAGATGGATTCATTATTTAGCTTTTGGCGCACAGGTTTTTTATTTTAAGTTTGACTGGTATGATGGTTATTTGGCCTTTCTGGGGGCTGACAAAATGAAGATTTTTAGAAGAAAAAAAGACTTAAAATGGTAATTTTTTTTTTTATATATATACAGGAAATTAGTTATTTTATTCACCCCCTTATTGGTGCTAGGTCCCCCCTTCAGTTTAATAGCCCCGCGCTGCACGGGTGGGGTTTTTTTAAGCGTGAGCAGCCACTCACTTAGTATTAGTAAATGTTGCTGAAAGACCAATTTAGGTCTTTCAGCCTTTTGGTAGCTCCTTAATACCGTTGGAATTAGGAAGTTCTCTACTAAGCGGCTGCAAGATGCATCCACGGCATGAATAGGATAGGAATTTCATTCATTAGTAAGAAATTCTGATACGAACAAAGTCCCGAATTGCATCCTGACACGAATGAAGAAACTGTTCTCATTCTGTTAGGATGCAATTCGGCAGTTTTGCCGGTGTTGTCTAAATGACACGAAGCATCGCGAGACCATGGAGGAAAGCTAAGAATTGACCACCATTTCACCGGAAATGAAGCACACTTTGCTACTCTGCTGGTCCGAGATGGTCAGACGTAGGAAACCTCCATAAGACAAATAGTCCCTACTTTGTCTTATGTTTTAAAGAAAACTAGAACAGACCGGAAGAAATGAGGGAGAGAAGGGGAATCGATTTTAAAGAAAGGTAAGTTCGGCATGACAGTGCCACTTTAATTATCCCTGTATTAAACAAATATATATATATATATATATATATATATATATATATATATATATATATATATATATATATATATATATATATATATATATATATATATATAATTATTCTTGAGGTTTGAAAAATAAAATTTAAACTTGGAAATCCACACCACCTTTTATCCTGCAACTGGGTGCCTTCATCTTGGCTGCATTTTAATTATTGTATGTTTTTCCCATTGCACCTGGCTGTCAAAACCGAGAAATATCAAGGTATTTCCACTGGCAGGCATTTTGTTAAAGAAATGAAAAATGTAAGTCACCCTTAAGCGGATTTGATTCCATTTTTGAAACACAAATGTCAAGACACACATTTGTACTTCTCTGTGTCTATTCATTCAGAAACCTGAGCAAAGGAATGTGGCTAGTGTAAACATTGAGCAGAGATAATAGATATATCATTATTAAAAAAAAGACCTTATGTCTGAAAGAAGGGGGGTTGAAAAAGTAACAGCCCACAAACACATGTAACGTTAGCGTATGTATTGTTTGATGTAAAATATAGATCTGAACTAGTCGAAAACTGACGTACGCGGTAGGCCTGTAATAAAGAGGACCCACCCTGAATATAAAATTGAGTTGAAGGATTGGTGGGTGGGGCCTGTCGAACGTCTGATTCCACAGTGATCAAGGCAAGCCTTTACATTTGTGTTCGGTGCTATTCTTGTAACGTTGGCATATATATTTGATGTAAAATATAGATATGAACAAGTCGGTTGAAGTGTACCGAAAACCGACATATGCGGTAGGCCTGTAATAAAGAGGGCAAAAATTAGGAGTGTCTTGCCAAATAAATATTTATTGCATACATGAAACCTAGTGCAAAAAAAATACCTCAAGATGACCATTTTACAAAGGCAGACCTCACTTCTAACACAGGTTGAGGTATGTACAGAGCAAATGCAGATGACTTCCCGCGACCCAAAGACTTAATTACACGTGCTGGAGTATCGTGACTAAAGGCCGTGGAGGCTGTCCCTATCCTAAAAGAATGTCCAGAAAAATTGCTGACGTTCAGACCTTGTCTGGTCCGTAATATGCGTACGTTTTGCATGAACTTTGCGGTTGTTAAGACGGCTTTGTGGAGGACTAGCAGAGGGATATCTGACTGGGGTGGTAATGATTGGAGATGTGCATCCAGCACTTTTACCGGGCACCATTTGTTTGAAGTAGGAAAATAAGTGACTATTTTACCAAGCTGACTTGTTTTAGTAATTGGTAGGGACAAGATTTAGTGATCTTGTTGTTTGATGAGATAGGAATGTTTAAGGCAGTCTTGTGCATATTTACCATTTATGGTGAATTTACATGGTCTAAGACAGTGATGGCGAACCTTTTTGAGCCCGAGTGCCCAAACCGCAATGCATGCCAACTTTTTGTTCCTCAAAGTGCCAACACTGCAATTAAACATGACTAATGAGGTTTAAGTTTAGAAAAAATAACTCTTACAGTTGTCCAAACTAATTAACAACTTTTGTTTTAAATAATGGATAAAATTAAGCTTATATTTATTAGTATCTCCAACAAATGCAATACATACACACACACACACACACACACACACACACACACACACTGCTGAATACATACACACACACACACACACAAAAGTATATTAAGTCGGTATCTCCCTTCTTACCTCCTTCCTTCCCTTCTTTCTTTCCCTCTTTCTTTCCTTCTTTCCTCCCCTCCCTCTCCTCCTCTCCCTCGTGGTCCGGTGGTGGTAAGTACAGTAGGGAGCAGCTCTCCTGTCCTCCCTCCCGCCTGCACGATGCTGTGTCGAGCATTGCCATGGTAACGCGCTGCAACGCTCCACACTGATTGCTCGCGGGAGGACAGGAGAGCTGCTTCCTAGAGCCCTCCCCCTGCCTTTCGACACAGAAGTAGAGTAGGCACCTGCTGTTTTGGGCAGGTGCCTTCTCTGCATTGATGGCGAACCTATGGCTGCGTGCCCACAGAGAGGGCCCGGCGTGCCACAGGTTCGCCATCACTGGTCTAAGAAAACCGTAATAAGCCAAGTAGATGGCCGTTTTGATTACCAAATTCATAGTGTGTTCAAACAGGGCTGTGTCCAATAAGTCAGACATGTCCTGTTTATGTATTGGTAACCTTAGGGGGAGAGGAGTGGTACTGGTTTTCTGTATGCCTTTTTAGTATGTTTGTTTTTTTTGTTTTTATAGGGTAAGATGGAAAAAACAAAACAAAAAAACTAGGGTTATCTGGGTATAAGGTATACATGTGGTGTTGGATGCTGGTAAAATATGATTTTAATGGTGTTGTGTGATAGTTTGAGATGACAAAAGGATGCAAAAACTACCAGAGTTGAAATAGTGAAAAACTGAACCAGGTTATGTTCTAACATAAATCTTATACAGTGTCAAAGCGAGACAATTTGTCAGCTGCTGTGTTATAAATTCCTGGTACATGACAACACATCAAATAAAATTGGTTACAGGCTGCCAACCAGGTCAGTCTCCTCATGAATCTCGTGATCGTCCGAGATGAGAAATGTCCCTTGTTAATAATGTGGCAGGTAGCTAGGTTGTAGGAGAAACAGCGTACCGAGCTCCCTGCCCAAGACTGACCCAATACCACAACCGCTGCAACAATAGGGTATACCTCGAATAAGGCTGAGGTGAGTGAGAACCCTTTGATTTGCTGAACCTCCTCCATCCCAGAGCCACTCGTTGCCAAATATGGCTGCAAAACCTGTGGATGCTACAGCATCCATCCAAATGACAGGAGGATGAATAGACAAATGTGGTAAAAACATACTTTTGCCATTCCATTGCAACAATAATTTGCACCACATTAATAAGTTAGCAGTAGCCTGTGAATCCAGGCAGATACGGTTAGTCATTCGGCAATAGTGGAAGAAGGCAAAGGAGTCTCGACATAAAGGCTCTGCCTTGCAGAATGATTCTTATTGCAAAATTTAGTGACCTCAACAAAGATTGCAATTCCTTCCGATTGCATGTCCTATTATGCAGAAAATCGTTTATGGTCTGCAGGATACTATCAATTTTGCCTAGAGGGAGGCTAGCTTCCATGCTCACAGAATCGAGAAGGATACCCAAAAAACTTACCAACGTGTCAGGACCTTCTATTTTCTTGGGAGAAACTGGCACCTCCAAGGACTGAAAAAACTAGATAGTTTTGGTTAGATCACTGGGAGGAAAGGAATTATTCTGCACAAACAGAGTCATCTAAATAATGTAAAACCTGTGGATGCTACAGCATCCATCCAAATGACAGGAGGATGAATAGACAAATGTGGTAAAAACATACTTTTGCCATTCCATTGCAACAATAATTTGCACCACATTAATAAGTTAGCAGTAGCCTGTGAATCCAGGCAGATACGGTTAGTCATTCGGCAATAGTGGAAGAAGGCAAAGGAGTCTCGACATAAAGGCTCTGCCTTGCAGAATGATTCTTATTGCAAAATTTAGTGACCTCAACAAAGATTGCAATTCCTTCCGATTGCATGTCCTATTATGCAGAAAATCGTTTATGGTCTGCAGGATACTATCAATTTTGCCTAGAGGGAGGCTAGCTTCCATGCTCACAGAATCGAGAAGGATACCCAAAAAACTTACCAACGTGTCAGGACCTTCTATTTTCTTGGGAGAAACTGGCACCTCCAAGGACTGAAAAAACTAGATAGTTTTGGTTAGATCACTGGGAGGAAAGGAATTATTCTGCACAAACAGAGTCATCTAAATAATGTATCACCATATGGCACCTGCAATTGTTCAACAGAAGCCAACATAAGGTCTCGGCAAAGGTATAGAATATTTTTGGGCTGATTTTTGACCCGAAAGTGAGCCATGTAAAAAAAAAAAAGTATAAACCTTTCCATTTCAGACCATGCAGATGCCATAGAGACATATGCGTATGGGCAGTAATTTAAATGCATTGATGATGTCTGTCTTACTCAGCCACGCTCCTACACCTGCTGTAGTAATGTTGTGTATAGGGTTGTCTATGGTGGCGTACTGAAGAGAGGCTTGGTATGGCCAAGGAGTGTGGTGCGGACAGATCTAAAATGAGTCTCTGTTTCCTTGAGGATTTTCCCGTGATTAATCCTATAGGGTTGGTTCTCCAAATGGAAAATGGGGGCGCCTGAAAAGGTCCCAATAAAAACCCATCTTCCAATCCGCTTTGTAAAAGAGCATCAACCGTTTGAAATCCCTCCATAAGACCATCAATCAAAAAATCCACTAGATGTTTGGATGGGCAAGAAGCTAAGGCGTGAGCCAAAGAACCAATGTTTACATTTAGCATGACTTTTATTAGGACACATGGACTTGGCATGAGCCCTAAAACAATGTGAACACACATGCAACAATCTGCAGACACTATATCTGCACGTACCTACATTAAAATTGTTGCACACCTGCGACTTTCCAAGGTAAACAATAGGATGACAGAGTTTGTCCTTGCTTGATCTGTCCGTCCTTGTCTGTGTCGCCTGGAAAGTCCCAAGTGTGGACTCTGGCATGATGGGATAATCGTCTGAGGCATGTGAGGTGAATGCACAAATTGCACAAGCCAGTATCTTTAGACCAGCAAAGTGTCTACAAAATAGCTCAGTATCCATGCGGTTCCAGTCAGTTTTAACGTTGTACTGAGACAAAATTGCAGACGCCCTTGCCGAAAAGGACCAGTGGTAATCATAAAAAGATGAGCCACCGCGGCTCCGCCATCTTGGACGAGGGCAAATATGCCGAAATTCTGGCCGTGGCCATTGCGCATGCGCGGGCATCTTACCGGATGGATGATCATCTGATCGAGGTCTGGAGGCTCAGTTCTGGCAAACACAGGCTCCAGGTGCCAGGGGGACTACCCACCATGGCTCCCAGAGGTTCCCAACTCATGCAGAGAAAGGGCTACATGTGCCTGGGCTTCCTGTGGAGGGAGGCTGACCTCCACATGGTGAAGATCTTAGCAGCATGATCAGATGAGCATAAAGAAAAACTTTAACCCTTAGAAAATCGGGGGGGGGGGAAGGGCTATGAGGACTGCAAAAAGACTGAGGTGTGATGGCTGATGGGGTTCCAATTATACCAGGGGAAGGTATGATTAATTGTTTAATTGTTTGTGTTTCCTGTCCTGAGGGTTAGGGGAGGAGCTAAATCATATGGTAAATGATGCCATGATTAGCCAGGAAAAATAAACTAGTTTTGGGTAGTAAGACCCATCAATAATAGGAGAAACCATATAGTAACAAATGAAAATTATAGACCACAAAATTAAAAAGTCAGAAGGTATGTCATGTTGAATAGAGGTGGACTATGGAATCTCTTGTTACCTCTGTGGAGGGCCTAGAGACTTCGGGATACGATATATTCTTGCAATCGTGAATTTCTGTAGAAGATTTGGGGGCAAGTTCACTGTGATCCAGTGTCTCAAGTAGTGTGGCAGTTTTTTCTGAGGGAATAGTGTCAGGTATGCCCCATATCTGTCTTCCATGGAAGTAATTTGAGTATCGAGTACCAGATAGGAGGATTGGACCTGTGAGTTTATCTTGCATGACAGAGAGGCTCCTGTGTAAATCCAATATGTCCTACTCAGCAACTCTGACTCTGTCACACTGCTTGTACTTCTGTTTTGACCATGGAGATGTCAGCTACAAGTAGTTGCTTAATATGTCAGGAAGTTCTGAATGTCTTACTTTGTAGCTAGTTCCATGTGGAGGCATTGATAGTCTTATGCATAGTTTGGAAAGCAGTGGTATGCTGCTCCACAGAATTGATCGAGGTTGAGGCCTCATGTCTGTCCTCAGCCACCATTGAAGCCTGTGACTAGTGCTGGACTACAGCACCATTTAACACTATGCTGTAATGACCTATTACGTAATGGCATTAGTTACTTGTGAATATCTAGTCGTTCCTTTCCTGTAGATTGTTATACCATCTACCAATTTCTGCTAGTTTTCCTATCCCTCAACCATCAGCCACATATCACCGTTTTACTATTGCTGGACTGCCTGACCTAGCCATCTGTGCCAGTCTTGCTTAGTTTGTTTTGACCTTGAATCCTGGTACTGTATGTGCTCAATTTGTCTGTGAACTTGCTCTAAAAGCATTACATGTTAGTTGTTAATTTCCTGGTTTTTTTTGTTTGTTTTTTTGCAGAAGATTAACGTGCTCCCACACATCTTTCTTTATATCACAGACTATCAGAGTTTAAATAATTTTGGCGACTACGAAACTTCAAAGAGTGGTAAGATGGCACTTTTTCCTGATTGGCCACTGCATGGTTTAGGTGGGAAATTTGAATCACCGGCCAAAACGAAGTGTTTCTGTGGAGCTATTTTGAGGTATATACGGAGCCTCAAGCCCATACTTTGTACGACGATTTCTCGGGCTCTGTACATCCAATAGCTCCTCAATTTGCAGGGATCATAGCTGGAGCTATTTAGGGATATATGGCATGTGGGGATGCGTTGCTGTATTGTGTGCTGTGCTCCCTGTGTCTGGTAGGTACCGTTCTCCAAGACACAGCGGTGCCGGGGTGGGCTTATGTTTTGTATTGCTGTAAATGGAGATCCACTGCGGGAATCTGTGCACATAAATACTGTGTATCTTGCCTACAATAAACAGTTCATTTTCACCCTTCACTAAGTCTCGACCAGTGTTTGGGTGATACTGGCTGGTAGCTATAATCACAACCAGAAAGGGGCGACCACAGGCGGTAGTAGGCCATCCTCGAGAGGGCATACCTCATTAGTCCCTACATTTCGTGAATCTGTATAAACTTCCCCCGCCTCCAAGCTGCAGTTTTTGGGAGGTGGGGGGTTTCTGACTCTTTATTTTCCCTCCAGATTAGAGGCAGTGCACTACAACTGGGATATCGTCTAATCTGGACCGGAAAAGGCTGGCAGACACCTAAAATTTAAAATGGTAAGTCTCCTCCTCCCTTAGTTATTACTCTGACAACCGAGACCCCAGTTCTCTGCCTTCCCTCAGCAGGAAAGGATCGTTTGCAGATACTCAGGTGTTTTTTTTTTTTGGGGGGGGGGGTTATTTAGCGCCTGCGTTCCACCTTATGACTTCTGTCAACCGCTAACCGGTTGCCAGAAAAGGTAAAGTTGTGAAGCACACACATCCTGGAAGGTCCTGGTATTGAAACGCACAGGTTGCGATGTGTACCAGCGGAAGATTGTGGAGCACAGTGCGCATGCATAATGCGATATACAAAGGCGGGTGCCAAATTTGAAGATATTCCAGGGATTTTAAAGCCCAGCCAGCAACTACCTGTTTGCTAGGTTCTCTCCGTTCTCTTGCACTGTGTTTTCACCAGCCCTCCAGTACACTTTGGCTTTCAGGCCATTAAGGTTAGACTGTCTGCGTTTATATTATGTCCAACAAAAACAGAATACCCTGCACTCAGGTCCTGCACATATGCTCCGGCCTTCCACCAAGGGGGCAGTGTGTGTGTAGGATGCACACCGCTGAATCCACCAATGTAGTATCAAAGAAGAAAAACACATGTAGCACTCCAGGATATAGAAGGTGAATTTATTTGTGGGTTCACCACCTCACCAAAATAAGTATGACGTTTTGGCTCCTAAGAGCCTTAATAATGCATAAGGGATACAGCATAACAGCATTGTTTAAATAACCCCCAAACCACTTAAGTTAATTAAAGATTACAATCACATGTTAAAACATATGTCAGTGACATTTTAAAAACAAGACATGGAATCTACTCAAGTATAGGATCAGGATTTATATATGCAGTAATATATTATGTAATCACATAGCATTACACTCCTCTCTAGTTGATATTCCATAGCATAAAAAGGGTTAAATATCCTGTCTAGTACAGCAAGCCAAACTGCATTACAGAAAAACATTTTAACATTGTGGGACAGAGATATGCCCTCTCTAGACCAGCTGATGGATCTCTGTATTTAATAAGAATTTTCTGCTGGTGTACGACAACTCCTTTCTTGACAGAAGTTCTTTCCTCTCAGATGAAAAAGTACGTTCATCACTATGGATAGTTCAAGACTGGGCTAGGGAGCTCATCTGGGTACACTAGTGAGAAAAGGGAAATGGAGAATTAACGATTCAATGAAATCTTACATTTACAGGAGTTAAAAGCTATTTGGTTAGCCCTTGCATCATTCAGGCTACATTTCAGGGACGTTTTGTGCAGATAAGAACAGGCAATGTAGCAGTTGTAACAGCAGTCCTTTTCAAGTTAAAAGGGTATTTCAGACATTGACTCAATGCTCACTTTGCCTAGAGGTGTATAGGCTACACCTCATTGACAAGGCACAAAGAAGGCCAAAACAATCAACTGGGGTTTCTGTATCTCTCATGCAGAGACAACTTGCTGGCATTTCGGTTCTGGGCTGCCCTTACAGGTGGGATCAGAATATGTTATCTCTGTAATATATATATATACCCATGCAATAGGTTAAATAACAATAATTAATTAGAAAGTACTATATAAACAAAGTCTGTTCGACTAAACAGTCAGTCTTAAAGATACAGCGCTAATCTATGGTAAATATTCCATAACATGAAAAAAATCGGATATATCTAATGCAGGAAGTTAAATAAGCATGTTTTGTATTCACATAGCAGGCAAAAAACTTTTTTACAAATTAAGTCTGTTTAAATAAATGATCCAAATCTTAAAGGTACACTAACTTAATATACAGTACCATAATAATATAAAACTACAGTAAATATTGCAGAACTTGAAGAAAGTATGATGTCATGTCAAATATAACAGATAGGACTAGTATCTAGAAATATATAGCACGTTAGCAAAGTATCAATGACTAATTTAAGAGTACTCTATGGAAAAAAAGATAGAAATGAGAGAATAAAAACTTTCTCTCTTTGTCCGGAAGACAGCCACTAGAGGCTGGATTAACCCCAAATGTAAACATAGCAGTTTCTCTGAATGATATGTTTACATCTGAAGGGTTAAAACCTGAGAGACCTGGCACCCAGACCACTTCATTGAGCTGAAGTGTTCTGGGTGCCTAGAGTGTCCCTTTAACGTCTACCTATTGCGCACTTGGGGAAGAAAACCACACTACCCAACGGTGATTACAGTGGTCTCCAGAATTCAATGGATAAGTAAGCAGAATCTTCACTGAGCAAACCGTTTCATACTTCTGCAGCACAGAGTATGCACTATTGTAGCAACATCAGTGGCTCCGGTGCAACGGTTCGGGCTTGACTTCCTAGAAAAGATTTATTTGGGTGAAGCCAAGGATGATCCAGTAAAATTTTTACCGACTATTAAAATGGCATCTGATTTTATTTTGGCAGACTCTCTTTACCAGAAGATCTGAATCTTTCTTCTAAAGCATTGGGCCTCTCCAATATTGCCAGAAGGTCAGAGAGCATTAGGAATTGGTCAGTCGATCAGCATCCAAAAACCCTTTGTGATTTACACTTTGAGCAGGGAAGACTATTTTGGTCACATCTAGATTAGCTGCTTAAACAGATAGAAGGCTTTACCAGAAGAACAAGTGAAACACCACATTGTTCTACAGAAACAGATCTTAAAGAAATTCCTTCCGGCAACCTACTTCCTGAAGAAATTGAAGGCAACCATTCGACTATAAAAACGAGGGCAACGGAAACAAAGGATTGCTGATTATGATGCTATTCCAGTGAGAGACTTTTTTTTTTTTTTTTTGTCAGTATGGAAAAGTACAACCACAAACAATTGGGTCCTGTTTATTATAAAAAGAGGCTACGAAGTATACTAGTTATACCTCAGAGGTTTCCTTTATTAAACTGGACAGTTTCTCAAAACCGCCTCAGCACTTCTCAGAGAGGCTCTGAGAATCTTCATTGTAAAAGTTTTGCATGGAGACCATTCTTTCTGACATTTCTGGGATTTTCAATACAATATCAAGAACATCTTCTCCATTTTTAATTCTGGGCTCTTACTTTTGGCCTCTCAGCCCTAAGGGTTTTTACAAAAATCCTGGTGGTCATCACAGTGGAACCAGAAAAGGTCTCAATATAGTACCCTGGACGATTGGCTTCTCATAGCTTCTTCAGAAGAGCAGCTTCTGAGGGACACAAGAACTGCCTAAGACTCCCTAAACCGTTTTATGGATGGGTCATGAACCAAGAAAAATTTCAGTTGACTCCCACTCGTTCAATTTCTGGGGCTCATCTTGGCTGCTGTGCCAATGAATATTTCTGCCAGAAGAAAAGAGAACACCAACTGTTTTGAATGTACAAGCAAAAAAGAGAAGCAGTGAGACTTTTATCTCTCCTTACAGCTGCAATTCAAACAGTATGCTGTGCCAAGGCAAGGATGAGACCATTACAGAAAAACATTTTAACATTGTGGGACAGAGATATGCCCTCTCTAGACCAGCTGATGGATCTCTGTATTTAATAAGAATTTTCTGCTGGTGAACGACAACTCCTTTCTTGACAGAAGTTCTTTCCTCTCAGATGAAAAAGTACGTTCATCACTATGGATAGTTCAAGACTGGGCTAGGGAGCTCATCTGGGTACACTAGTGAGAAAAGGGAAATGGAGAATTAACGATTCAATGAAATCTTACATTTACAGGAGTTAAAAGCTATTTGGTTAGCCCTTGCATCATTCAGGCTACATTTCAGGGACGTTTTGTGCAGATAAGAACAGGCAATGTAGCAGTTGTAACAGCAGTCCTTTTCAAGTTAAAAGGGTATTTCAGACATTGACTCAATGCTCACTTTGCCTAGAGGTGTATAGGCTACACCTCATTGACAAGGCACAAAGAAGGCCAAAACAATCAACTGGGGTTTCTGTATCTCTCATGCAGAGACAACTTGCTGGCATTTCGGTTCTGGGCTGCCCTTACAGGTGGGATCAGAATATGTTATCTCTGTAATGGCACAAGTGAACAAAAACTATCTTGAGTATTACCGAAGGGGCAAGCTACTGAGTTTTTCTAAGCATTTGTCAGTACTCAGAGTTCTCCTATTCTGTTTTTGTTGCAATCCTTTCATTTTGGTCTCAGAGAAGTCTGTTCTTCATTCTTCTTCTGAACATATCCAAAACAGCAAATTGACAGCTTTGAATGTCAGTAAACATTCTGGAATACAACCTTGTCCCTCTGCAGACTCTTCAAATGGTATCTGATCCCTAGATACTTCCTCTGGAAGTCCTAGACATCTTGGTTGTGGCTAAGAAAGAACTCCCAGTGTCTTGATATTCTGGAATGTATGAAATTATGACCCTATTACAAGGTTATTTTGGAAATGTGGAGAAATTAAATTAATCTTTGTAAGAAGTGACCAGACAGCATAGGTTTTGGGTAGGTTATGAGCAGGCCCGGATTGCTTTCAAGACAGAGGGTGGCTTTGGAAAACACATCTGGATGGTCACACCTAGCTGTTAATTACTTTGATATTCTGATGATCTGATAACATGATCCTTGCAACCTCAATACCCTCTCCTTTTTATATATGTTGTATTAAAGGCCCAAAAGTCAGACCGATGTATACTCTTGCATATAATGCAACTGTAAGCTTTGCTAATTAGCACAGTGTTAGTGTTAGTGTTAATTTTGTCTAACAATTTTAGTCGACTAAAACAATTCAGATGACTAAAATACGACTAAAGCTAAAAAACTCCCTTTCGGCCTCAATTCCGAACCTTTTAAAATTTCTACTGTTAAAGAAACTGGGCGTAGACCCTTACAGAATCCTAAGAGTCCAGGTTTCTGATATAGGCTTCTAATCTAGCATGGGATTTGTCTTCAAAACCTCTAATATTCATAATTTTTTTTTTTTCTTTTTTTTTTTTTTTTAAGCGGTGTTCTGTCTTCTTCCTACTATCAGGGAGTTGTTCCCTTTATGGGATCTCAATCTGGTCCTTTTAGCCTTCTGTGAAGCCCCACTAGAACCTAAGGAATCCTGCAATCTTAAGATTATCGCATATTTTTAGTGGCTGTTATGTCAGGGAAACATCTCGGTGAACTTTAGTCATTGGCATCTTTACCATATCTAGTGTTTCACCTGAATAGTTTTTCTGAAACATTTCAAGTTTTATTTAAAGAAGTATTGGGTGGAGACTTTGTTTTAAATTTTAGGTGTCTGCCTGCCTTTTCCTGTTTAGACTGGAGGATATCCCAGTTGAAGTGCACTGCCTCTAATCTTAAAGGGACACTATAGTCACAAAATAACTTGAGCTTAATGAAGCAGTGTTGGTGTATAGATCAGGCCCCTACAGTCTCACAGCTCAATTCTCTGCCATTTATGAGTTAGATCACTTTATTTATGTAACCCTAGTCACACCTCCCTGCATGTGACTTACAGACTTCCTAAACAATTCCTGTAAAGAGTCATCTAATGTTTACACTTCCTTTATTCAAATTCTGTTTGATCTGATTGAAAATTAAACCAATTTTACACGCAGGCTACGGTCAGTCCCAGCCAGGGGAAGTGTGACTAGGGCTGCATAAATAGAAATAAGTAATTCAGCTCCTAAATGGAGTTTCAGTCCCAGGAGCCAGTTATTTAATCTGCCGCCATTAATTTAAGCTCCTAAACAAGCTTAATTAAAATAGTTGCAGCTGACATTTGAGAATGTAATGCCTATTAATCTCAAGCAAACCAGGACAAATCTCATCTGGTATGATACTGGTAGCTACACAGGAATATCCATTGTATTCATGGTGATTACTCCACTTGAAGAGGATTAACCAGGTACATGATCCAAGTAATGTTCTTTGCATCAGTCTTTCAGTATATCTCTCTAGATTATCAAATACCTAGTATCCCCGTTCATAAACCTAGTGGGCTATTTCATAAACTTGCTTATTGCGTAATGCAGTTATGTTTTATGTTGTAGATAAAAGGAAGATTGTGTGGGAAATCGCCTCTGAATTTGAGAAGCTCCTACCAAAGGAATGTGATATACTGGGCCTGAATGCAATGGGAATTATAGGTAATGTAAATGTTCACATCTACTTGCTGTTTTAAGTGGTTGATATATCTCTCTAGATTATCAGTTTTATTTAAAGAAGTATTGGGTGGAGACTTTGTTTTAAATTTTAGGTGTCTTTATTTTCTGAAGCAAGATTTGTAAAAATAAACAGGGTATTCAGAAAAGTATAGATGCTGTGCTGGCAGTGGAGTGGCATCATTGAAAACAAAATAAAGACTTTAACACTTGGGAAAATGTTCCAAAGTGGCAAAATGTGTACGACTATTACTGATTGAATAGAGAAAGTTGTGTTTTTTTTTGTTGTTTTTATTTATTTAGCATTCAATTTTATTTTATTTATTGTCAATCTTTATTTTGGCATACATACAAGTGTGCGGTGCCACAATGGCTACATCACGTGTTCCAATAACCGATCTAGTATATCAATAGCATAGCAGTAAAAGTGCATGCACAATTTTAAAGTTGGAGATCAAGCAAAGTAAACTTAAGTAGGCTAGTAAAGCACAGTGCAATTAAAGGGAAACTATATAGTGCCGGGGAAAGAACCTTCTGTTACTTACCAGAGTCCAGCACCGCTGGCTCGGGCGCTGCCTCGTCAGGCCATGAAGACCTAATGCGCTTGTGTGGCAATGGCCGCTCTAACCTTGATACTTCCCCAGAAACTATGCTTTCCTTGGGGTTTTGGGCTATGCTGATGTCCTCATGCATAGCCTGAGGACGTCCAGCATTAGGCGACCAAAGTTATTGCAGTTTATTAAAAACTGCAATAATTACCTTTTGCAGGGTTGGTTTGTTTGTTTTTTAGCAGCCAGAGCTTCATCCAATAACTACATTTAGTAAATAGGCATAAGAAACAATCAGGTGTACCTGGAACATCGGCTGGACAGTATTGTTGTAGGGCATCCCTCCTGCCCCAGTCCTTCCCATATGGGATACACTGGTGGGGCCAGATAACAGACCATCGCTGATTGGGTGGGGGTGAAGACTCTGGTGAAGCTTCAGCACAAGTGTACATGTGGGGAAATTGACAAGCTTGTCTGCTTCCTATGCCTGGAGGAGGCTCACCTAATCCTTGGGGTTTGTCCTACCGGCCCATATCCTCATGCTGGAGAGGTGAAGCTGCAGATCGCTCCTCCAGTTTAGCCTAGAAACTTGTAAATATTGATTCCAATTTTGCCGGGGAGCATACAGCGGAGTCATTAGAGGAGGATCGTCCGCAATATTGAAATATTCTGTTGTGTACAGGTAAGTACAGTGTGCCGTTCCCGTTAACTAGAGGATTTGGCGAAGATAGTCCAGTAGGGACAGGGATAAAATAGCCGGGAGCAAACTTCATGCAGCTATGCTTCTCTTCTTGCAGCTACGCCAATGGGATCCTGTAGTAATCGCCCTTTAGAACTGGAAAATGAAAGATCTGGCTTTGGGCTCATCATACCTAAAATGAATGGAGTGAAAGTCCGGACATTCAATTTCATAAATGACCCATTTTTTGATGAACGTATACTACAACAAGTTGGTAAGTTTAAACCTGTAATCACCTAAGAAGCTTCTTCCTTCCTTTTTTATTTTTTTTAATAAAGTAAATTTTGGTGAATTGAAAACAGATTTGCACAATTTAGGCATACATATCCAAGCTGTGAATTTTGCAATGTTTGAGAATTATTCAGAACTTGTATAAATACAAACTTTGCAGTTTTCTTTTCAGTACATTAGTTTGGTTTAGGAAAACCCCCTACAAGTGCTCCACATCGCTGTACAGCATTAAGCTCTAAATTGTGTTTTTTTTGTTTTGTTTTATAGGCCTTAGAAATAACCCTGATCTTAAGGTGGTCCTGATGTTTGAACACCCCAACTGTACACGAGCAGAAATCCGCTACCTTCGCCAAGTAATAGATCCTCTAATTGATCAAAATGTCATCATTGTAGGGGGGCAGGTGGAGATCTTGGCACCACTCTTTGCCGAAATGTATGTCTATTTAATGTTTTCATCTTTATTTTTTATTTTTTTTTCTCCTCTGCAATGAGGAAAGAAAAATCCATAAGCTGAAGGATCATTGCTGTAGTTAAAGTAGCATCTGGCATCATACCACCCAAGGAAAAGTAGATTTTAATACAATGACAGTCAGTAAAGACCTTGTTGGTAAAAGGCAATGAATGTCCCACATCAAAATAGCAGTCCGTATATTCTAGCCCAGCTGACTTAGCCAACTCCTAACTGGGGAGCAGAGGCGGCTCTCTAATTAGGTGGTTTAGGCAGCCGCCTAAGGCCTCGCGCTGGCTGGGGCCTCGCGGCTGCCTAAACCGCCTGTGGACAGATTGCCCGTTATGCCGCCGGGTGCGAGGCCCCTCCTTGCTGCCCGGCCAGCCACCGTAGACACCGGTCTGCAGCTCCGCAGTGAGCAGAGCTGCAGACCATGTGTCTCGCGAGAACTGGCCAATCAGAGCGTTGCCGCGGGTTACCGTGGCAACACTCTGGTCTCGCAAGATTACATGGTCTGCAGCTCTGCGGAGCTGCAGACCTGAAGCAATGGCCACCGGACCACCAGGGAGCCCACTGGACCACCAGGGAAGAAATGTGCATCAATGTGTATATGTGACACTTTTTTGTTAGTGGGGCCTCATGTTTGAGTTTCGCCTAAGGCCTCATAAAGTCTAGAGCCTCCTCTGCTGGGGAGTACATATCCACTCCTCCGTAGGATGTCCGCTTCCAGTCCATCACTTGTGACTGGCATCCAGTATTTTTATTTGAATATTCTTGAAGAAATTAGCTACCACAACAACCCCAGGTCCTATAAAAGCACGCACAGCTTGTCTTCCAGTCTGGCATCTGAGTACTGGAATCTATCCCTGTTAAAGGCCCAGGCCTTAATCTAAGCCTGTGGAATCAAGGAGTTATATGCTTATGCCTAACATGGTGTCAGCTTCGTCACTTGCAGTCTCCCAGGGAGTAAACATAAACAGGGGGTAAACTCAAGTAATACTCAATATGCCTAGGGAGATGTGATGGTTTGGGTACTTGGTTGTTACCTCTTGTCCCCAAGAGGATACAGATGTCTTACACCTCCTTTATTCAGTCATCTTTACCCTTGCAGCCATTTGTACAACCTGGAGTGGTGTCAATGTCCTATCTAGTATAAAATAGTGGGGTCTTCAAAAAAGAAAGTCCTGAGGTACTGTAAAACTTGTCAGAGATCTGGATATACCCCACCGGTCCGAAGGGGATCTTAAAAGCAAGATGATTATGCCAGAAAAATGCTGCAGCTTAAAAGCTGGGCACCAACACAACTGTAATGCATTTTATGGATTTTGGCCTACTTAATATTTTTGCATTCTCAAATATTTATAGTTTTTGCACAAACAATGTTTTGAAAAATCTTTCTATTCCTTATCACAGCTTGGCACCCAGCAAAACGGAGTGAGCTACTTTTTTAAAGGAACACTGTAGGGTCATTAGTACAAATGTGTTCCAGACCCTTTAGTGTTACAAAACACCAGGCCAGGCCCCCCTTTAAATAGTTAAAAAAAAAAAAAAAAAAGGGTCATCAGAATTGACAATCTCAGCTAATCCATATGAATGTACGCGCATGGCAAAACACCACGCTGGCCAATTGGCATCTACTTATAGAGATGCATTGACTTTGAGACCCTGAACGGCAGTGTTTACATGACAATACCTGCAAGGACATATTAGACACTAGAACAATTACATTAAGATGTAGTTGTTCTGGTGACTATAGTATCCCTTTAATTTGCAGTCTGCCTGCAGACAGTCCGAAAAGCTACAAAAAAACAGGCAATGCTATCCTTCCTTTATGATTCCCTGGCTGCCCTCTCCTTTTAATGCAGGTTGGTTTGTAGTTCAAATCATTCAGAGCACTCAGTGGCTTAGCTCTTCAAATACTTTTGAGAATGAAGTATTTTTGTGATGTGAAGAGGTGTTACTATGGAATCAGGCTTATGGTGCGACATTCTGCAAAAAAAAATTTTTTAATATATTTTTTTGTGAACATACTATTAACATTTGAGCGTGTATAAAATGGAGCATATTAATGAAGCCAAAATCTATCCGTATATAACTCCTGCACAAAACAAAAGATGCACTTGTACAGCTCGTATCCATACTGTTTATTAAAACCTACCATACCGCTATGTTTTGTGTCCTTAAGGGTTGGTGAATAATATGTGATTTTTTTTTTTTCATTAAGGCCTAAACATTCTGCTATGTGAGCCTGTGTGGAGTGCAAGCAGGGTTCTACAATTAGTTGATAAGGTTAAACAATATTGGCACAAATGTTTTGCATTATCATTTTTAATTAAAGAAAACCTATTCGCCTCTAAATATAACACTGTGTGAGGCCACTAGATTTTATTCATTCTCTTTTACTTACAGAAAGGCTAAAAATACAGCTAAAAGTTTAACACCCATTGGTGCTGGTGGTTTAACATTCAGTGGCCCACTGATCCAGGCTGCCTCAGTCGTTCTAGACCTTGATGTGGACAAAGTGGAGGCTGCAGACTCTATAATCCGGCGTCTAAAAGCAATGAATATCCCTGAAGAAAACAGCATAGGGTTCATGATTGCATTTCATTGGCGAGGAAAACAGCACTATGGCAAGGACAATGTGGAGGCCGATTTGTTCCGTAAGCACTTCCCAAGCATGCCTCTTTTTGGCTTCTTTGGAAAGGGCGAGGTCGGTACTTATAACTTGGTACGCGGCAATTTTAGGTCAGAGTTTTTTGAGACCAGGCACGAAGTTTGGCATTGTTACACTACAGTGATGCTTATCATTCATTTTGGCAGTTAGCTGCCCCAGCAGATACATTGCAAACCGTGTCTGTGGTCCTGCTGTACAGCCTGTCAATCATTGAGCTCTGCAAACTAGTGGACTAATATCGCTGGAGCAAAGTATATAGCAATGATTTTAGTTCGGTCCTAGTTAGGCATTTTAGTGCTGAGTCCTCAACATTTACAAGATTCTATGTGTAATTTCATTAAGTGTTTTTGTTTGTTTTTTGTCTTTGCGGCCAACCAAACCTGCTACCTTAATTGTACCACTTAAACTATTATTCAGTAATAAAGTATTCAGTATGGTTTTTGGTTTTCCCCACAGTAAAGTGGTCTAACAAGTGTGACCTGAATTATGCTGTTTATTGATAAATACTGATCTTTCAAAACCTACTAGAGGACACAATTCTGATAGTGTTCTTTCTTTTTTTTTTGTCTGATGCTATCTAAATAAATATGCTTCCTTATACACTGCGTCTGGCTATAATGCATATCATCTTGTGTGCTTTGTTATTTCAAAGTTGTCTGCCATTTACAATTGTTTTGTAAAGAAAATGTTTTTATCCTTTATAATGTTAAATGGGTTTGTACACACATGTACACAATCTTTTATATTGGAATTATTGAATGAAAATTTCTCAACCGTCTGCAACTGCTGAGATCCTAATGCAACAAGTCACAATAATGCTTCAGAATAAGTTCTGTGTGTATATATAATGAAATTTTCAGGCATTAAAGAGTGTATGAAAGAATCCTACAACACTTATAATTTCTCTTTTTATTTGGACGTTTGATCAATTCATCCACAATTTTCTGGTCGTCAATGTTAATTTGAATTAAGTCTATATTGTGACTGTTTTGCCAATCAAGATTCAGATTAATGTCTCTCCCAGCTACAACTCTCTAAATTTGCAGAACTTCTAGTAACTGTAGAATGCTCGCATCCTGCAACTTCATTGTACTTGGCTGTGGTTTATTTCTAATACCGGTCATTTATGTTAAATATGTGGATTTTTTGTTTTTTTTTGTATTCTTTGTTTTATTGAGGTAAGGTATTCAGAATACAAAAAAGTAAATGCGTGCAAGGGTAATAACGGATGAACAATATCACATAAGTTTGACACTGCACCGAAGTGGACACAAGTGTTCTGAACTCCGACATCGAGCTGCACTTTCTGCTGGTATCCTGGAGCACCCATCGGCTACCATGACGCGGTCCGCTACAGCATAACTAGCCGCACCCGCAGAGGCCCTTCTCCACCCCGGGCACGAAACCCCGAATCCGAGGCCCTAGGCAGGGATAGGCAACCTTCGGCACTCCAGATGTTTTGGACTACATACCCCGTAATGCTGGCAAAGCATTATGGAAGTTGTTGTCCAAAACATTTGGAGTGCCGAAGGTTGCCTATGTCTGCCGCGGGACCTTGTAGACAGACTCTGAGGGTGGTACGCGCAAGACCACACAGGCTCAAGTGAGGAAGGTGAGGTGGGGTGCAAGACACAAAAACAGCCCATACAAGCCCCTAAACCACAAAGGAACATTTCTACCCCCTCAGAACAGGCTCCGCCACCACGCTCAGCCTCTCCAGCATCATCAGTGGAAGGGGATCGTTTAGGTAGCCCTCCCTCCAGCTCACACTTGGTGTGCACACACCAGGAAGGGGACCACAGCCCGGCCTCTAAAAGGGACATACAGAGCATGCTATCGGGCCTACAACAAAACTTGAAACCGATGTGGGAGGCTGAAAAAAATAAAAACTTAGAGGGGTCACTGAGTTGCTACCCCTAGAAGAACTGCCCCACTTCATCAGATGCCTGGTGGGCACCGTCTTACCAGCCAAGGAGGCCAAGCAGTTCTCATTCGATGGAGTGTATAGAATAGCAAAATTGCTGGAGGCACCCCCCTTGGCGCCACGTGACCTCATACTGCGCTGCTGCACAATGACTGACAAGCTGGGACTACTGGCCGCATTCCGAGGGAAGACCCCATACGACTTTGAGAATTGCAAGCTTTCCATCTTTCAAGACTTCAGCAGAGACACTCTGTCATGGCAGAAAACAATGCGGCCACTCATCGCACAGTTGCCGGAAACAGGGATCTCCTACCGGTGGGTGACACCGAAGACCCTCTGGGTCTCCAGGGAGGGACAAAATTACAAAGCCTCGGATCCCAAGGAAGGCCCGGCCTTGTTGGCCACACTGGGACTGTCTGAACGACCCTCAGCTGCTACTGCCCGCCCTAAACTAATGAACATGGAGGGCAGGGAAGATCCCACACCTAAAGGGCAAAGAGGCACCATGACCTGACTACAAGACCTATACAATACTGTTTTGTTCATCAACCAGGACACTCTTGTTTTGTGCATGGTTTGTTTTTGCTACTTTTTCCATTATCAATGGTTCAACCTACCCAGAGTGGGCATTTTCGATCACCCCAACCACTTGGTCATTAAGACATGAGTGAGGCGTCCTTAGATCACGTCCCTATGCTCCGGTTCACAACTTTCCCAAGAGTATCCCTCTCAAATCCTGCCTGACTGGAGGTGACCCGATCCTTATAAATCTGTAACGTGGTGTCTAGGGCTACCACCCTCTCAAACTCGGCAGGGGCATCCCCGGAAAGGTTCTCTACGGTTGGGCTGGTAACTCTTATTTGAGCCTCAGAGTGTGTGTTGGTCCGCGGTGCAAGCCTGGTGGTCACATATTGGGCTGTGCATAAAAAGCCATGTGTGGACTAATAAAAATCAGCCTTTGTGTCCCAGCTTTCACTTGTCCCTGCCAACCAATTGTAGCAGAGCTGCAATCCTGAGACTGACTATCTCCGCTGTAATCCTCTGCAGCTAGAAGGGAAGCGCTGGTTAGTGAATATAGCACATTCCCCCAGTAACTGGACGACACACAGCTCTGGGAGTCAACTTATTAGCCCCCACGTGGCTTTTTATGCACAGCCCCATAGTATGGAGTCTCCAGGACAAGTTTACAGGGAACTTTCCCAAGATGCACTGGGTCTAAAAGATAATTGAGCTGGAAATTTTAGATAACTTGATTATCTCTCAGTTACATGAAATACATAAACTTTTATAAAACACCCCAAAAACATCATAAAACAGTACAGGAACCCCACAGTTCTTATATCCCCGAATAGCCTGAATCCGAGTGCACAACATATCCGGAAAAAAGGTTAAATTGGTTCAGTGGAACGAGATTGCTATTCGGGAGAAAATTTCACCTGCCACGAGGTGATGCCTTAAAATAGTTCCAGAGAATTCAGGGCTGTAGCCGATCTTGGTTCAGGAATTCCTGCACAAACACCGACAAATGCGCCCCCTGGCTCTTAGGGAGCTCCCCCACAGGTGGTAGATCATATCTCCCAAACGTGGTTCATGTAGTTAAGAAAAGTATACTGGTAGCAGTACCATCTTGACCAGGGTTCGCGAGAACGTGTAGCCGAAATTAGTTCCCCACACTCGACGACCAAGTACCGCTGCCTGCGTTCGGGAGACAAGATGGGGCAGCTACCCAGGGAAAGCACTCAAGTACTTCGTAATTGCGTTTAACAGCCAGGGATGGTCAGGGTTCTAAATTAATAACAGGGGGGACCACACAAGCTCTTTTTGGCTCACGAACAGGGGGTTATTGATCTGTTTGCAAGAACTCAATATGGGTTCTGGCAACCCCAGGGACTGATGCCAGGTCTGCCACACATCTCCCTATCAAGTCGTATTCCCATAATTGCTTATTTTTCTTGCTGAAAATAACCCTTAGCCCCACCAAAAACAAAGGCTACCTACCCACTCTGTCTGTGAAGGTCGGGCTAGAGAGGGTTAGATCAGTTCCATTTTGTCTATATACTTCTATTAACCTGAAACAATTAGGTTTCCTTCCTACCCAAGCAAGAGCAAGCCCTTCCCTGCAACCCGGGGTTCATAACAGGATCCATCACAGATGGCAGCCAGTTTGAACTGGTTTGGGACACCGCCCTGCTGAGCAAACAATAAGACAAGAGAAGGGGGAAGACAATAACTAACAACACACACATACACTGTATCCCACCCAATAGGCACAGAGTGACTAAAACATAAGAGTAATCTGGAGACCTACAGAGTTCTTGGTAATGTCCATTGATACTCAATGCCAGCATCACGCAATTGGCTGATCACAGGTCCCATAGACCAGCGCCATAGTAATGTGTTGCGTGTTAGATCTTGAAAAAAGGCGAATTGAGAGTATTCGAAAGTAAGCAGTGCCTTTCTGCGGACCACAGCCATTATTTGATTATTGTCAAGGCCGTAGAAGGTTCTTGCCTTGATTTTTAAATTCTAAAGAAGCCATCAAATGCAAATGTTTTGCTTGAGCGTGTGGCATGAGGAAGGTGGTGAGGCAGTTCTGTGGTGTAAATGGGATCTGGAATGCCCCAAATCTTAAGGTTGGTGCATCTGTGACAGTCCTCTGCCAAATCAACCCTGGTTCTTAGGGTAGTGTGGGAGGACAGCATTTAGTGGACAGAGTCTTTCAGGCCCTGTACCTCCTGTTTCAGGTCTAACATGTCTTCCTCAGATGTCTTCCTGTGTGCAAGCTGTTACTGCGTTTTATTTAGGTCTTGAGCACTTTCAGGTCCGCGGCATGCATCTGTCTCATTTCATACAGTGAGTCCGAAATGTCTAGCTTGGTAGCCAGAGTCAGTTTGTCTTGGCGTACCCACTCTGTCTGTGACGGTCGGGCTAGAGAGGGTTAGATCAGTTCCTTCGGAGTCAACTAAAAGCCGTTCGAGCTTCTATTGCCAGGGCTGCCATCTTTGTTGCAGCGGTGTGCTTTAACATGGTGCTTATATACTGGGTGTTCTTACTCGTTTGTGATCTTTGGGATCTTCTGCCCATGGTATCAGTGTCTCGTGTGGACAGTGTAGACTGAAGCTGAGGTGAGTATGGTACTTCTACCATCAGTGCAGTTACCTCCAGTGCGACCCGTGCGGTGCGAAGCTCGAGGTAGGCTCCAGATCGCTCTCGGATTTACCTGTTCGTTTGCTGGAGCAAGGAAGGCATCTGCTTGCAGCTTACACCGCTGGTGGGTGGCAAGCTAGATTATTTCACACTCGGATGGCACAGTGGGGCTTTAGATTGTCAGATTAATCGCCACCAGGAGCATCGAGAAGTTACGACCGTTCACCTCAAGCACTACGCTCAACCCCATCACTGATCTTTTTAATACTTTTTTTTTTTTCCTTTCTTTCTTCGACCTCTCCGTTCTCTTCACTCTCTATAAACATCCAGGCACATGACTCATTGGGCAAGGAGAACGCCTTGAAAAGTGCTGTATTTATTGTAAGATCATACACCCCTTTAACACAAACAATGTGCAGAAATATTTTCTAGGACTGGAATTTAAATATGTTTTTAAGTAAATTATTGACGTGGGGATAACAAATAAATGATGAGCTAGTTAATAATAATATGACACTAATATATAAAGATATGAACCTCGTGACAGGTTTTCTTCCCCTTAACACACACATTCACTCTCTCACGACAGGATGTAATTTATGCAGTGTTACATTTACAGATATTCACTTACCGTACTTTACCTGCCATGTTCTCCAACTCATTGGTGTTACTTTTTTTTTGCAACACCCACCTGTGCGCCACCCAGTTTCATCATTTCTCCCCCTCACCCCTATTTGATTCCAATACACTGGCTTCATTTCCAACATGCTGGCAACTGAATGGAGTGGCATCAGCCATAGCAACCACAGCGCACGTGCAATGGTTTCCACATGTGGACAGCAGAAGGACCACCTATCTCAAGCCTTTCCTGCTCGCCCTTATTAGTCATTCCTTCAAAGAATGGATGGTGGGAGAAAGACCTATTCCTAAATGTGTTGGTATAATGTATAGGTGACATGTTATACTCTTCCAAAAAGCAGCACATTTTAGGCATCATGAAAGGTAATCTTATCTGTAAAATATACCATAGAATACATTGTGACTTGTGTTAACCCCTTAAGGACACATGACATATGTGAGATGTCATGATTCCCTTTTATTCCAGAAGTTTGGTCCTTAAGGGGTTAATTATTATTATTATTTTTTTTTTATATAATTTTTTTTTTTGGTTCTCTTCATGCAGTGCTCCATTTTATTTTATTTTTTTTAACTTTATATTGCTGATTTAACAAATGACACTGTAATCAAGTGCAGTCAAGGCAAAGCCTTTTTATGGACTAGAATGGCTACATCCGCCCAAATCAAACATGGCCGCCGAGCACTTCCTGTGGGCGCCGAGTAGTGGGATTTGATAGGTGGTTACCATGGCAGCGGTCAGGGCCCACTGGTGGCGTCGTACGCGCGCTGCCGGAAGTGCATTGTGGGTTGTTGTTTTTTTCCCCGCAGGAATGGCGGGAGCAGGTTTTGATCCGCTGGGTGAGGTAGTGGACGGCAGCGAGCTGCGGGTGGTGAGCTCCCTGGACAGCCAGGGGCACTGCGTGCTCAGTAACCTGGCCGAGGTGGTGGAGAGAGTGCTCAGCTTCCTGCCCATCAAACCCCTGCTCAGAGCTTCATGGTGTGTGGGTGACACTGCATCCTCCCCCCCCGCCATGGGCAGGACACCACACTCATACACCAGGCATGGACTAAGGAGAACGCTCAGATAGTGAAAAAACTACAGCTCCCATGATGCTGCGCCAGCCTGCTTAATGACAAAGCATCATGGGAGCTGTAGTTCTAACTGTCCAGCTTCCTTTTGACCTCCCTGGAACTCCCCATACATGCTTACAGCCAACCTCACTGACATTAAAATGTATCTGGGTAACTGAGTGAGCACTAACCTGTCACTCAGCCTTTTTATCCTGATATGTTATCTGTTATGCACTATATATGGGCTGTGCTATTCTGTATAATGTGTAATGTATGGCTTATTTAGAATTATAGGATATGGTGTAATTACTGTAAAAAAGATAAATATATTCACATTTTAGCACCTGGGCTATTCTGTATAATTAGGAGTATAGTATGTGACTTATTTAGAAATTATAGCATATGGCATAATTACTGTAAAAGACGATAAATATTAAATGCTAATGGGAATTCTGTATATTTGTTATCTTCAGAAGCATGTTCTGCTTCAGATGTTATACTTTTGGGTTTTCTATGTTGTGTTTCAACTGTTCCCGAGCAAGCTCACTGGTTAGTGAGTGTGGAGCTACATGTATGACAACAGGACTGACATCAGAAATAACCACACGCAATCATTTGGGACCTCTGACATGTAACTAGACAGGCACACAAATGCACCACTAATATAAGGGAGGGCACACAAACCGGAAGGTCAGTCAACTCTGCAGTACTTCTTGACCAAAGAACAATGCCAATTCTCACACTAGTAGGCACGAGCATTCGTAGAGCTAAAAATATGAACTTTATTATACACTGATTGAAGTACAAAGGACATATATCAAACAATATACATTCAATACCAAACATCAAAACTAAACAGACATCACAGCAAGTATACATACATTACTCTAAAACACACTGCTTAAGTAAACGAATCCTTTGACCAACACCACCAAATTATCTCATACATGCCGAGAATATACAAAAAGGAACCCCACCCCTCCACATTTTATTAACAGCCTTTACAGGTTCTTGCTGAAACTAAATATAAGAATTATCTATTTTGCTAACAATGTTTAATTGCTAGGCATGGACACCATCAAATTACGTATACTCTAGCATCCATAAATTGGCATGCTTCAGTTGACCTTGTGCATACCGATTTAGTAGGTCTGGCTAAGACCTCTTACGTGATTTTTTTTTTCATTCCAAATTGTTCTCCAGATACAGAGTTGTAATGACTTGAAAACATAATTTGATGTTTGTGCCTAAATGCTGATTAGGAAAAATTCTCAAACCATGCTATAGACACTACTTTGCTTAAATTATGCAATTCGATACAATTTGGTGTTTAGTAAACTAAATATAAAAATACATGATCATGTTTAGCAGAAAATTCACATAAACACAAGGTAAAAAGAGAAGCTGTAAATGTTATCCTAGCAACCTACATTTCTACCTTACCTTTACCTTTTGTGTTACTGTGTGTCCAACTCATCTGGTTACAAATGTGTCTGTTAGTCCACCCATATTACAGTGCTACGGAATTTGTTGTCGCTTTATAAATAATATCTTCCCCACTAGGTGGCACATTGGCGAAGTCTGCTTTCTCTGTACAACAGAAAATGAATACATTGCTTTATTAAAGAAATTCCCTTTATTGTTCTATTTGGTCATAGATTGCATTATTGACTTTGGTCAGATTTTCAGTGTGTGTATATTAATGACTTAAGAATCAGCTTTGTTACTTTTTTATGCATTTGCAATGCTCTTCTTGGTTTTAGTGTGTGCCGGCTTTGGAGGAATTGTGCTCTACGCAAGCTAAAAGCAAGGCAGAGGATAGCTTGGGTATCCTACACTGAAGACACTGGAGACCTGCCATCTACTCCTCACCCATTGTCCAATGTGGTAAAAAGAGAACTTGAGGTAAGGATATTTTACGAATATGTGGTGGTTGCTCATTATATTTGTACGCTCTGAAAAGCTTAAGTATGCCATTGATTTACCTTCATGTGTGCAATAGGGTTTGTTAGTTTTTGGGTTTTTTTTATTTTTATTTATTTTTATTGAGGTTATAATGTATTTTACAACAAATAATAAAGAATAGTTAAACATACTATTTGGGGAAGGAAAGGGATGGAAAACTTGGAAATAGGAAAGGGGATGCATCCATAGCAATAAACATATGGAATATTGTACAAAACAGTAGTTATACATCTTTGAACTTAACAAAATATATATTCTATAAGCAATAATTTTTTTTTTTTTTTTTTAATCTTTTTCCCATTTTTCCCAAATATGTTGGTTTGCATATAAATAAGTATTCTTTCTATAATACAATTTGTTTGCTTTACTATCTAAAACCATGGTCAACATTTCTGTACATGTAGGTAAATTTTTAGACTTCCAGTATCGAGGTAGACTTGAAGTAACTGTGATTAGGATGTGGCCTATAATTATTTTGTCAATTTTTGCAACAGACTCTGGGAATTTCTTAAGTGCTAGTTCTGATGTCAAAATACTTATATCTTTGTCCACTTTAATAATCAAATCATGAATCCTCTTCCAGTACCTGGCTAATTTTGGACAAAACCACCATATGTGCGCCATGTTTCCTGTACCTCCACAATCCCTCCAACACCAGTTTGAGTACACCTTATTCATGTTGTGTAGTCTAGACGGAGCCAGGTACCAGCGATATAAAATCTTATAGTGGTTTTCAAAATGATCTGTACAGTGCGAAATGTCCTTCAGAGCAGTAAAAAAAAAACAAAACATTCTTTCAAACTGTATTGTGTACCTAACTCCATCTCCCACGACAACATATGTCTTCAGTTTGTCTGAAGGTTTAACGTTAAACATAAAATAGAGAGATGATGCCTTTTCTTCCTGGATTATGCAGGAAAATCTTTTCCAGAGCTGAAATTTCGAGGATCATATAGTTTTTATCTGTTTCTGGAACGTTAAATAATTCTTTCAGCTTGTTTACTATCACTGAACAGTTAATCCTAGATTCGTCCGGTAAACCGTACTTGAATTTTAATTTATCAAAAGACAGTATGCCATGCCTTGAAAACAATTATCTAAATAAGCTATGGAATAAGAATGTCAGAAATCTATGTCTATAGATGGCACATATTCCTTGAGCAATGTGAGTGGCATTGTTCTATATAAACCTCTGACTTGGTTATTATTTCTAAAAATAAGATCCCAAGTTTAAAACATTGAAGAGAATATCTTCATAGTTCTTGGTCTCTTTGTCGGGCATACCCAAAGAGCCTCTTTGAGTATAAATGGAAAAGCCTTCACCTCTTCCATTTCTAACCATTTTGGTTTATTCATATTGTTATTAAAACGAACTGCAACTGCGGCATTGGTAGCGAAATAATATTTACGAATATCAGGTACGCCAATACCCTCATTGAATTTATTATGTTGCAAAGTAGTTAGTTTGATTCTGCTTGGCTTCTTGTTCCAAATTAACTTTTTAAAATTACTGAGTTAATTTTTTAAAAGAACAATAACGGGATAGACAGGGGTATGGTCCTAAAATAGTACAAGATTTTTGGAAGGACTGTCATCTTGATGGATGCAATCCTACCCAACCACGAGAGCTCCATCTCCTTCTGTAAAACGGGCCATGCCTTGTTCAGATTATAAGTATGCATTTTTGTTAAATTTTTACATAAGCTAATGCCTAAATGGTCTATAAAGTCGTTTCTCCAGTCATATAAATATAACTTCCTTAGAGTCATAAGGTCTAAGTGATTAACATTAAAGGGAAGAGCCTGTGTTTTAGATTCGTTAAGTTTGTAAAATGATATCTCTCCATACTGGTGTAAAGTCTCGGACCTTAAACCAGAAGCGGTTACATGAGCTGTGGGGTTGCTATAAAGTGCCGCAATTGCATTTATAAAAGATGAAGGAACATTAAATTTGTTTAGTGTCTTCCATACGTACCCCCAGTGAATTCTATCGAACGCCTTCTCCGCGTCTAAAGATAGAAGTAAAGAAGGCGTCTTAATCGAATTAATGTGTTGAATCAAATTGATAAACCTCCTCGTTCCGTCTGGTGCTTGTATAAAACCTACTTGATCCTTATTGATAATCAGTGGAATCAATTTAGCCAATCTATTTGCTAACACCTTGGAAAATATATTTGAATCATTAATAAGAGAAATAGGTCTGAAATTAGAGCATTTATCTGGAGTTTTACCCAGTTTTGGTAAGGCAACTATCTGTGCACACAAGGACTCCTCTGGCATCTTACCCCCCCCCCCCAGTCTTATAGGAATTGAATAATTTTGCCATATGGGGAATTAAAATTTCACTGAAAGTTTTATAATATGAGATGGTAAATCCATCAGGACCAGGGGCCTTCCCTGATGGCATAGATTTGATTGCCTCTGATATCTCCTCAGCCGAAATGTCACATTCCAAACTCTCCAATTTGTCTGGTGGTATCCGAGGCAATGTAACCCTATTCCGGAACTGATACAACAACTGGCATCCAAATTCGATCCGAAATTGTATAATTTGCTATAATATTCAGCGAACAAATTGCTAATTTTTGTTGGATGAAAAACTTTTTCCCCCTGATTATTAATCAAATAGGCAATTTTGGATTGAGCATTCACATGCAGCAGTTTGGATGCCAGAAGAGTTGAGGCCTTATTGATCTTTAAATAATGTTTTCCTAAGTCGTCTCACCATGAGAAAGGTACAGTCTAAATTGATTTTGTTGGTTTTTGACTTGATATCTCCTATCATTGCTGATAAGGAAGTCGATGGGCCAGATTTGTTTGCCTGATTCAGGTTATATAATTCTTTTTCTAAAGTTCTTAAGTCTTTGTTATTAACTCTCTTCAGGTGAGACGCCTTTGAAATTACCTCGCAACACAGCCTTGTGTGCATTCCAAGCCACCTCACCAGAAACTTCAGATGAAACATTATCTGGAAAATAATCATTTAAAGCCCTTTCAGCTAATTTCCTATTTTCCTCTTCACTGAGCAAGTAATCCCCAATTAACATACTCTGTTCTGGATTAAAGATATAATCTCATCCAGATGCCTTACAATAGGAGCGTGGTCCAACAAGTTTTCAAGATGCGCGGAATTAGAGCACTCTGAACCATAAACCTGTCTATCCGCGAATACATATTCTTCAAAACAGAATAAGTAAAATCTTTCTACGTCATGCAAAAGTCTCCACATGTCTTACAGACCACATTCAATCAAATATGTAGAACAGTTTTCTGCCAGTCTGTCACTATCCCTTCTGCTAGACTGAGTGGAATCTTCTCTAGCATTAAGTTCACCATCCAAAACAAAATGCGTATCAGCACACATTATCAGGTGTCCGCATGCATTCTCGTTCACTAAGTCCATTATGTTTCTAGAAAAATTTAACTGTCCGGTGTTCAGGAAATATACATTAACAATAGTATACTCTATATTGTTAATTTTACCTATCCATAGCACATATCTCCCATCATTGTCTGTTACTACTTTATCTGTTGAACAGGCCACATTTCTATTGAAAAAAATCGGTGCTCCTCTAGATTTTGTTTTATATACAGTATGGGATAGGGATGGGAAGAGCTTTTTCATTAACTTATGTTCTTTATCTGCTTTAAAATGCATCCCTTGTATACATACAACATCAGACTTGCATTTCTTAACTTCTTTAAACAATAATCTCCTCTTGTGCGCAGTGTTCAGGCCCCTCACGTTAAAGGATAAAAATTTCAGCACCATAATCTACAGTGAGTATTGTAGAAATAAGAGAAAAGGAAAATAACAATGTGAGAGATCGAACACCGACACTCCAAGAGAAAATAAGCAAGTCCAATAATTCTATAACACATAAACCAGATTTCTTGCAAATGTAGACAAAGATAAGGCAGTATAAAACCGATATAAATATTAAAAGCCATATTGAGTTAAGTAAATTAAACCATATAATGTCTATTAAAGTAGTATCCATTGTATGTAACTTATTAGTCTCAAAAAATTGGATGGACAAGAAAATATAAATTATAAAAAGGGAATAAAAAACTTGGGTATATTCCCCTATCAGGGGAAAAAATAAAACATTCACACAAAAAAAGGCAATGAGGGAGAATAAAAGAAAATTCTCCATCTCTGGATATTAGGCCCAGGTTGGGGGGGGAGAAGCTTTTTGGGAACAAAGGGAATCATTGTATTTAAAGTACAATCATTAAACAATGTACAAATAAAATAATTATTTTAAAATAAATATGAACTTGTTAAGTCATTAAAGTCCTGGGTTAATCTTTGGTGTTATATAACTTCAGACATCTGAACCCAGAAGTTAATCCAACTAAAGAAATTAAAAGAAGAAATATATTCACATATTCAAGTAATCCCAATAATCTTCACAACAAATGATGGGATCTGTTATTTGATTTAAAGATCATGAAAAGAGAGCAAAAAGTGACAAAATGAAAACCCAAAACAAAATCGCACTGTGATGCAATCGTTGCATTGGGCAGACTGAGATTTTATATGTTTGGGGGCATAACCATGACCCCAAAAGGTGTGTGTGTGTGCTGAGCTCTTTTGATTAGAGCTCCTATGACACCGGCACGCATGCGCCGCATCATAAAAAGGGGTGGGTGTCTGGCTTCATAGCACAGGTGACCGGAGTCTCATGCTGCGTGTCAGCTGCGGTTGCCGGATCAAAACGGTGGCTGATTGACGGACCGCAAAGGCACGTACAGAGGGACTGACAGTTTGCCACTATATTATCTTTATATGGTGCAAAGATGATAGCAACACTGTGTTGCAATGACCTATTACATTAAGGCATCACAAATTACTTACTGATACTGAGGCTTTCTTTTCAGCTGAGTGTTCCTTTTCTGTAGGTTATACATTGTTATAATTTATGTTATAAACTACCAATTTCTGGTAGTTTTCCATCACTCAACAATCAGCCGCATATCAGTTTACTATTGCTGAACCTGTGCTGGAATGTCCGCCCTTACCGTCTGTACCAGTCTTGCTTTGTGTGACCTTGAATTCTTGAAGGACAGTATGTGCTCAATACGTGTGTACTTGCTTAAAAGTATTAAATGTCAAAATGTTAAATATATCCTGTCTTTTGTTTTTGTTTTTCAGCATATTTATGTGCTTCCACACATCTTTCTTTATGTCACAGACAGTCTGATTTTACAAACTGATGGCAACGACCAAGTTTCAAAGAGGGGTAAGATGGCACGGCAGGCTGTGCTGTGAATGATGTACAACTGAGACATGTTTACATTTTATCACTGACTCTTCATCAAGCATATAAGCGTTTTTTTATTAAATTTTTTGTGTGTATGTCTATTATGATTTTGTTTTGCATCCTTCAGGATACTAAACTGTTCCTCTAAAGATTTTATTAATGAAGTATGTACGTTTTTACTGTTTCTCATCACAATCCGCAGCTTAGACTCAGATGGATCATATACTGTGGCAAGAAGTTGCCAGAAACAGCGTCATAGAATTTAAAAATGTTTTCAGTTCAGCTTAAGCACCTCAGTGCTCATAAAGTTTCTTTTTCTTCAGTCTATAGTTGAGCAATAAGTTAGAGATTTGCATTGGCGACACACCATACTGGCTTAACTGCAGTCTGCTCCCAGAATTCTAACTAACTTGTTACTGAGAGCAGCCCCTCATTAGATAAAGGCATTGACATGGTAGGAAGTGTACTGTATTGATTCACATGGAAGGATATTAGTGCACAGAGCACTTTAAAGGGTTTCTCCAAGTAAAAAAAAAACCAACAAACTTTTTTTTAAATAAAACACAGTTTTTGGTTAGAGTGGAGGTAAGTCCCATGGAATGGGCTGAGGAGAGCACTTGAGCAGAACTGTGCCTTTATTGGTCGACTGATTCCCAATAGAATTAACACTAGGCAGCCCAGAACTGTCTTTCTAAGTTTGCTAATGATGCTACCAGAGGTAGAGTTACTCCTCAGGCAACATCTTTGGGTATTTCTGTATGTACAGCTTTTTAAACTGAATGTTGGCTGGGAATTTTCAGTCCTTTATTTTTATAACCTCCCCCCCACCCCCAACAGCATTTATATTCTGCCTCTTTATTTCTTTGTTTTACTTAGATTATGATGTTGACCAATCTGCTTAGATGGATTATACACCATATTTGAATGGCAATTCAATCAGACCTCAGTACGCTTCTAATCTCTTGGTCCCATCACACACACTTTGCTGTGTTCTCTTCATTCTGTCTCTCTTCCTTTTTGAATTACCTTAAGTTTGTTTACTTCCTTTCTCTGTATAATGCTATTCTATCTTGTTTTTATACCACCTATTGTAATAAGCCACAAGACCCTTATTGCATTCTTTTTTTTCCATAATAGGTGATC
>OW240914.1:39595858-39812601 GCA_933207985.1 Pelobates cultripes
ATTTGATTGTTCGTTCATTTGCAATTCACATTTGGCCTTTTTGTAATGCATGATCTGTAATTCAAATGGGCAAACGCTTTATATGAATGCACGAATGGCTCATTCGTTCTTTCTGCTCACTCCCATCATATCTGATGAATTCACAAATGTTTCATTCTTTCAGTGCTCGTTAGCCAACCAGAGTTGATAGAAATTGCCTCTCGGCCTTCTAAGAAAATCCAATCTGTAACCCATCTGGACTATGTATGACGAACCCTGATATCTTTGAACACAGAAGGTCACGCTCCTACATTCGGCGTACCGGCAGAAGTTCTTTACTAAAGGGCAAAATGACTGGTTCTTAGGTCGGTTAGAATGTGGAAAGGAAGGTTGACCACCCTTCCACAGCTGCCTTTGGTGTATTCTCTGTAGGGTCAATAAATCTATGTATCCTGGAACTACCGGTCTCAAGTTTCTCCTGTCTGACCATAAAGGACCAGGCTTTTTGGATCTCCTGTCTCGGGCTAGAAACACCTTGCAGCCCTCAGCCGCTTTCTTGATGGACCCTTTTAAAGATCTTTACAAACATCATCTATCCTTCAAACGAAATGGTGCAGAGATTATACTCTGAAGAAGAGTCAGCGCCCCTTGCTGCTACCAACAAAGCCATAGTACAAGAACATATTCTCAATATGTAGGGAGGCATTTGTGAAGAAGTCAGTTGCCACACAAAGATCCCAAATTGCATCTTGAATATTGGCTCTTTTAACATCACTCTCCACATCTGCATCAAGATTTTCATGGCTCTAGATACTGCAGGGAAAGCTACTGCTGAATAACATCCTTCTACGGCTGCTGTAAAAAATATATACTTCCGATTTCCAATTTGTGTGCTCACATAGAGAGGTCGAGCTGTCTAGAGGTATAGTAATGTGTATTCCAGAGTCTGGAAATATCTTCCTCTAAAGGGTAAAGTCAGGCCAACTTACCCTGGAATTGAACCAGTCTTTCTGGTTTCTTCCATTCAAAGGGGACTGTAGCAGAGCTCAAATACCACGACTAGGTATCTCCACTGAATTCTCCTCGAAGCTCGAAGAAGCACTGGTCAGTTATTATAATTCTCTTCCCAGTAACTAGACGACACATAGTTCTGGGAGTACAGCTGATTTTTATTCCACAGGCCTGGTCTTTCATACACAGACCTCCAGCATGGTGTCTCCACTGTATACACACTGTGCCCACCCAGGCGCATCGGTGTCCAGGAGGTAATTAAGTTGCTGACCGGTAAACTAATAATCTCCCAAATGCAGAGTGCCTAACATAAAACACAGTAAAAGCACACAGGAACCCTACATATCGTCCGAGCGCCCAAGTTGGCAAAATAGCGCCTGGATTCATAAAGAATTGTCCAGTCGCCACCAAGGTAAAGTTTTGACTGGCCGCACACAAGGACTAAGCACAAACTACACTGGACAAAATTATAAACGCAACACTTTTGTTTTTGCCCCCATTTTTCATGAGCTGAACTCAAAGATCGAAGACTTTTTCTATGTACACAAAAGGCCTATATCTCTCAAATATTGTTCACATGTCTGTCTAAATCTGTGTTAGTGAGCACTTCTCCTTTGCCGAGATAATCCATCCACCTCACAAGTGTGGCACATCAAAATGCTGAAGATACTGCAATCTGTTTACTATCTGTAGAAATAAGTGTGTATAAATCGTTAAAATAAACAAATTGGGGGGAGGCCTTGGTTCGAGGAGTTGGCCACTGAGCTACTGCTTCGATCTTGGCTGGTTCAGGCCTCTCCTATCCACACCCTACCTGGTGTCATAAGTACTGAAACTGAGCCATCCCAATGTGGCACTTACTGGACCTGAGGGTCAAGCCAGCTCCCATGATCCTGTCTAATACAGCCCCTAAGTGGACTAAATGCTCTTCCCACGTGTTACTGAAAATTGCAATGTCCTCCCAATATGCATAGGCATAGTCCTGGAGGCCATCTAGGAGCCGGTCCACCATCCTTTGAAATGTGGCCAGGGCATTTTTTTATTTTGAACGGCATGACCTTGAACTGGTATAAGCCGAACGGGATGACAAAGGCTAACTTAGGTATGACATTCTCGGCTAAGGGAATTTACCAGTACCCCTTAAACAAATCTATTGTGTTGAGGTAGTGGCCTCGAGCCATTCTGTCGGGGAGGTCAACTATACAGGGTTTGGAGTAGGCGTCAAATACGGTCTTGTCATTGAGCCACCTGTAGTCTACACAGAAGTGGGTAGTTGCATCCCGCTTTGGCACAAGCACTACAGGTGAAGCCCAAGCGCTGTCTGAAGCCTCTATAACACCCAGGCGAAGCATCTCCTGGATTTCTTGTCTCGTATTTTACCAAACAGATTCCAGGATTCGGTATGGTGGTTTCCAAGGCGGTAACTGTTTGGGAGTTTCTGGTGGTAAGAATCTCTCCCAGTCTTGGTTGGTGGTCACGAATGCTCAGAAAAACATGCTTTAATGTCCCATTGAACTTTTCACATAGGCCATTCATTTGTGGGTGGTAGGGAGAGCTCAGAATCAGCTGGGTGCCGTGATCCGAAACTATTTCCCTGCAACATCCCATTCAGGAAAAGATCCACATCTGCATGGATGCTTGTCAATGTCACTGCCTCTGGGTAACTGGCCCCCATAGTGGGCCACATTTATTCTATACTTTTTGCTGGAGGAGCTAGACTTGGCCAGGGGTTCTACCAAGTCTACAGCCACCTGACCGAACGGCTCCTCTATGATGGTAAGTGGGGATCTTTCCTACTCTTTGGCATACATTGCATGTTTGGCAATACTGCCGAATGTCTTTAGAGATCCCTGGCCAGAAAAATGTATGGGTGAGTCGGGACTTAGTTCGGCTAACCCCTAAGTGCCCAGACAAGGAAATGTCATGGGCGATTCACAACAATGCCTTCCGGTACTTGCGGGGATCGGTACTGATCAGGCCACTATCCGCTCTTAATCCCGGTACAATAACCCAGACGCCAGGAGTTACCTCTCTTTTCATGAAACTGTCTGCCACAGGGACAACCTCCCCTTTAACTTTGTGCAGGGGAAAGGATAGCTTCTGCTTATTAAGGTCTACGAAGTGTTTGTCTGATCTATCCCCCTTAGGTAGGTCCTTGGGGATCTCTAGCGTTTTTCTCACCATTAAAATCTCTTTATCAACTGATTTGGAATCTAAAGCCTCTGAAAGCATTTGCGCTTTACTCTTGCTGGTCTCCACCTGATCAATTATCAAATTTACCTTGTGAGTCAATCCTATCTGAATCTGATGAATCCAGTCTTTGTCTGGGTCTCTTCTCAGCTCTTTTTCTTACCTCCTAGACCTCTAAATATCTTGGGCACCTCCCTTCTAATCCAGGCTGGTATAGCTTACGGCCGGGTAGGCTTAGGAGAGGCTGAAGTGGCTACCTTCTTTAGATAGTCATGGCATAACTGCCTTCCTTCCATTTATTTCCCATCACAACCAGAACATGGTGTATACCTTTTTTTTGAGAGGAAGCATAAGTTCTTCATTCTGAGAAAAAAAAATTGAAGCCATCTCAGGAAAAATATTGTGTAAATAAATATCACACTAGTACTGAGAATCCATACTTACCCAGATGCAGAAAAAGGTACTTAGGCTCTTGGAGGAGAAGCCATAATGAGCAAACTACAAAGTAAGTAATCTAAAATAAAATACACAAGTAATAGGGAGCAAAAAGTCCCCCATCCTAATTGCTGTAGGATAGGAAAAGGACTGGAGATCTTTGGACTGGTTCCTACTTTTAAAGACTGTGCTTTTCCTATCCTGTCGGTTGTAAGGGGCGGAACCAACACATTTGTATAGGCTGCCATATTTAGTGAGACCATTTTTATTTTATTAAGTTGTGCATGTGTACACTGCAGTGATGCGACAGGATAAGTTTTAGCAAACTTTTTGCACATATGCTTGTTCTCTCCTTGCAGCTACGCCAATGGGATCAAGTAGTAATCGTCCTCTAGAACTGGAACATGGGGAGGCTGGTTTTGGGCTTATCATACCTAAAATGAATGGAGTGAAAGTCCAGACATTCCATTTCATAAAGGACCCAAAATCGAGATGTTTTGATGAAAGTAAACTACAAGAAGCTGGTAAGTTTAAACCTATACTCATCTAAGGGACTTTTTTTTTTTTTTTTTTTAGTTAAACTACGTTTTGGAGAATTAAAAACAGATTTGCAACATTTAGGCATAAATAGTAGACTTGGGCATTCGTATTTTGACGAATGTATTTTCAGACAAAAATTGGTGTTTTCATCCATTCGTCTGAATAATGAATGGGGAGCTGAACGAACAAACAAATGGACACTGAACAAAATAATTCTTCTGTGTGCCATTCGTTTATTCATTCGCAGTTCACGTTCGACCTTTTTGTACTGCACAGTGTGATTTAAAGGGCCGAACGCTTCGTACAAATGCATGAATCTCATATCTGATGGGAGTTGAACCAAATGACTAAGCCATTAGTGTATTCGGATGAAAGCACAAATGTCTCATTCTTTCAGTGTTCGTTAGCCAACCAATCAGAGTGCTCTGACAGTGAAATCATGTGATTGGTTACCTGCAAGGCTTAAGAATGACCTATCCTAGCACTCTGCTTGGTTGGTTTAAGTCAACCAATCAAAGCGCTCTGAGCCAAATTGCAGGGCGTAGGAAGGCTTTATAAGCCTTTCCCTGCCCTGGGGAGCTTAGTCTGCGCAGAGCCCTCGCTGGGTGAAGATGGATTCATTTTTAAAGTTGGAATTTTTTTTTTTATTATTTTAGATTTTGCGGCACTTTTATTAATTCGTCGGGATTTCTGGATTTTCATTTGACCTTTTTTTTTGTAGCTCAAAAAATTGATGGGGGGGAAAAATAAATCTAATGGAAAGTATTAATGGCTTATTTTACAGATATTTAGTTTATTGACTCTCCCTCCCCCCCTCTCCACTATTATTGGGGGAGAGGAGTTGACTAGAGGCTTAGGGACCCCCAGTCCCTTGGTGGGTGGTTATTTTTACTATTAGCCTCCACTCGCCGCTAATGGGTGGGGCTGGGGAGGAACAATATGTTTGTTTGTGTGGTGGCTGGAGGGGGATAGTATGTCCCCTGCTTGTTAATTATTTCGATTTTTTTTTTGCCACACCGTGGGGGTTCTTCTTTATTGAATTTGGGAGGGTCTTTTTTTTTTTTTTTTTTACATGCCCCTACTTGCGCCATTGCGAGTAGGGGCAGAAGGGAGGTTATTACCTCCCTTATTTACCAAGTATTCGCTACATAGTATTAGTGACGTTGGCTGAAAGACTAATTTTGGGCTTTTGGCTTTTTAGTACATAGCTTTCTTGTGGGATTTAGGGGCTATCTACTAAACAGCTACAAGATTCAGCCGCGGACCTGATGGGAATATCCTTCCCTGAATAAAATTCTGAACCAAAAGAATGACCGAATTTCTTATCCGAAACTAAAATAATGCACAAATGAGTTAATGGACGAAACTAATTTTTTTTTTCCCCGTTCGTATGAAGTTCGTTTTTGGACTAAAATATCTCCTGTGCCCAAGTCTAATATAACTATGAATTTTGCAATGTTTCAGAATTATTCAGAAGTTATATTAATACAAACGTTGCAATTCTTTTCAGTACATGACAGTTTGGTTTAAAAATATAACCCCCTACAAGTGCTCCACCTCACTGTACAGCATTAAGCTCTAAATTGTCTTTTATTTTATTTTTATTTTGTAGGGCTTAAAAATAACCCTGATCTTAGAGTGGTCCTGATATTTGGATACAACACATGGAGACAAGGAGACAGCCGCTTCCTTACCCAAGTACTAGGTCCTTTAAATGAGAAAAATATTATCATCGCAGGAGGGCAGGTTGAGTACTTGGCACCATTCTCTCCCCAAATGTATGTCTATTTAATGTTGTCATCTTTATTTTTGTTTTTGTTTTTTCCCTCCACTGCAATGAGGAAAGTAATTGCAGCAAGGATCCTTCAGCTTATGGATTTTACTTTCCTCATTGCAGAGTATTATAATCTACTTTTCCTTGGGTGGTATGATGCAAGATGTCACTTTGATACCAGCAATGATCCTTCAGCTTAGGGACTTTAAAGTGATATCTTGCATCATACCGCCCAAGGCAAAGTAAATTTCAATACTAGAAAACAGGCAGTAAAGATATTGTTGGTATATGCACAGAACTGCAGAATAAGCCTCCCCCTCATGCAAACACACAGTCCCCACAAACCCAGCACCGCTCGAATACTTCTCACATGGATTACTACACACAGCCCCACATATACACACAATTCCACAAACAGCCCCCCATTCATTGGGCACTACTCCATGCTAATTCTTGTTGACCTCTCTGTTGATGGACACTCTGATATACCTTGTAACGGAGCTCCCTGTACCCCTGGCTGGATACCTCCACCAAATACCGCTTCCTAGCTGGAACAGGGGACAAACCGCAGCACTTCTGCCCACAGTCGCCGTGGCTTGACTGGGGTCCTGGAACCGCTCCCTCCTGGAGCCGAATGGGGAATTCGCTCTAGACACCCCCAGGCACTGGACAACACTCAGTCCTGGGAGCTCTAGTCCTTACAAGGACTTTTCCTGTTAAATCCTCCACACTGGAACAGTGATTACCGAATAGCCCTTTCCCCTCCCAGTAATCAGACGACACATAGTTCTGGGAGTACAAGCTGGAATACGTTTATTTGCAGCCACAACTGGCTTAATATGCAGGTCCCCATGCAAAGGGCACTCCCTCCTGGACCTGAGAGTAGATGACCGTAAAAATATACACACAATTACATTGGCTCTCAGGTCCAGGACACTCCCATACAAAACAAGATAATCCATCCCTGGTGCCTGGGAGATAATTGAGTCAAGCACTGTATTAAACTCAATTATCTCAAGGCACAAAAAAAAACACATTTTCACACCACAAAAGTACCTTAAAATACATAAAACCCCACAAAGGTTACAGCCCCAATCTATGTGACCAACATATCAAAAAATCACCCGGATTGGTTCAGGAATTTCCTGGAAGTCCTTTTTTGACCGACCGCATGCATGGTCCCATGCCCAAAACCGTCCTAGAGAATCGGGGCTTGTGGTCGGTCTAGTTTGGTAGTTTAAAAACAGAAAATAGTCAATGTTCTTACCCTGGAGCTTGTTTCCCTTGGTCATGGGAAAATTTCCACTGAACAGTGTCTTTCTAAGTGTCGTAGAACCAAACACAGGCAATAATGGAAGTCCAGTGGTGTTTGGGAATTTGTGTCCAAAATTAGTTCCATGAACATGACGACCAAACACTGTTGCCTGTGTTCATGTGAACAAGATGGCTGCCACCTCGTGGTCGTCCGTAGGAAATGCATCCACCCAAGCGAACACTTAAAGGGAAACTCCAGGCACCCAGACCACTTCTGCCCATTGGAGTGGTCTGGGTGCCAGCTCCCACTACCCTTAACCCTGCAACTGTAAATATTGCAGTTTTCATAAACTGCAATGTTTACATTGCAGGGTTAACTCCTCCTCTCGTGGCTGTCTACTAGACAGCCACTAGAGGGCACTTCCTGGTTTATAGCACAGGTTTTCTGTGCTATAGCGTCGCTGGACGTTCTCACGCTATGTGAGGACCTCCAACGTCGCTAAAATCCCCATAGGAAAGCATTGAAAGCACTTTCAATGCTTTCTTATGGAGATGTCTAATGAGCGTGCACGGCATGCGCATTAGGTCTCCCCCCGCCAGCGGCCATGCATGCACAATCGGTCTCTCAGAGCTTAACCGTTTAGCTCTTAAAATTGAACTACATATTTACCACTAGGACCCCAATATAGGATAAAAAGCTTAAGGTATAAATACATACCGTTTTACCTATAATCACTTTCTGCACTGAAAATCGATATTTAGTTATAAGCGCTTCACCATCACTTTGATTTACTATTTCTACTTTACAAGATAAGTTTATGGTGATATAGCAGCTGTTTGTAAATTGCATCTCACGAATTTGTGATTCTGTACACTTTCAATATTAGCGCTGGTACCTCTATTGCTATTTTGAATTCTGCAGCTAGACTGATTTTCTTCTCCTGTCGCTCCTCTCACACCTCTCCCCTCTCAGTCCTTACATGGGCTTCCTGTATCCTATAGAAGTCAATTCAAGGTACTGATCCACACCCATAAAGCACTGACCAATTCTAGCCCATACTATATCTCTTCACTGATCCGCAGGTATGTCCCTTCCCGGTCTCTCCGCTCTGCCCATGACCTGTATTCATTCGCACACGTACGGCCAACTCACGCTTGCAGGACTTCTCGCAGGTGGCTCCTTTCCTTTGGAATAGCCTGCCTATGACCATCAAGCTCTCCCCTAGTCTTTAATCATTTAAAAAGTGCTTCAAAACCCATCTCTTCAGGGAAGCTTATGGCCTCCCAGACTAACCTCTACCTCACATACCTGTCCATTGCTCTCTCCTAAAGGGCAGCACTCTACTCTCTCCTCCAGCTCTGCTTCACTCCACCTTGTTTGATTGCTACCTCCTGTCCTGTTGTTTTATGCCCCACCTCCTATAGACTGTAAGCTCTTTTGAGCAGGGCCCTCTTCAACCTATTATTCCTGTAAGTTTTTGTAATGGTCTCATTTATTGTTAAATCTCCTCCTTTGATAATATTGTAAAGCGCTATGGAATATGCTGGCGCTATATAAATACCCATAATAATAATAGGTATCATACACAACACCACAAACTACTCATGAACAGATACAAAATAGCAACTCACACACAAATCTAATGCTACAAAGCAACTGCAGCACCCATAACTAACACAGCAGAATAAGGCAACATACACACTTCAATTTTATTTAAAAAAATAAATAAAGCTGTTTTATTTGAATAGCCTCAAAAAGAAGTAGCTGCCACACCAACCCCAGGTCGTGTACAAGCATGCACAGCTTGTCTTCCAGTCTGGCATCTGAGTACTGAAATCTATCCCTGTTAAAGACTCAGGTCTCAAAGAGTAATATGTTTACGATTAAAGTGGTATTCGCTTCATCACTTGCAGTCTTCTGAGGAGCAACAGGAGGTAAACCCAAGTACTCTGTCTAGGGAGATGTGGGGTACTGTCTTACTTGTTGCCTCTTGTCCCCAAGAGGATATAGATGTCTCTTACACCTCCTTTCTTCAGCCATCTTTAGCTTTGCGGAGACTTGCACAACCTGGACTGGTGTAAATGTTCTATCTGGTATAAAATATTGGGATCCTATAAAATAAACAAGTCCGAAGTACTGTACAGGGAGTGCAGAATTATTAGGCAAATTAGTATTTTGACCACATCATCCTCTTTATGCATGTTGTCTTACTCCAAGCTGTATAGGCTCGAAAGCCTACTACCAATTAAGCATATTAGGTGATGTGCATCTCTGTAATGAGAAGGGGTGTGGTCTAATGACATCAACACCCTATATCAGGTGTGCATAATTATTAGGCAACTTCCTTTCCTTTGGCAAAATGGGTCAAAAGAAGGACTTGACAGGCTCAGAAAAGTCAAAAATAGTGAGATATCTTGCAGAGGGATGCAGCACTCTTAAAATTGCAAAGCTTCTGAAGCGTGATCATCGAACAATCAAGCGTTTCATTCAAAATAGTCAACAGGGTCGCAAGAAGCGTGTGGAAAAACCAAGGCGCAAAATAACTGCCCATGAACTGAGAAAAGTCAAGCGTGCAGCTGCCACGATGCCACTTGCCACCAGTTTGGCCATATTTCAGAGCTGCAACATCACTGGAGTGCCCAAAAGCACAAGGTGTGCAATACTCAGAGACATGGCCAAGGTAAGAAAGGCTGAAAGACGACCACCACTGAACAAGACACACAAGCTGAAACGTCAAGACTGGGCCAAGAAATATCTCAAGACTGGTTTTTCTAAGGTTTTATGGACTGATGAAATGAGAGTGAGTCTTGATGGGCCAGATGGATGGGCCCGTGGCTGGATTGGTAAAGGGCAGAGAGCTCCAGTCCGACTCAGACGCCAGCAAGGTGGAGGTGGAGTACTGGTTTGGGCTGGTATCATCAAAGATGAGCTTGTGGGGCCTTTTCGGGTTGAGGATGGAGTCAAGCTCAACTCCCAGTCCTACTGCCAGTTCCTGGAAGACACCTTCTTCAAGCAGTGGTACAGGAAGAAGTCTGCATCCTTCAAGAAAAACATGATTTTCATGCAGGACAATGCTCCATCACACGCGTCCAAGTACTCCACAGCATGGCTGGCAAGAAAGGGTATAAAAGAAGAAAATCTAATGACATGGCCTCCTTGTTCACCTGATCTGAACCCCATTGAGAACCTGTGGTCCATCATCAAATGTGAGATTTACAAGGAGGGAAAACAGTACACCTCTCTGAACAGTGTCTGGGAGGCTGTGGTTGCTGCTGCACGCAATGTTGATGGTGAACAGATCAAAACACTGACAGAATCCATGGATGGCAGGCTTTTGAGTGTCCTTGCAAAGAAAGGTGGCTATATTGGTCACTGATTTGTTTTTGTTTTGTGAATGTCAGAAATGTATATTTGTGAATGTTGAGATGTTATATTGGTTTCACTGGTAATAATAAATAATTGAAATGGGTATATATTTGTTTTTTGTTAAGTTGCCTAATAATTATGCACAGTAATAGTCACCTGCACACACAGATATCCCCCTAACATAGCTATAACTAAAAACAAACTAAAAACTACTTCCAAAAATATTCAGCTTTGATATTAATGAGTTTTTTGGGTTCATTGAGAACATGGTTGTTGTTCAATAATAAAATTAATCCTCAAAAATACAACTTGCCTAATAATTCTGCACTCCCTGTATAGCATACCGGGGAGATCTGGATAACCCCTGTCACGGCAAGGGTGCATAGCTCATTATTGCACTATGGATTATTGTTATTTAAAGGGACACTGTAGTCACTATAACCACTTTGTCTCTTTGAATTGGTTATAGTGCCTGGAGTACCCTGGCACTGTCCCTCCATTCAGTGTTGCACCATGTTTGTGCAGTATGCCACAAAATAAGAGTCCCTGGCCACCCACAGTCCGGCCCCTTCTGTATGTGTAGCTAAGGCAGAGATTACACACTTCCTTGTTGTCATACCCATTCATACCGTCAGTTGGAGCTCTGACAGGTTAAAAGCAGTCAGCTGACACTCTCAGCCAATCACAGCTACCCATTGCTGCTCAGGGTAATCCTTCCTTATTAGCCAAAGCAGCACAGACGCGATGGACTGCCGTGGTCTCTTGTTTAGCATTAAAAGTTTAAAAACTGTAATTTGATTGTATGGAAGGTTTATAGCCTTAATTTTCTTTGAAGCTGGGACCCCCCCACAGAGGTCAGATGGCAGAAGAGGTAATGGAAATTGCATAGGATTCTGGGAAGGGTTTTCCAATATGGATGGAGCCTGTGAATTAATCAAAGGCTCTGTAAGGTGTGATAGACAGCCACTAGAGGAGGACTTAATACTGCAATGTAAATATTGCAGTTTATAAAAACTGCACTAATTACACTTGCAGAGTTAAGGGTAGTGGGCAGAAGTGGTCTGGGTGCCTGGAGTGTCCCTTTAACGCCACCTCTAGACCAGGAGTAGTAATCCACAGGGTATATATCCAATGATCCTGAAATGCCTCTGTACTTGCTTGGGGACACAATCTATTTCTATGTGAGTCACCATCTTTCCTACCAGAGACCCCCTGGGGCAGAAGTATTTACTTTAAAGAGCTGAGTAAGTGATTAGGACTTTATTTTATCCCTTTTGATTTTCATCTATATTTTTATATGCACGGTGACTATTTTTTTTTTTTTTGCTCATAATAAATATTGCTTTATTAAGTTCTACCTTTGTCTGATACAGAATCACGTTACCTGAAGAGACTAATTAGTATTTCTGCATTTCCTTAAATATTGTGATAAGTTGTATTTGGGTTTTTATTACTGATTTACCTGGGGGACCAAAGCACCCCATTTATAAATTGTCTTGGTGGTGGCAGTGTTAAAATAGTTATATTATTATGTTTAAGTGTGGGTGGTGTAAAGGGGGATTTTGTCATTATTTCCGTGCAAACAAATAGTGAATTTTAACCCTTTTACCACCACAACTACGTCATGCACACTTTCGAAGTAGGGTGCGTTCGTCACAACCCCCACTTGTCTGAAGAGGGAACAGAGCCTCCCATGTTCAAAGCAAGTAGATTTTTCCTGAAAAATTCTGCAACTTAAAGAGAATCACTGAAGACCAACACAACTGATAGATTTTTGTATGCTCAAATATTTATAGTCTTTGCACAAATGTTTTAATATCTGCACCACAAGCCTTTCTCCTAACCCCTTTTATTGCTTATCACAACTTAGCACCTAACAAAACAGAGTGAGCTACTTTTAATTTACAATCTGGCTGCAGACAGTCAGAGAAGCTGCAAAAATTATGTAATTCTATTCTTACTATATGACTCCCTGGGTATCCTCTCATTCTAATGCTGTTTTTTTTGTAGATCATATCACTCAGAGCTGGCGATGGCCAAGCGCTTTTGATAAGGAATTCTTTATTTGAAGGGGCATTTCTATGGAGTCAGGCTTGTGGTGCAGTGTTCTACAAAGCATTTTCATATTTTATTTGCGTAAATGCTATAAACTTGAGCATGTACAAAATAAAGCATATTAATGAGGCCAAGATCTGTCCGCATATAACAGACAGGCACAAAACAAAAAGATGCACTTTACCAGATGCCACCATACCGGTATGTTTTGTGTCAGTAAATGAATATTGTTGTATGTATGATGCTTTCATTAAGGCCCAAACATTATGCTACGTGAGCCTGTGTGGAGTGCAAGCAGAGTTTTACAGTTAATTGTTGTAGAAAGGTTAAACATGATAATGCATGATAAATATGTATATAGCTTCTCTGTAAATGTAACACTCTGTGGGGCCACTAGATTTGAAGTATTCTCTTTTACTTACAGGAAGGCTAAAGGCTCAACATACACTAGTGCTTGTGGTTTGACATTCAGTGGCCCACGGATCCAGGCAGCTTCAGTCCTCTTAGACATTAGTGTGAACAAAGTGGACACTGCAGACTCTGTTATCCAGCGTCTAAAAGCCGCTAATATCCCTGAAGAAAACAGCATAGGGCTCATGTTTGCATGTAACGGCCGAGGAGAACAGCACTATGGCAAGGACAATGTGGAGGCCGACTTGTTCCGTAAGCACTTCCCAAGCATCCCTCTTTTTGGCTTCTTTGGAAATGGCGAGATCGGTTGTGATCGCGTAGTAGGCGCCAGTTTTACATTGAGGGAGTGTTGTGATAACAGGGATGAACTTTTGCATGGTTACTGTACAGTGATGACTATCATTCATTTTGGCAAGTAGCCGCCCCAGCAGATACATTGCAAACAGTGTCTGTGGCCCTGCTCTACGGCCTGTTAATCACTGAGCTCTGCAAACTAGTGGACTAATCTCGCTGGAGCCAACTTTATAGCAATGATTTTAGTTTGGTCCTAGTTAGCCATTTTAGTTCTGATGCCTCAACAAGTAAAACGAATAAAGATTCTATGTGTAATTTCATTTACGTTGTGTATAAAAGTATCTTTTCTTTTTGTCTTTGCTGCTTTAAGCCAAACATGTTGCATTAATTGGCCAATTAAAAGGACATATTCAGTGATAAAGTATTCAGTACAGTTTTCATATTAAAGTGGCCTAACAAGTATTACATTAGGCTGCTGATTGAAGAGTACTGATCTTTCAAAACCTGTTACTAGAAGGTACAATTCTGAAAGCCCAAAAAAGGAAAACCGTTTGCTATCTAAATAAATATGTGCTTCCTTATACACTGCGTCTGGCTATAATGCATATCATCTTGTGTGCTTTGTTATTTCAAAGTTGTCTGCCATTTCTAATTGTTTTGTAAAGAACATGGTTTTACTCTTTATGATGTTAAATGGGTTTGTACACACGTGTACGCAATCTTTTATGTTGGAATTATTGAAGGAAAATTTCTCAAAACAATCTGCTACTTCTAAGATCCTAATACAAGCAGTGGCGTCACTAGGGGGGGGCCAGAGGGGGCCATGGCCCCCCCTACATCATGCTGTGCCCCCCCAAATGCCAGCAACTTGCTGGCCATGAGCTTCCCTCGGACTGTAACAGCCTGTCACAGCCCGAGGAAATGCAGGAGAGAGGTGCTGGGGGCTGTCTGTGGCCGGAGGGAGCACTGATTGGCTCCCCGGCACAGGATCTGCCCCCAAACGAAGCCCCGCCTCCTGCCGATAAGCCCCGCCCCCGCCGTAATGCTGCAGCCCATGCTGCTGCAGAAGATGGCTGCCTGACCCCCAGCAACATCCTCCAGTGACAGGTAGGCTGGGGGGGGGGTGTTCACACACACATTTGACCCCATACTGCCCCATAAACACACACTGCCCCCCATACTGCCCCATACACACACATTGCGCCCCATACACACACTGCCCCCTATACTGCCCTATAAACACACACTGCCCCATACACACACACACACTGCCCCCATACTGCCCCATACACACACACACTGCCCCCATACACACACACCCCCATACACACACACACTGCCCCATACACACACACACTGCCCCCCATACACATACATTGCCCCCCATACTGCTCCCCATAGACACACATTGCCCCCCATACTGCTCCTCATAGACACACATTGCCCCCATACTGCTCTCCATTGACACACACTGCCCCATACACACTCACTTTGCCCCCATACTGCCCCCATACATACATACATACTGCCCCATACACACACATTGCCCCACACACTGCCCCCCATACACACACTCTGCCCCCCCATACACATACACTCTACACACATACACTCTACACACATACACTATCCCCATACACACACACTGTATGGACTCAGCAGTCTGTGTGTGTGTGTGTGTGTGTGTGTATGGACTCAGCAGTCTGTGTGTGTGTATGGACTCAGCAGTCTGTGTGTGTATGGACTCAGCAGTCTGTGTGTGTGTGTGTGTGTGTGGGACTCAGCAGTCTGTGTGTGTGTGTATGGACTCAGCAGTCTGTGTGTGTATGGACTCAGCAGTCTGTGTGTATGGACTCAGCAGTCTGTGTGTGTGTGTGTGTGTATGGACTCAGCAGTCTGTGTGTGTGTGTGTTTATGGACTCAGCAGTTTGTTTGTGTATGGACTCGGCAGTCTGTGTGTGTGTGTACGGACTCAGCAGAGTCTGTGTGTGTGTGTACGGACTCAGCAGAGTCTGTGTGTGTGTGTACGGACTCAGCAGAGTCTGTGTGTGTGTACGGACTCAGCAGAGTCTGTGTGTGTGTACGGACTCAGCAGAGTCTGTGTGTGTGTACGGACTCAGCAGAGTCTGTGTGTGTGTATGGACTCAGCAGAGTGTGTGTGTGTGTGTTTGTGTGTATGGACTCAGCAGAGTGTGTGTGTGTGTGTACTCAGTAGAGTGTGTGTACGGACTCAGCAGAGTCTGTGTGTGCAGAGTCTGTGTGTGTGTACGGACTCAGCAGTCTGTGTGTGTGTACGGACTCAGCAGAGTCTGTGTGTGTGTGTATGGACTCAGCAGTCTTTGTGTGTTTGTGTATGGAATCAGCAGAGTGTGTGTTTGTGTATGGACTCAGCAGAGTCTGTGTGTGTGTGTATGGACTCAGCAGAGTCTGTGTGTGTGTGTGTGTGTGTGTGTATGGACTCAGCAGAGTCTGTGTGTGTGTATGGACTCAGCAGTCTGTGTGTGTGTGTGTGTATGGACACAGCAGTCTATCAATAATTAAAATTCCTGTGAGTTGTGTAGGAAGGGCTCCAGTGCATTGCTTTGCCCAGGGGCCTTAATGGTTAAAATGGTACTGCTTGTGTGTGTCAGTGAGCTTCTATTTAGTGAGCATGTGTGTGTCAGTGAGCTTGTGTGTGTGTCCCTGAACTTCTTTGTAGTGAGCCTTCTGTTTATACAATTGAGTGTCTGCAGTAAGCTTGTGTGTGAGTCAGAGAGTTTTGTCTGTCAGTAAGCCTATTTGCGCATGTCAGTGAGCTTGTGTGCTTACTGTAATATATATATATATATATATATATATTTTGACTTGTAGGAATGGCATACGTTTTTTTTCCAGGGCTGCTTTGGATTCCCAGGGATTCCCAGTTTGGCTCTGCCAGCGAGTGCACTTTACCGCTGAATAATCTGTGTGAGCTGCCGCACACTTTAGCCCTGTTACACGCGTCCGGGAGCTGCTGTTGACAGGTACTAGTAGTCTAGAGATTGGGACATGGGGTATATGCTCAGCTATCTGTATAATACAAATCTGTGTGTATAAAATATCCCGAGATAGTCAGTGCTTCCTGTATAGTGCTGCTCTCTGTATAATACAGGCCTGTGCCTGTATAATATCCCGGGATAGTCAGTGCTTCCTGTATAGTGCTGCTCTCTGTCTTGGGATATTATACACAAACAGACCTGTATTATACAGAGAGCAGCACTATACAGGGAGCACTGAGTGTCCCAATTTATTATACACACAACCCTGTATTTTACAGAGAGCACTGACTGTCCAGGGATATTATACCCAGACAGTAATTGATAGCTGTGCTGCAAAATGTCCTTGGAATTTTTTTTTCAAATGTTGGCAACTATGGCACTGTATCAAGGATAATGTGTTTGTTTTTTTAATAATCCCTGGTGGAAAATAATGAATCCTCCACCAGGTATTATTAAAAAAAAAAAACACATTGGCTTAACATGCAACAGGGGCGGGGTCAAACTGCGGCAAGGGCGGGGTTAAATGTGCCCCCCTACTTTTGTCACTGGCCCTCCATGTGCCCCCCCGAAAAATGAATCCTAGAGACGCCACTGAATACAAGTAACAATAACGCCTCAGAATAAGTTCTCTGTGTATGTAGAATTCTATTTTTAGGCATTGAAGCATCTATGAAAGAGTTCTACAACATTCCTATTTTTGCTTTGATTGAACAGCAGACTTGGGACAGCAATCGATTCATCCACACTTGGATTTTCTGGTCATCAATGTCGATTTCAATTCAGCTTATATTGTGACTGCTGTTTTTTTGTTTTGCCAATCAAGATTCATATTCGATTATAAACGTATCTGTCTCTCCCAGCTACAACTCTAAATTTGCAGGACTTCTAGCAACTGTATAATGATCACAATCCTGCAATTCTATTGTAATTGTCTGTGGTTTATTTCTAATACCGGCCATTTAAACATCACTTATCTTTTTACGGGGTTTTTTTTGTTGTTTTTTTTTGATTCTCTGTTCTCTTCACTCTTTATAAACTTCCAGGCAAAGGGCTAATTTGTTAAGGAGAATTCCTTGAAAAATGCTGGATTTGTTGTAGGCTCATACCCCCCTTCAATTAACACGAAGAATGTGTATAAATGTTTACTAGGAGTTAACTGGTATTTATGCCTTTAAGTAATGTATTCACATGGTGATATAAAATTATGTGCCTGTTAATATTAAATACACTAATATAAAGATATGTTAAAAGTAAACCTCTCGTGATCTCTTTAACATGATTCCCCCCAACACACAGTCACCTTCTCACTACGTCATATAGCACATCAATACATGATGAATTTGGTGTTGCGTTTAGAGAGAGTCTCTTAATTTACCTACCAGGCTCTTCAACTCATGGAGGTTACTATTTTTTTTTTTTTTGTAACTCCCACCTGGTTTCATCTCTTTTGTCTCAAGGATACTTTTTAAATAAAAAAGATTTTTTAAAACAAACGAGTAGTAGACCATTAAATTGAAACTAGGCTCATCACTTGGCAATTTTTTTAAAAGAGAAATGTCTTTTAAGATCCTGCAGATAAAACTGCAAACACGCTGTCACATACCAAAATCTGTTTTGAAAGTTGTTCCTGTAAGCAGATTGAGCAGCAATGTTGGAAAAATGGAATGGAGAGTTAGTGCTTGTAGCATTTGACAACTATCACTTCAAAAATATATTTGTATATAGTCCTTTCATCAAGTTTTTAAATGAAATTAACTTTTTTTTTTTTTTTTTTAATGCAGTATATGTTAAAAAATAAATAAACCTTTAGTATATGACTGGATTCTTCAACCATATACACTGTGGGTCAGACAGTGTTTGAAAAGGGGCAATCTCTATGGTCTTTGTGATGAAGTCCTTAAAGACTATAATCCACTAAGCTCCTTCCCTTCCTGACTCTTTGGACCCTCACTGAGAGCGGGAGTGTCCAGCGGGACAAACATAAACCTGCTCTAGAACTCCGGCCCGGGCCTGAGTTTTAGGATTTCCTAGTCATCTTGCACCTTCTATTTCATCACTTTCCCTGCGACCCAGAAAAGCGATTTTTTTTGTTTTGTTTTGTTTTTTTGGGAGGGAAACTTCTATCCATAGAAATGAACAATAACTCACCGAAACCGTCAGGAAACTCCTTTCCACGAGGAGCTATTGCGCCCGGTAAATCACTGCAACTTTGACTGTGTGGCCTTTGGACAATTCTACATGGATTCGAGAACTATTGTCCCAGAATGGGTGCTCGGATATGCTCTTTAAAATGATGTATGAAGTTTGGGGGGTACCTTGGTACCTTACTGTTTGATGGATGTTTTGGGGGTATTTCTATGTTTCGCTCTCTATATCCAGGAGATAATTTGTTTACAAGTTATCAACTCTATTATCTCCCAGACACAGAGCCGCCTGGGCTGGCTTAAGATCCCATGCTGGGGGTCTGGGTATAAATATATGTACGTATTGCTGAATAAAACAGTTCTTGTACCCTTCCTCAAGTCTCGACTGATGTTTGGGTATGCGGGCGTTATAATCACGGCTTCACTACGGGATCTGGGAGAATCTACAATGGAGGTATCACTCTGGGTACAGGCGCTCCATAACAGTCTTCCCTGCTTCACTCTCAATATAGAGACGGGAAGTGAAGACTGTTGGTGTGTTTGGCAGATTTTTAAAAGCAATTCCTACGTGAGCACATTACAATGTTTTCTGAGTAAAAAAAAAAAGAACCAGTGTGCAGCGGACCCTGTCCTATACTTGTTCGGTTGCCCATATTCCACTTTGATTTCCCTGATCAAACTGTGCTCTCCCTGGTTCGGTACCTTCCCTCTACTGAATGTAGTACAGAGTACTCTTCCTGGTAGATGGTAGCCATTTTGTTTTCCCAAACACTCAAAGTAGTACTTAGCTTTGAATGCCCTGGAACTATATTTGGCCACTTAACTACGCGGTTACCGTTCTGTTTCACTGTTTTGCCCCATTTATCAACATGCCAGGAGCGCTAATTTGAGGTAAGGTACTATGAGGAACAATCGCTCCCTAAGAGCCAGGAGAGCACCTATTTATGTGACTGCAGGAACTGACGATATTTGACTGGCCAAGATCACTTTTGCTCTGGAACTATTTTGGGCTTCGCCCACGTGTGTGGCCAGTCAAAACTTTTCCCAGTGGCGATTGGACAATTCCTTATGGATCTGGCAGCTATTTGGATAACTTTTGCGCTCAAACAAGGGCTATCCATGGATGTATGGCATGTGGGGTTCCTGTGTTTTAACTTTTTTGGGGGGTGTTTTTTTTTTTTTTTTTTGTGTTCAGCTCTCTGTATCCGGATGATAATTAACTTTCCGATCTTTGACTCATTTATCTCCCGGACACAGAGATGCATGGGCGGGGATTATCTGTATTGAATGGAAACCCTATGCTGGGGTCTGTGCATAAAAGGCCGATTTTTGGCACAATTAAATCGGTTGTACTCCCAGAACTGTGTCATCCAGTTACTGGGGTAATGGACTATATTCACTACGCAGCGCTTTGTTCCAGTTAGAAGGATTTCGACAGAGATATTTGGTCTCAGGATTGCAGCTTTGCTACACATTGTATAATTACGACTGTACTATGTTCAACCATTCACTGCCCTGAGGCAATTGTCTTAGGACAAGTAGTGGGAAAGCAGCATTGAATTGTACAGTTTCTGTTCTGTGCTTTAACACCATCCAAAACACATGCCAGTTTTATCTTGCTACTCAAACAATGTAAATAGAATCCACATGGTTAGCCCACTGTGTTATTTACTAATATAATTTTAACCAAATACCACCATTAGGTTAGAGAAAATTATGTCCTTGTTGAATTGGAAAGACAATGCAACTTAAGCAATGACTGTTCAGCTCTGGCATGGGACCCAAAATTCGTCATGTGTCCGGCACCTGCCCATGTTAAAGTTTTACTCTAAGCACAAAGACCATTTCACTAATTTGAAGTGGTCATGGTGCCTAGACTCTGCTTGTGCAGCGGTTCACTATGAAATGCACATACTGAATTTAACCCCTCTTCAGCCTGAGGTGTAACTCCACCCCTGACCATGTCATTGAGCGTCATTTGCAAGCCAGGAACAAGAGTTCTGGTGTGGTTAATGTCAATTAAGTGCTTTATATTTGGCATCTGATTCTAGCACCCACATAATGTTGGTGTCAGACGGCCAATGGCCTCTCCGTGTCCTTCACTCAGCCTGCCATCTCTGACATCTGACCCCCCTAAACGAAGGTCAGTGAAGTGAGTTTAGGAGGATCAGGCGGCAAGGAGAACTTACCTTGGCGCTAGATTGTGAAGTTATTTGCTGTAGCAGTACTTCCTTCCTGAATACAATAGGGGCCACTGACATTTTCAACTACTGAAGCTTTTTTTTTGCATACTGCATTTTGTTACAGTTGAAAATGACCTCTAGCATTACTGAAGATCTGATAATTGGTCATCTGGAGAGTTGGTTTTGGTCTCCATACATGGCCAAATAAAATGCAACAATGATGAACTATTATGAATAAACAAAGAAATACAAAATACTTTGTTAAACACCACCACCACAATAATAGGCTTGACAATTTACACTGCGATTTTATTAAGTACTTAATTATTTTAAGATGCTAACAACCAATATTGAAGTCCCATCATGGCTACAGCCTGAGTCTAATTGCTGTACTAGATATATAAAGATATGAAATGCGCTTGGCTTGTTTGGCTATAATGGCCCTACTGGAGGTACTAATTCAAGAAGCTATTTTACATGGTCTCCTGTTTGCCTGAAACTCCTACGGGCTTTATTATAGCGTAGGCCTGGCACCAGCATCGAATCTACATAAACTACAGCACAATCCGTAAGCAAGTTGTGCACTAGATTAGAACAGCACCCTACATACTATTCTAGATCACTGGCATTCAATGATCTTAACATGTTCAGATTTATTGCAAAATCTTATTCTTGAAGATTCCAGAATCTACTGAATATTAATAGATTTGTTTGGTTGCATTTTGGGAAAAAAAGTTTAATTCAAATGACCAATCCCAGATTGTACCGCAGATGTTTCATGACAGCTTCCCAAAGAGCATAGCAGCTAGATTTATAGGCAAATGAAGTTCCCAAATCGGCATGCAACAAGTCAGAACCCATTATAATGTTACAATGTCTCTTGTATTATGTCTGTTCGACTGAAATAGTGGCCAGGGATCCAACATCCGTAAAGTGTCCAACCTCTTCAGAACTCTAGAAAAGAAATGTATATACATAATTAGCATGGGAATAGTATGTCCATGCTACACTTTACACCAGGGATGCCCAATAGGTAGATCCCCAGATGTTGTAGAACTACAACTCCCATGATGCTTTGCATGCCTTTAGAATGCTTTAGAATGGCAAAGCATCATGGGAGAGGTAGTTTTAAATATTTTGGGGATCTACCTTTTGGACACCCCTGCTTTACACACAATACTTAAACATATATCAAATGAATCCTATCCCAAGGTTGCAACTTTCAATGCAGGAGCACAAGAAAAGGAGAGAAAAAGACAGTATAACGGCGAGGTTTATGGAGGTCTTGCGCAATCATCCATAGACCTCATGGTTGTATGGTCGTGCATGCATGAGAGTACAGCACTAATGGAGTTGCAGGATAAAAATATTTGCGGCCGTGAGGGACAGCCTGAGGTAAGCAAAACTCCCCTTCCCTGTACCCCCGGCCACTGGACACACATCAGATCTGTCAGTCTCGCGGGTCTTTGAGTAATATGCAAAGACCCCCGAAAGTGACAAATCCACTTTATTAATAAAAGTACAAATGGTGCGCAAAAATTATATATATATATTTTTTATTTTTTTCCAAAATTCTGACAAAAGTAATCTAAAAATAAATTATAAACCATACGTAGTGCAAATCAATATGTTTAAAACAATTATGCAACAAAAAAAAAGACAATTGAAAACCACTCACAAAAAGCAAGTGGCTGAAGTGCGAAATATCTCACCCAGCAAGGATCAGACCCTTCCCTACCCAAACTGAGCTTGTACATCTACCAAATAACAAATAATGAAAGGCTGTAAACCACCGGACTTACCTTGGATTATTATGGATCTATGCTGGATGCCATGGTTATCTGTTATGGTACATCTTCACTACGATTGTTCAATTTTCGTCTAATGTTTTATAAATAAAAATAAAAAATGTTGTTTTTCTGTTCACTCACTTTGCATTTTATTAATTGATCAAAAAAAAAAAAATCATCTATTAACATTTCTGTTTTTGTAAGCATCTAAGTTTACTGGATTTTTTCGCACCTGCCTAAAAAGTTTGCACAGTGCTATATAAATATGAAATATATAAATGTAGAAGTTGTATTTATAAAGCGCCAACATTTTCCGCGGCGCTGTACAATGTATTCATCCACACTAACCACTAAAGGAAGGGGCGCGAAGTGCCTGTGCTAAAATTGTAGTTTTTTTACTTATTACAATATTGGGGAGGCCTATTATTCCAGTAGTAGTAGGTAAATAAAGATTAGATATCTTAATGCAAGGTTTTTTTTATAATTTTAGCAATAGACTGTTATACAGGGGTGGCTCGTCCACAACCCACCAGATTAGTGTTGATAAAAAAAAAAAAAAAATGAATCTATTGCCAGTGGTGAAAGTGAAAACTTCTGACGTGATTTCATTTTGGGAAAGGGTAGCTTACAAATACACCATAGAGTACTGCAATACTAACATTTTCCCTCCCCTTCATCCACTACAGCACAAACGGACTCACTGTTTGACGATCGCTGTTTAATAAGCGGTTGAGAGAAGCTGGGCATGTGTAGAATTGAGGTCATTTGTGACATCTGTCCAGCCTGAGAACACCTCATACATACTCACGATGCCCCTAGAGGTGAGTTTTTAAGTGACCCATTAAATCTCTAGTTGGGCATCTGAATTGGATGCCCATTGTTTAATAGTTCAAAAAAAATTGATGCCAAATTACTACGTAGGGAGTAGCCTAGATGTAAACGCAGCTTGTAAGGCAATAGTTGTGATTTTTTATTTTTTTTGGATTATTACTTAATGCAGATTAGTTGCAGGGGTTTATAATTTCAATCCCTGCTTTATGATTTTTTTTTTGATAGGCGGAGTGGTTGTGCTCATTCTTTAAACTGCTATGTTTACACTAGGGTTAATCCAGCCTCTAGTGGCTGTCTCATTGACAGCCACTAGAGGCACTTCCGCACTTCTCACTGTGGAAATCACAGGGAGAAGACGCTGCCGTAATGAGTAATGCTTTCCTATGGGCGGTTTGAATGCGCGTGCGGCTCTTGCCGTGCATGCGCATTCAGCGCTGACGTCGGAAGAGGGAGGAGAGTTCCCCAGCACAGAGGGAGCCCGGCGATGGAGAAAGGTAAGTTATTAACCCCTTCCTCCCCCTTCAGCCCGGCGGGAGTGGGACCCTGAGGGTGGGGGGGACCCAAAGACCCTATAGTGCCAGGAAAACAAGTTTGTTTTCCTGGCACTATAGTGGTCCTTTAATGAGTAACACTAAATCATGGATTTGTGGAACTCAGTCCAAACACATTTGATTTTTTGGTGGTCTTATCACAGGGAAAAAAATCTTGTTGGTTTTCTAAATTTACAGTATGCTAAGAAGTGCCAACTACTTTTTCTAGTGATAAATATGTGTCAATAAGATATCTCCAAATATGAAAAGTTTGCACAGAGGACAATCTACCAAGGCCAACAGATCATTGTATTAATGAGTTTTGTTTGTACCGTGTATGTTTGTTTTGCACGTGGACATAGATCACTGCTAACGCTCCGTGCTTACCTGCAGAGAAAGCAGATTAAACCTATAAACAGTAGCCCTAAGAAAACAGCAAAAACCAGGATATTGACCAAATATTCACTTTTGGGCTGTTGTTTTTCCGCAGCTAGAAACACTCCTTCACAACGGGTGCCTGTGTATTTTCCAATGCATCTGTCAGGAAAACATCACACAAAATAAGTAATGATGTCCAAATTAACACCAATGACTGATATTCATATTTATAAATTATAAATGGAACAACATGGAATTATCAAATAATTCAATAGACGGGTACTATAATCACTACATGCTGATGTAGTTGTTATGGTGCATTAAAGATGCTGGATCATCCCCTGGTTCATAGTCAAACCATTTTCACATTCAGCCAATGAGTGAATGTAAACTATGGATGAAACTGATTTTGCTGAAGTGAAACTTTTACATTAGCTGAGCTGAGCAGGGGCTCAAGGTGAAGATGCCTACGGACCTTCAATTTTGACCAATTACCATCAATGGTGCTGGAAGCCACGTCGGAACATAGTGATTATGGTACACAGACTGCACCTTTAAAAGGACACTCTAAGCACCAAAACCACTCATCTGTAGTGTAGTGGTTTAGCACATAGATGTTGACCCTTTTCTGGGATAAAATAAACTGCTGCCATTTCTAAGAAATGGCAATATTTGCATTTGGCTTAAAACATGCCAGTAGAGCTGCTTCCTGCTGATATCCTTTGATGTTCAAAGGTCTTCACATTCAGCGTCATCCCGCACAGCATGATGATGCCTAATCTGGCTACGTCTACTCGTAGATGAACGCTAGATTCCGTGGTTCTCAAAGAGATCTAATTGGCTGCTTCATGTGTGCTGTAGATTGATAATGTTCCTCTATGAGAACCATTGGATTGGACTAGAGATCATCACGCTTGATTTTCATTGGATGACAAGAAGGTGGCTTTTTTTTAAAGTGAGGCCATCTACAGGGCTTAGTTCAAAAGATCTAATTGAACCAGAGGAAACATGGAGTGTCCCACAGCAAACCCCAGGTAAGTAGTCAGTCTACTTACATTAGGGAAGCGTCAAGGCACTCCTTTCATCACAACAATACAGCACGCTATTGTAGTAATGGTAATATAACAAATATGTGCACAGGGTGGAGGATAATCAATACGAAGCTCTATACACCTCAAAGTGGAATCCCCTCTACCACTTTAAAATAGACAATATACATACATAAATCAGGTGGAGCTTCTTAGAAAAACAATGTAACAGATATTCTGTAAAATAGAATATAAACCATAGTGCAATACAGTAATATAAATAAAGTAAAGGTATGTATGCAGTAGGTATTCCACTCACAAGCCTGGAGTCATAATCTCATATGACTCAGATGGTGTGTGCCTTTGGACCAATTCAGGATGTCCAGATCCTTCTTTCTTGCAGGATTCCGTCTGTAATCACCTTTAACCAACTTTCAGACCAAAAATGTCAGGTCAGCGTTAGGTTTCTAAAAGGATGGTGCTTTATTTAAAGTAGAAATAAAACTTTTAAAAGAAATTAACATTTAAAATCAAGTAAAATATAACAGCTTTAAATGGGGCTATATAGTCCTTAATAATTGCCAAAACGCGTTTCGCCCGGTATAACAGGCTTCCTCAGTCGGCTAAAATGTCCACTGTTTAGTCTTCTCAGCTTTTTAAAAAGTCCGCTCATTTTTACTTCCGGGTTCCGGTTCTCGTCTCGGTGGAACGCAATTATGCGTTCCAATGATGTCACTTCCTGTTTCATCACTTCCGGATTGATACATTATTCGGTTGGAACGCATCGTGCGTTCCAATCGTGCTATCTTCTGTTTCGTCACTTCCGGTTTTCAATCTCGGCCAGTTGGAACGCACAATGCGTTCCACCGGCATCCTCTTTCAGTATTACTATTATTTTACAATCGATCCACATGATTTACAACTTTATAAGTATATTTCCACACATTCATGTGTATATACTAATATACTTTGCTAGTGTATCAATAATATCACCATAGAACTTTGTATTAAACCCCCTTTCACATACATTAATAAATTTTGCATATATACTAAAAATATCCAGTCTATCTTTTGTAATAAAAGATGGTGTAGATCTCTTTGAATATTTATGCAATATGCAAAACATTTTTCCTTAAAGTGCTTTTATAAGGGGAGCGATATGTATATTTTAAGGTGCTCTTACATTATAAAGGTGGTATAAATATTTTCCCTTAAAGTGCCTTTGTACATTAAAGTGCTCTTTTACATTTTCCTTTTAAGTGCTTTTTGTGATGCTTTTTAAGCCTCCACAATAATATTCAAGAATATGCCATTTCAAAAACTAGAAAAAAATGGGGTTTAAAAATAGTAATTACCTTTTTAAAATTATTTGAGTTGAACAAAATATACCTACTCAGAATAATAAAAAATAATAGGATATATGATGTAGGAAAATTCAGTTCATGAAATGGCATAATTCAAAATCTTGGTTTAAACCATGAGGTGCCATAGTGTTAAAGTTAAAAATAAATCTCATTTCTTCTATTCCTATTTTCCTAATGTAATCTCCTCCTCTCCAGTCTTTTTTTACCAATTTTATTGCACAAAAGAACAGTCCTTTGGGATCTTGGTTATGGAATATCTTAAAATGGTTGGAGACGCTATGTGACTCCAATCCATTCTTTATATTCCTCGTATGTTCTGCTATTCTCGTATTTAAGCATCTAATAGTTCTCCCTACATATAGGAGATTACACTGACACTTCAGGACATAAATGACCCCTTTAGAATGGCAAGTTAGGTGGTCTCGAATTTGAAATTTTTGGTTTATCCAAGGTTTCATATCTATTATATGGCGCTTCCTGCTTTTGGTATTTCTGCATGCTAGGCATTGGCCGCAACCATAAAAACCTTTATTTTGCCTTAGGAAATTTTTTTCCACTAAAATTTGTTTATCACTACTTTGTACTAAAGTGCTTTTTAAGTTTTTTGCTCCCCTATAAATGATCCTAGGTCTTTCTGACAAAATATTTTTTAAGATTGGATCATCTTGCAAGATGTGCCAATATTTGTTTATAATTTTATTGACTTTTTTGTGATTCCCCTTAAAATCACAAATAAATGGGACATCATTGTTCCATTTTTGTTTCCCCTTTTTATCTTTGTATATTAGAAGGTTCTTTCTAGGTATTATACGAACATCTTCTAGAGAGGCCTGTAGCTCTATTTCTGCATATCCTTTTTGTAAAAATTGAGTCTTTATCTTTCCTGCCTGTAATAAATAGTCCTCATCATTGGTGCAATTGCGCCTAATTCTTAAAAACTGTCCTCTAGGTGCATTTTTTAGCCAGGGTGTGTAATGACAGCTCTCTTTCCGGATGTATCCATTTGCATCCACTTCTTTGAAATGATTCTTTGTGGTGATGCAGGTATTCGTGATATTAATGTCGAGATCTAAAAAATTTATACTTTCCTCACTTACTTGCGCCGTTAAAACAATGTTCCAATCATTCTTATTTAAAAAGGTGATAAAAACATCTAACTCTGTCCTAGTTCCTGTCCAGATAAAAAATATGTCATCGATGAAACGACGATAGCACACCAAGTCCGCTACCCAGGCATGTCCCCCATATACAAACTTCTCTTCCCAATACGCCATGAATAGGTTCGCATAACTGGGAGCGAACTTGGTGCCCATCGCCGTTCCCCGGATTTGGAGGTAAAAAACATCTTGAAACCAAAAAAAATTATTAGTTAAAATCAGGTGGATACCTTCTAAAATATATAGAATCTGTTCCTCTTTAAAATTGTGTTTCCTTAAAAAATGTTGCACAGCTTCCAATCCGATCTTGTGTGGTATAATGCTATAAAGGGAGGTTACGTCACACGTAACCAAAAAATTACCCTTTTTCCAAGTAGTTTCTTCTAGCAGCTTCAAAATGTGTATAGTGTCTTTTAGATAAGCGGGATTGCATTAATGGTCATGAAAGAAATAAGACAAATTAGGCCACTGAATAAATACCAATACAATATGTCGAATAAAGAAAAGAATGTGGTCAAGAAATTGAAACAAAATAGAGAGATGGTTATTAAACCAGCAGATAAGGGGGGGGGGGGTTGTTATAGCCTCAAGGTCGAGCTATGTGCAAGAAGCGGAACGAATTTTGTCTGACCCTCTTACATATCAAAAGTTGGACCGAAATCCAATCGAGGAGATAAAAAAGAAATTTGATGAATATATTAAGAAAGGTTTAGAAAAGGAAATATTAACAATAGATGAAGCCAAGTATTTGTCTACTCCACACCCTAAAACTCCGGTTTATTATCATTTACCAAAGGTACATAAAGATAGGAGAAATCCACCTGGTAGACCAATAATATCCGGGATTGATTCCGTCTCAGCGAAGGTATCAGAATACTTAGATAAATTATTGCAACCTCTAGTCATATGCAATCCCGCTTTTCTAAAAGACACTATACACATTTTGAAGCTGCTAGAAGAAACTACTTGGAAAAAGGGTAATTTTTTGGTTACGTGTGATGTAACCTCCCTTTATAGCATTATACCACACAAGATCGGATTGGAAGCTGTGCAACATTTTTTAAGGAAACACAATTTTAAAGAGGAACAGATTCTAAATATTTTAGAAGGTATCCACCTGATTTTAACTAATATTTTTTTTTGGTTTCAAGATGTTTTTTACCTCCAAATCCGGGGAACGGCGATGGGCACCAAGTTCGCTCCCAGTTATGCGAACCTATTCATGGCGTATTGGGAAGAGAAGTTTGTATATGGGGGACATGCCTGGGTAGCGGACTTGGTGTGCTATCGTCGTTTCATCGATGACATATTTTTTATCTGGACAGGAACTAGGACAGAGTTAGATGTTTTTATCACCTTTTTAAATAAGAATGATCGGAACATTGTTTTAACGGCGCAAGTAAGTGAGGAAAGTATAAATTTTTTAGATCTCGACATTAATATCACGAATACCTGCATCACCACAAAGAATCATTTCAAAGAAGTGGATGCAAATGGATACATCCGGAAAGAGAGCTGTCATTACACACCCTGGCTAAAAAATGCACCTAGAGGACAGTTTTTAAGAATTAGGCGCAATTGCACCAATGATGAGGACTATTTATTACAGGCAGGAAAGATAAAGACTCAATTTTTACAAAAAGGATATGCAGAAACAGAGCTACAGGCCTCTCTAGAAGATGTTCGTATAATACCTAGAAAGAACCTTCTAATATACAAAGATAAAAAGGGGAAACAAAAATGGAACAATGATGTCCCATTTATTTGTGATTTTAATGGGAATCACAAAAAAGTCAATAAAATTATAAACAAATATTGGCACATCTTGCAAGATGATCCAATCTTAAAAAATATTTTGTCAGAAAGACCTAGGATCATTTATAGGGGAGCAAAAAACTTAAAAAGCACTTTAGTACAAAGTAGTGATAAACAAATTTTAGTGGAAAAAAATTTCCTAAGGCAAAATAAAGGTTTTTATGGTTGCGGCCAATGCCTAGCATGCAGAAATACCAAAAGCAGGAAGCGCCATATAATAGATATGAAACCTTGGATAAACCAAAATTTTCAAATTCGAGACCACCTAACTTGCCATTCTAAAGGGGTCATTTATGTCCTGAAGTGTCAGTGTAATCTCCTATATGTAGGGAGAACTATTAGATGCTTAAATACGAGAATAGCAGAACATACGAGGAATATAAAGAATGGATTGGAGTCACATAGCGTCTCCAACCATTTTAAGATATTCCATAACCAATATCCCAAAGGACTGTTCTTTTGTGCAATAAAATTGGTAAAAAAAGACTGGAGAGGAGGAGATTACATTAGGAAAATAGGAATAGAAGAAATGAGATTTATTTTTAACTTTAACACTATGGCACCTCATGGTTTAAACCAAGATTTTGAATTATGCCATTTCATGAACTGAATTTTCCTATATCATATATCCTATTATTTTTTATTATTCTGAGTAGGTATATTTTGTTCAACTCAAATAATTTTAAAAAGGTAATTACTATTTTTAAACCCCATTTTTTTCTAGTTTTTGAAATGGCATATTCTTGAATATTATTGTGGAGGCTTAAAAAGCATCACAAAAAGCACTTAAAAGGAAAATGTAAAAGAGCACTTTAATGTACAAAGGCACTTTAAGGGAAAATATTTATACCACCTTTATAATGTAAGAGCACCTTAAAATATACATATCGCTCCCCTTATAAAAGCACTTTAAGGAAAAATGTTTTGCATATTGCATAAATATTCAAAGAGATCTACACCATCTTTTATTACAAAAGATAGACTGGATATTTTTAGTATATATGCAAAATTTATTAATGTATGTGAAAGGGGGTTTAATACAAAGTTCTATGGTGATATTATTGATACACTAGCAAAGTATATTAGTATATACACATGAATGTGTGGAAATATACTTATAAAGTTGTAAATCATGTGGATCGATTGTAAAATAATAGTAATACTGAAAGAGGATGCCGGTGGAACGCATTGTGCGTTCCAACTGGCCGAGATTGAAAACCGGAAGTGACGAAACAGAAAATAGCACTACTGGAACGCACGATGCGTTCCAACCGAATAATGTATCAATCCGGAAGTGATGAAACAGGAAGTGACATCATTGGAACGCATAATTGCGTTCCACCGAGACGAGAACCGGAACCCGGAAGTAAAAATGAGCGGACTTTTTAAAAAGCTGAGAAGACTAAACAGTGGACATTTTAGCCGACTGAGGAAGCCTGTTATACCGGGCGAAACGCGTTTTGGCAATTATTAAGGACTATATAGCCCCATTTAAAGCTGTTATATTTTACTTGATTTTAAATGTTAATTTCTTTTAAAAGTTTTATTTCTACTTTAAATAAAGCACCATCCTTTTAGAAACCTAACGCTGACCTGACATTTTTGGTCTGAAAGTTGGTTAAAGGTGATTACAGACGGAATCCTGCAAGAAAGAAGGATCTGGACATCCTGAATTGGTCCAAAGGCACACACCATCTGAGTCATATGAGATTATGACTCCAGGCTTGTGAGTGGAATACCTACTGCATACATACCTTTACTTTATTTATATTACTGTATTGCACTATGGTTTATATTCTATTTTACAGAATATCTGTTACATTGTTTTTCTAAGAAGCTCCACCTGATTTATGTATGTATATTGTAGTAATGGTGTCTGGAGTATTCCTTCAAAAGAGAAACGTTTTTAGAAACTTAAATGAAACCAGAAGCCAAGGGCGTATTAGATAATCAGTGTACGAGTGTCTTATGATAGATGAAATGGCAGCCAAAATGTTTGCATATATGATTCTGAACCTGCATTGAACATGCACTGCCAAATTGCACAATGTTTGATAAATCTTATGGCCTACTAATTCCATTGCTATTTCTAATCTGCATGCAATAAGTCCTAGATACAGTAACACACAAAACATTGTTCTCAGTATATAACACCAGACATGTAAGGACAGTGTATGTTATCTGTTGTAAGACAGAGTAGAAGTCCTCCTGGCATCTATGACGTCGTCACAGGGGTGTGAGGGGGAATAATTATTCATTCCCCTAGGTGTGCCCCCCCACCCTCCACCAAGTGCTACTATCACTAACTGTATCTGGCAAAGTAGGAGCCTGCCTACCCACGCAGAAGGTACATACTCTGAACAAATATAATGTTGTCTGATCAAGGGGTTTGCGAGGGAAGTAAGTACATTCTGTGTTCTCCCTGCTCAGCTCCCTTGCATGCCATGCTGGTAGCCAAGGTCTGACATCATCCCAGCATCGGCACATATGGAACATGTGCAGGGAGAGTGCCTACCGGCAACCAATGGCCAACCAGGAGAGGCTGGGAGGACTTTAAATAAGTCGAAAATGTGTGTATGTGTCTGTGATAGTGTGTGTATATCTGTGATTATGTGTCCATGATTGTGTGTGTGTGTATCTATGATTGTGTGTGTGTATATGTGATTGTGTGTGTATGTCTGTGATTATGTGTCTGTGATAGTGTGTAGGTCTATGATTGTGTGTTGTACATCTATGATTATGTGTGCATGTATGTGGTTATGTGTGTGTGTGTGTGTGTGTGTGTGTGATGGTGTGTATATGTTTTTGATTGTGTATGTTTGTATGTGCTTGTGTGTGCATGAAAATGTGTATGTGTTTAGTATACAGCTCCCTAATCTGGTATCCTTAACTATGGCAATCCTACATAAGGATAACAAATAAGGAAGTTATCTATTAAAGAAAATATTTTTAGCTGTTTAGTAGATAATTCCCTAAATTGGTACCCTAATATGGAATTTCTATAATGATGAATACCAAATTAGGGCACTGTTTAGTAGATATGCAATCCCACAAAAAGGTAGAAAACAGGGGAGTTATCTTCTAAACAGTTGAAATATCAAAACAAAGAGATGGCATTAGACAGTCCAGAACAAGGTGGCTATTGTGAATTCTATGCAAATTTGGTGTCTGACGCCAGCACACACAGCATGCTGGCTCCAGACAGCCAATGGCAGCAAAATTATTAGTGTCCCCCCAGTTTTGACCATGGAATCTTATGTGCTCCGCCCTATATATTGTTCCTAGAGTGGTATGTATTTAGCATGCAGTAATATTAAATGCCGCTCTCTTCTGCTATCAACAACTGTTTGACCTGTTAAACTGAACTGATCAAGTACAACTAATGGTCACTCACTTGCAGAATGGACCAGAAACAGAAGCTATCTTATAACAAATCCCTCCATTCAGACAGAAAAGGCTCTGTTCAAATTCGCAGGGTTCTCCATGGCCTGAAACATTCAATATCAGTCAGTCATTACATGGCTTACATCATGGAAATCACAGTGTGTTTTAATGTTAATAACCAATACTACGTGAATATCAAGATGCCTAATGGAATAATTTATTGATTTCAAATTTCGGTGAGTAAGCAGACCTGCAATGCTCTTATGCGTACTGTTATTAGATATGCTCTACTCGGCTCATCACATCTTATTTTCAAAAACTCACATTAGTCTGATTAACACCCCCTGATCACAACACCCCATCTATATTCCTATTATGGAGCGAAACATAACACCCTCATCCTGACCCACGAACCACCCTCTGATTTATTTTATCACTCTATTTTTTTCTTATCACTATAATTAGGTTATGTTTCTTGTTATTTTATCACAAGGCGTTCTATTTATCGTTTTGAAAAATATACATCAGACATAGAAACATATGAGAATAAACAGATATTGCCCACCAACACCCCCCTTTATAGCAAGCACAGCAGCTGGTAAATTTTTATTTAGGAGGACGAGTGGGGGGGGTGCTAGACTACTCTTGGTCTTTGTCCCTATTTCTGTAAACCACACCTGACACCTCACCAGTTAAATTCGGCCCAGATACTCCACCCCCGTACTAATGAGATGCCATGTCTTGTTCAACACTATCAATAATCTAATTGTGACCCCAACACTTTCTCATGCACATATATACTTTATGACCCTTATACATACACACCTTCACTTTCATGTTTTCTCGCAGTATATTAATTAACTAGAATAGTCCCATCACCTTTATGTTAGATTAGTTCACAATAAAAGGCACATTAATTAAATTTAAACAAATATGCAATTGTACCTGTTGTCATATTACGGAGACAGATATCTGTATCGTTGCTTGAAGACAGTCTTCAGTGAAATACAGTCTGGAAGGCACAGAATACTATGTGAATATTATGGTGCTTAATGAAAGAATTCAATTTATTTATTTAAAATTTCAGTTTTCTAATGATGGAACTGGACCAAGCAGAACATGAAGCATTATTGTATTTCTGATATGGATTATTGTATTTACTCAAATCTAAAGCGGACCTTTATTGGCAAAATAAAGTCTCCAAAATTTTAATGTGCATTAGATTCGATGGCGCATTAAATACGACAGGCATACAACGCAAATTCGCTGTGACGGTCCGCATGGCACTCCCACCGTGTACTTCCGTCAATCGATGCTCCTAGTGCTTGCCGAGGACTTCCAGCAGTCCACCCAGCATCATCAGCACTGCAGACCCCACTTCCAGCGATGCAGCTGCGCCGGGGTCTCGAAGTCCTTCTCCCACCCTGGACCCAAGGCCAGGATCCAGTTTCCAGTGGGCAGGCCTCTCTTCCTCCAGAGAGTGTAGCAGGAACAAGAACAGCTCTTACAAGAGCTAGTGATTATACTCTAGGGCAGTGGTTCCCAAACTTTTTTTGCTTGAGTACCCCTTGTCAACTAAATTTCCATAAATTGTACCCCTCATATTACGAAATATTTATAATTATTATAGTTGCTGTTTTAAATTTATATATATTTTTTTTCTGCACTATCTTCCCTTTTCTCTATTCTAGGCTCCCTTGCTTCTCCTCTGCCATATCCTCTCCACCTCTTCCTCGATGCCAGGCTCCCCACAGTGCAGATACATACATGTGGATACACCGACACACTGACATACATGCAGATACACAGATACAAACTCTAACACACATATATATACAGACACACAGATACAAAGTCTGACACACATATAGATACAGACACACAGATACAAACTCTGACACACATATAGATACAGACACACAGATACAAACTCTGACACACATATAGATACTGACACACAGATACAAACAATGACTTACATACAGATACAGAAACCAAAAAAATCACACAAAGACACAGATACAAACACTAACACACACTAACACTAACACACAGTTGCACTGACACACACACTGATACAAACAATGATACACTCATACAGATACACACACTGACACACATGCAGATACAATGACACAACCAGATACCAGGGTCGGCCCAAGACAATTTGCTGCCGTGGTCCCCCAAAACGACACCAGCAAAACACGCCCACATTATTATGTTGTATTATGATAATTAAAACTAAAATGAAATATATCATAATCAGATAAATACATTCCAATAACATATTTAGATCAATGCACACTAAATTAAAGGACCACTATAGTGCCAGGAAAACATACTCGTTTTCCTGGCACTATAGTGCCCTGAGGGTGCCCCCACCCTCAGGGCCCCCCTCCCGCCGGGCTCTAGGGGGTGGAAGGGGTTAAATTTACCTCTTTCTCCAGCGCTGGGCGGGGGACTCTCCTCCTCCTTCTCTTTGTCATCGGCTGAATGCGCATGCGCGGCAAGAGCCGCGCGTGCATTCAGCCAGTCCATAGGAAAGCATTCTCAATGCTTTCCTATGGACGCTGGCGTCTTCTCACTGTAAAAATCACAGTGAGAAGCGCGGAAGCGCCTCTAGCAGCTGTCAGTGAGACAGCCACTAGAGGCTGGATTAACCCATATGTAAACAGCAGTTTCTCTGAAACTGCTATGTTTATAGAAGAAAGTGTTAATCCTAGCTGGACCTGGCACCCAGACCACTTCATTAAGCTGAAGTGTTCTGGGTGCCTATAGTGGTCCTTTAACATCACAACATATATGCTTCTGCAGTGGTAGTACAATATATGTCAATCACTAATAACAAACCAAAGGGGAGCAAGTTAATTTGTCATGTGGGATGTTTGCCATTAGTCTGGGATGTAGTGTGTGTGCTGGGGATGCAGTGTGTATGTGCTTGTGTGTGTCCTGGGGATGTAGTGTGTGTGCTGTGTGTGTTGGGGATGTGTGTGTATGCTGGGGATGTAGTGGGTCTGTGTGTGTGCATGGGATGTATTGTGACTGTGTGTGTGCTGGGGATGTAGTGTGCCAGTGAGTATGCTAGGGATGTAGTGTGTGCTGGGTATGTAGTGTGCCTGTGTGTGCGTGCTGGGGGTATAGTGTGTCTGTGTGTGTGTTGGGGATGTAGTGTGTGTGTGTTGGGGATGTAGTGTGTCTGTGTGTGTGTGTGTGCTGGGGATGTAGTGTGTCTGTGTGTGTGCATGCTGGGGATGTAGTGTGTGTGTGCATGCTGGGGATGTAGTGTGTGTCTGTGTGTGTGCATGCTGGGGAGTTGTCAGAATATTTATATCAACAGACATTTTGTGCTAAAAAGAAATTAAAAGTGTATATTGCCACAGCCACTCAGAACAAAGCGGACTCCATTTTGCTATCTTCAGGATAACAAAAACACATAATTTCCTTGATTTCTTCTTACTTTCAGTAACTAGCCACTTGCTTGAGCTGAGGAATGTATTACATAAACAAACCAAGATAAGCAATGAAGCAAGGGTGATGGAACGCTCTGTCTAAAATGTAAATGTTAATAGATGCAATTATCTAAACACAGACACTAGTGACAGAGAAGACATTAATTAATTTTACTTTCTAAATTTTACAAGGTACCATTGTAGTAAGGGGTGAAATTGAGTTTAGAACTGTCAATTTTACAAGTTACGATCAAAGTAGATGCCAGAAAGACTGGGACAAACGCTTTGAACTGACAGCAAATCTAAGTTATGGTAGTCATTTTAGATAAGCCAAATGACGTCAAAATCGTCATCAGGAAAAGTTAACTCTTTCCTGGATAGGAAGGTTTCGTTAGACGAGACTGCCCTCTATGGATCAAATACCTAAATTGCGATCCATCGATTGGACACACCTACGGCTGCCTATTGGTTTATCAACTAATGACGTACAGAGAGTCTGGCCCTTTAAAAGTTAGGACAAAGGGAAGACAGGGTAGTTGGGGATGGAGAGAGAGAGAGGAATTGGAAGTTTGGGCATCCAAGTCGGACATGCAGAGAAATCCAGGACAATATCTGGGACTAACACTCTACCCTTAAACTCTCTTGGACATAAACTCTTAAACTCTTTAATACTTTTTCTATCACTCACGCACCTCCATACAACCAATCAAGTTTCTGGGACTACCTACTCATCTGATGAGAATATCTACATAACTGGTAATTATGCTGGTTTCATTTAATTAATTTAAATTAATTAAAATTTACTAATAGCATGATATATGACTGGATAAATCACGGTCAGATTTCCATATTAGAAATCTTAGTTAACTAAAGAATATATAGTTATAAACATTCCATTCTGCAGGTGGAATTAAGAATAATTATATATTAATGTGATAGTATCACGTGTTAGCATACCGTTGTTTTTATCCAGGTGTATTGATTTGCTCTAATATAAAATAAGATATCTTTTAACCAAATAAAAATTCGGTTTTGTTTTTGTAAAAATCTGGTAGATTATTCTTATTGGATGGTGCCAGGAAATGACTAATGAGCTGGTTCAAATGTTATTTTAATTGAAAATCACAGGAGAATAGGATACTATATGCCTAGGAGGATCTAGCCAGCATTAAAAGGGTTATTCAGTTGATCTAACTGTTAGCAAGGGTTTTATGGCTCTTCGCTGTGAAAAGTTCGCTTTCTGTGTCTGTAAGGATACCTCATAAATCGTGTAAGTGACAGCTGGTGCTGTTTAGCCTTTGGAACCGTGTATAGCCATTCCATTGTATTGCATACTATGTTATACTAAATATTCACTGATTAATATCATGCATGTTGCCTAATAATATTATTAATTAATTTGTTACAATAAAAATAAATCTATTTTTATAACAGATTGTGAATTATTTATGGAATACTTTTCACTTACATGATAAACGATCTCTAAGATCTAAGAGAATTGAAATAGTGGGCAATTCTCGACTGCTTAAAATTATCATCCCATAAATATCCCCACAGAGTGTGTGTCTGTGTGCATGCATGCTGGGGATGTAGTGTGTGTCTGTGTGTGTGCTAGGGATGTACCGTGTGTGCTAGGGATGTAGCATGTCTGTGTGTGTATGCTAGGGATGTAGCGTGTCTGTGTGTGCTGGAGATGTGGTGTGTGTGTGTATGCTGGGAAAGTAGTGTGTGTGTGTGAATGCTGGGGATGTAGCTTGTCTGTGTGCTAGGGATGTAGCGTGTGTTTTTGCTAGGAATGTTGTGTATATGCTGGGGATGTGGTGTATGTGATGGAGATGTGGTGTGTGTGCTGGGGATGTGGTGTTTCTATATGTGTGCTAGGGATGTAGTGTGTCTGTATGTGTGTTGGGGATGTAGTGTGTCTGTGTGTGCTGGAATTGGAATTCCTATGTGCAGCACATTGTGTGCATTGAAGCTAATAATTACTTACCCCAAGGCTTGATATATTTGTTTGGAATCTAGGAGCCAGCTAAAAAAAGTTAGGAGCCAGTCATTTTCAACGAGAAAATGCAATTCTTAAAAGGACACTATAGTCACCAGAACCACTACAGCTTGATGTAGTTGTTCTGGTGTCTATAGCCTGTCCCTGCAGGCTTTTCATTATAAACACTGCCTTTTCAGCGAAAAGGCAGGGTTTACATTGCTACTTAGTAACACATCAAGTGACCGTCACTCAAGTGGCCACTAGAGAGTCCTGGGTCACTGCTGCACCACATGCAGCACTTACGTTCAGTGTCTCCAACACTGCATGGAGGTGCTGAATGTTCCTCATAAAGATTCATTAATTTAATTCATCTCTATGAGGTGATGCGGATTGGCACATTTGCTGCGCATGCACAAAATCCTCCCAATGCTTTCCTAAGGTAAAGCATTTGTTTAGCTGAGATCATAGAGATTAATAATCTCAGCCATGGAGGTGGGACCACATATTGTGTTCGGTAAGACAAAAATACACCCCCCCCCCCAGCAATTGTTATGTTGCCAACACAAACCCTAATACCAACCAACCAGTGGGAGAAAATAAGGAAGTTTGAAAACTGTGTTATGATGAATGGCAATCTGTATCCTTGTTGGGTGTGAGTAAAAGGGCATATGCCCAACACGTGGAAGGCAGCTAGACTATTCAAACATTTACTATACAGACACATTCACTAATTAAATATTGATTTGTGGCAAAGCTCTACTCTATCTGGACTCGTGTTACCTCACGCTCTTAACCGATTGTCCCAATCCTAATTACTACATTCTATTTTATTATATAATTATAATTATTTTTTTAACTCCATTATCTATATAACACATTAAACATAGGAAGTTACTTCATCCCATAACTTTTTTTGTAATGAACATTAGGTATTTAACCCCTTAGGGACACAACTTCTGGAATAACATGGAATCATGACGGAATATTTCCATCATGTGTCCTTAAGGGGTTAAAACCACTTGTTTGGGGGGGTTAGGAGAGGGAGACATTGACACAGTCAAGGTGTAATCCCAAAGCGGATACTTTGTTTTTCAGAGATGTATGCAAATACCCCCAGGAATCACACCATGCCCACAAGAATGTACACATACAGATAAGTCAGTTATATGTGTTTTATTACCTGAGAAACCAGCAATGATAATATGAGGTCCGTTGACTTAAAGGGACACTCCAGACCCCTAAAGGACTTTAGCTTGTGGAAAAGCTTTATGTGTAAAGAGTGTGTCCTCTTGGCCATGGGATATAGTGCTTTTGAGGAGCTCCGATCCAGATTATAACAATCAGAGAATAATATTGCCCGACAAGCTCCAAAAGACAACCCACCTTATTGCCCCCCCATCCAGACGACACCATGAGGCGAAATTTTTTAAAATTTTGCACCCCAAAAGCCGCTAAACTGCCAGACATACAACTCTCCTTTGACAGGCCTACTCAACGGGCTCTTCCTAAGATGGCCCCTTTGGAACTCAGCGTGGAGGAGGTCTCCGAGAAGAGGAGGAAGCCCCTTCTTCGCCTCCAGCGCCAGCAGCCACAATGAGTCAGACTGAGAGGACGACTCGTCACCGGCAACGAAAGGAGACATCAAAAGTCTCCTGCTGGAAATAAGGCAAGTGTGGAAGGCAGACCTGCTGGAAACAAAAGCAGAACTGGGGACCCTGCGCCAACAGATTACCGCTGTGGAGTCTAGAGAGGGCGCTAGGGAACAAAGGTTGCAGACCACCCAAGACCAGGTCCAAGACCTCGCCCATCAAGTCCAGAGTCTCACAAGAATGGTGACAGTGCTGGAGTCCCGGCATAGACGGAAGAACATCCGCCTCAGGGGGGTGCCAGAAGTGATTGGAGGAGATACCTTACTCCAGCGTCTGAATTTTCCTCCCCCCGACTACACAGATGCCCATAAGGCCAGTAAAAGTGCACAGCGTTGACTCATAAACCACTAGTTATACCCAAAGGAATTACCAACATTGTTGATGGTACCAGAGGGCCATAGTGTTAATCCATATAAAACCCAGGGAGCTATGTAAGATTATAGCCCAACTCCGAACAGGAGCATCTACATAGTTTACCTTTTGCTATATTTATTTCATACACCTTAGTTTTTCCCTCTCATTACTGATTATCTACACCAGGGGCTAGCCAATCCTAGAACAGCTTAATCTAGCCTGTGTCACAAGTTCTAGGCCACACATGTACAGCGTTCCATAAAGCGCAGAACTGATTACCAAGACTTATGCACTGCCTCATATATATAAATCATTTTAAAAACGGCCTCCTGCAGAGGCGGCTCTCTAATTAAGTGGTTTAGGTGGCCGCCTAAGGCCTCGTGGCCACCTAATCCAAGTTAGGGAGACTGTGTCAGGTCCTCAATCAGTGACCGAGGACCTGACACCAGGAGGGGTGCGAGGCCCCTGCAGGTTGCCCGGCCTGGCTGGAGAGCGCCCGTGGCCGCTGGTCTGCAGCTCCACAGTGTGCATAGCTGCAGACCATGTGTCTCGTGAGATCTGGCCAATCAGACTGTTGTTGCGGGTTACCACGGCAATGCTCTGACCGGGTCTCATGATATACATGATCTGCAGCCCTGCACACTGCGGAACTGCAGACTGGATATCACCACCGGACCACCAGGGAGCCCACTGGATTACCAGGGACCCCACACTGGACCACCAGGGAATGACAAAAGGTATAGTACCCCCTCCCTCTCACCATCACCCTCCTTACTCACACCAACAAACCCCTTCACACCATCACCCCCCTCCCTCTCACCATCACCCCCCCTCCATCTCACCAACGCTCAGTTCACTACCATTTAGGAGCTCAATCACGTTTGTTTCTGTGTATGCAGCTATAGCCACACCTCCCCTGGCTGTGACTGGCACAGGCTGCATAAAAATAAAATGGTTTCATTTTTAATCAGAATTGTAACTTACTTTAAAAGTTTTTATCTACGGATCTGTAAATTGAACTTTAATTACATACAGGTGGCTCCTGTAGGGTCTGGTAAGCTATTAATAGAGCTGAAGCTAAAACTAAATTCTAAATTAAACAGAATTTGCAATAAAGGAAGTGTAAACATTAGATGACTCTTTACAGGAAGTGTTTAGGAAGACTGAATAAGTCACATGCAGGGAATAGTGACTACGGCTGTATAAACAAAGTGATTTAACAACTAAATGGCAGAGAATCAAGCAGTGAGACTGCAGGGGCATGATCTATACACCAAAATTGCTTCATTAAACTAAAGTTATTTTGGTGACCATAGTGTACCTTTAATTTATAAAAGTGTAATTTTCTACTGAAATATGTACTTTTTTCAAAATGAAAAAAGGACAGCCTTCACACATAAAGCTTTTCAGCAAGCTAACGTGCTTTAGGGATCTGGATTGTATCTTTACACACTCCAAGCACCATAGCTGTAGGGGTTATGGTGCCAGGATTGTCATGGTTTCCCTTTTATAAGTAGGTGAGGACTAACTTTTGGAAGTGTGGGGCAGATTAATGAATATTAGGCCAAAATAATCAGATTTTTAAAAAATTCTACATTACCTATGTTTTGAAACGAGCGATCTTAGTCTGTAATTTTATATTCAATTTCGCTTTCAATTCATACCAATTCACACTTCAGTGTATAACAATGAACATGGTGATGTCTGTTAGGGCACTGGCTGCTGGTAGTATAATAAATTATCAATTACAGAAAAACAGTGTTATTATCCTAATCTTGAAACTGGAAATCAGATCCCATTAAACAAGGTAGAATTTTTCCACTGCCAGGTTTTTCCAAAGCTCAGCAATTCTTCTAAAAACTTGTTTAAACTTTTGGAAGCTGTGCCAGTGTCTAAGCCGCGTTTCAGGGTTAATCTAGGTCTTTGAAAAGGTTTGATGTTTAGAACAAAAATGAGAAAGCAAATCCATTTACATAGAATACCTGCATGTATTATTATTGTTGGTTTCTATCCATGCTGTAATAGGTTACTAATTGGAAACTGTGATAAAATAAAAAAACGTGTCTGTTAAAGGCCCACTCTAAGCAACGTAACACCCTGTGCTCATTGGATAGAGTAAGGTGCAAGGAAGTCCCTGAACACAACATCAGCTATCCCTTCTGCTAATGTCAAAGGAGGAGAGAGCCTAAGCTGAAGTTGCATACGTGGTTGTTGGATCAGAAAAATATTGTGACGTAAACTGTTCACCGATAGTTATTTCTACACTGATAGTAGCCAAGTATCAGCTTACTGAGCGCTTCTATTCTCATCAAATCAGGTGATTGTAACCATAGCTAGGGTCTGGAGTATGTATCCCACAAGCTCATGAAGAAAAGGGCTTTACTTGAGATTACATCTCATACACCAGAATGGAAGAACCCTGACTGGTAGCCACTTCCTAGTCTGTCTGGGAGAAGACTGTAGCAGAGCTACAATCCTAAGACCAAATGTCTCTGCCGAAATCTTCTTGAGCTGGAACAAAGCACTGCTTAGTGAATATAGCCCATTCCCCCAGTAACTGGACGACACATAGTTCTCAGAGTACAACTGACTTTATTGAGTTAAACCCGACCTTTTAGCTCCATACAATAGGTACAATCCCCGCCCAGGTGTCTCTGTGTCTGGGAGATAATTGAGTGAAGGACCAGTAAGTTAATTATCCCGGATACAGAAAGCCAAACATAAAAAAAACATAAAAGTACCCCAACACACAGTTAAAACACACAGGAACCCCACATGTAATACACCCCTGAATAGCTCTTTTGCGAGCACCCAAGTTTTCCAAATAGTGCCCCGGATCCATAAGGAATTAGAGCGAAAGTGGTCTTCACTGGTCAAATATCGGGAGCTCCAGTGGTCAAATGAAGGGAAGTTCCCCCTGACTCTCAAAGAGCGATTGTTCCTCATAGTCCATAGTACCTTCCCTCCATTTAGCGTTCTCCTGGCAGGTCGGCAAGTGGGTCATCACATTGGGTCAAGATGCCTGGGAACTGCAAAGTTATATAGCCAATGTAGCCGATGTGTTGAGAGTTCCATAGCGGTCTTGGCTGAAGTACTGCTGAAGCCTGTTCACAAGCTCAACTGCTCGGCCGCTATGGAGCAAGTGTTCGGATGAATTCGGTAGAGTGAAGCTATAGAGCCAGGGGAACACAGTTTTTTCAGGGAAATCAAAAGGGGAATACTGGCAACCAAATGGGGATAGGACAGGGTCTGCCACAAAGAAGATCTTCTGCTGTAGATTTTGTGTACAAAGGCAGCAGCAGCATGAACTTTAACCCCTTCACGATGGCTGCTACACAGGGTATTTCTCCACCACTTATGCAGTTTGCGACAGCCAATGTAACCTTCATGAAGGACAGCAAAAGTGCTATCATTTTGTGGGCTTTATGTGTCTTTGTGAGAGATCATAGAAACAGCCATGTGGAGATCTCCCCTTCCTTCACAACTCATAGCTGGGACAGCTGGCCCCAGTGCTTGCACACAATATGCCTCACAACATTCCCCATTTAGCAGTACAATCCTAATTTCAGGATCCTGTCCCACCATCCCGCTCTAGTTCCCACGTGTCTCGTATCTGGGGATATCAGGTTACTAATATGCTTGCACTGTACATCGGGCATTAAAACCAGGGCCGTCTTTTCCGCATGTGTACGCTGGGCAGTTGCCAGGGGGCCCCACAAGCATGGGAGCCCCACAGTATTGCCAATATACCCGGCCGACAGGGAAGATCCTTTGATCTTCCCTGCCAGCCCACGGAGAGCTGGCCCTGCTCGCTTGGTTTGGGTGGGATGGAGAGAGAACCTGGGAGGCAGTCCCTTCCGCGAGCATGCTGGACTGAGCATTGCCGCGCGTTGCCATCGCAATGCTTCGACACAGTATCCTGCTCGAGGGAGGAATGAAGATAGGCTGCAGCTGGAGGAGCTGCAGGCTGTAGATCATTATTCACCACCAGATCACCAGAGTTGTCAGTGTGTCCCTTACCCCCATCAAAGGTAAGAAAAAGGGTGGGGGCACTGAGGGGGGACATGAAACTTTTATAAAAATAAAAAAATTAATAAAATAACAAACAAATAATTCCTTTTCCCTATGCATTCCCCTCCCCCTAACACACACACTGAGCACCCCTTACACTCACACACATAATTTAAATTTTTTTTCCTGTGACTGGTTGTGTAGGCAGGGCCCCAGTGCACTGTTTTGCCTTGGGGGCCCATAATGTTGTTAAGATGGCACTGATTAAAACCATGCAGGGAGTGCTACAACTTGACTCCATGCATGGTTCTAAAAGCTGAGGGCTAGCCAAGGAACCTGTTATGGTCGTTACTAGTCCCTGTCCCAATTCTCCGATCAAGATTGTTGGGAAGTATGCTATCAGTATAAAGCAACATGTGCCATGCTATTACTGAAAGTCAGGAGGTGGCCTGCAATAGTCAAATGGGCTACTACAAGCATAGGATCAGCGTGAGAGCCAATCACAGGTATCCTATACCTGACAGCCAATGCTCATCTGGAACAGTGCATTCTTGGGTGATATTTTTGGCTGTTCAGCAGTGTTGCAGTCCAACATTGTCAGATTGGTTCCTCAGATATTTGAATGACCTGAGAGCTAGTAGCTATCATCTAAGGCAATGTGAATACTGTGACTGGCTCTCACAAGTATCACTCAGCCTAGGGACCAATCTACTAAAAAATTTATTGCTAGTGTTTCCTAGGGTTAGGATGAGTTTGAGTTAGGATTAGAATTAGTTAGAGTTAGGGTGAGTTTGAGCTAGCATTAGGATTAGTTAGGGTTAGGGTGAGTTTGAACTAGCATTAGGATTAGTTAGGGTTAGAGTGAGTTTGAGTTAGGATTATAATTAGGGTGAGTTTGAGTTAGGATTAGAATTAGTTAGGGTTAGGGTGAGTTTGAGTTAGTATTATGATTATTTATGGTTAGGCTGAGTTAGGATTAGAATTAGTTAACGTTTGGGTGAGTTTGAGCTAGCATTAGGATTAGTCAGAGTTAGAGTGAGTTTGAGTTAGGATTAGAATTAGGATGAGTTAGGGTGAGTTTGAGTTAGGATTAGAATTAGTTAGGGTCAGGGTGAGTCTTTGTTAGGATTAGAATTAAATAGCATTAGAGTGAGTTTGAGCTAGAATTAGAATTAGGGTGAGGGTGAGTTTTAGTTAGTATTAGGATTATTTAGGGTTAGAGTGAGTTTGAGCTAGGATTAGAATTAGTTAGAGTTAGGATGAGTTTGAGCTAGCATTAGGATTAGTTAGGGTTAGAGTGAGTTTGAGCTAGGATTAGAATTAGGGTGAGTTAGGGTGAGTTTGAGCTATCATTAGGATTAGTTAGGGTTAGAGTGCGTTTGAGCTAGGATTAGAATTAGGGTGAGTTAGGGTGAGTTTGAGCTATCATTAGGATTAGTTAGGGTCAGAGTGAGTTTCAGTTAGGATTAGAATTAGGGTGAGTTTGAGCTATCATTAGGATTAGTTAGGGTCAGAGTGAGTTTCAGTTAGGATTAGAATTAGGGTGAGTTAGTGTGAGTTTGAGCTAGCATTAGGATTAGTTAGGGTCAGAGTGAGTTTCAGTTAGGATTAGAATTAGGGTGAGTTAGGGTGAGTTTGAGCTAGCATTAGGATTAGTTAGGGTTAGAGTGAGTTTGAGCTAGGATTATAATTAGGGTGAGTTAGGGTGAGTTTGAGCTATCATTAGGATTAGTTAGGGTCAGAGTGAGTTTCAGTTAGGATTAGAATTAGGGTGAGTTAGGGTGAGTTTGAGCTATCATTAGGATTAGTTAGGGTCAGAGTGAGTTTGAGTTGGGATCAGAATTAGTTAGTGTTAGAGTGAGTTTGAGTTAGGATTCCAATTAGGGTGAGTTTGAGTTAGGAGAGGAATTAGTTAGGGTTACTTGGGTTCAGGGTTAAGGTTAACTAGGGTTAGGATTTGTTAAGGTTTAGTTGGGTTAGTGTTAGTTAGAGAAACATATTATAACATTGTATATTTTTATAATGTTGGTTCACTTGACAGAGAAACTGTCTGTCTGTGGAATTTAAACCAGTGACTAAAACCCACCTATCACTTGTGTTAACATTCTTTTTATTAAATGCTCACTTTCTTTTAAATTTATATTAACAATTTAGCAAATTACATCATCGACCAGTTCAAACAAAGCAAAGCCAAAGCAATCACTGAAAAAGACAAAAAGAAACATTTGTTTAATTTCGCATCTTCTCTGGGGTTTCTCTATGTGCTCACTGCCAGGTGGAAAAGACAGAGTTTATAATAATGATCGACAGAGAGCCAAAATGTAGGCACCCAATTGCAGGACAAATATACATTAAATGTGCCAGTACAACTTGTATGCATTTGATAGGTTTTGACCTCATTAATGCCATGTACTTTCTTTATGCTTAAATCTTTATAGCTTTTGCATAAAATAAATAAATGTTTTGCAGAATTATGCCCCGTAGGCCTGCCTCTTTAGCCACACCCCCTGACACCAGAAAAATACTTCCTTATCAAAGGAATCCACACAACTCAGCCACTGACAGTATGGAATGATCTGAACAACAGGACAACCTGCATTAGAAGGAGAGGACACCCAGGGAGACATAAGGATATCACTACCTGTTTTTAGTTCCTCTGACTGTCTGCAACACGTGTGTGAATTAAAAAACAGCTCCCTCAGTGCTGTTGGGGCTGTATGCATGCATTTGATAAGAAAGTATTTTTGCAATGAGGGGGTGTGGCTAAAGATGCAGGGTTATGGTGTAGTGTTCTGCAAAATATTTTTTTTGTGTGTGTGTGTGCAAAAATTAAAAAGATTTAAATGTGTGCATAAATTACAGCATACGAACGAGGCCAAAATCTATCAAATGCATAAAAGAAGTATTGGTGCCCGGAGTGTCCCTTAAAGGTAACTACTTTCTGCCAAAACATATAGGCAATTTTCGTGCTATCAATATGTCCAATTAAAAAAAAACAACAAAACAAAAAACAGCATTTGAATGCTGCAAAATCACAGTTTACAATTAAACACTTTGAATTATTCTACTGGTTTCTATCATTTCCTTTTTCTAATTATATCAAATGAATTCAGACCTTGGTGTGGTGTTTATAATTAGTCTAAATTCCTACTTAATCACTCGTTGTTGTCATCGTCTGCTATTCATTGACACATGTAATCGCACACAGGATGGCAAGTTTAGGAAGAAAGCAGTAGATGCGATGGTGGTAAATGAAGCATGAATCCTTAGTAGGAAGGTATGATAACACTTTTTGGCCAATTCAAACAGTAAATATAATGCTAGGTAGATATTAACAGCAACAAAGGGGTGATCATGCACAAAGGTAGCAATGACAAAGCACTTAGTGGCTCTCACATGATTTTTTTTGTTATTTTTAATATATAACTGTATAATACTGTGTTTGCTACAGTCTAGTTTGCCATACATTTACTCTGTTAACTGGCAGATGCCCGTTATTACTCTGGAATGTGGAACACTCATTATAGAATGCTGGGTCTGCAGGAACAATATCGTATTATTATAATCGCATTTACCTTGAGCCGTGCCATATCTTGGGCAATATCAGCAGCGTTTGAACCCATTGCACGTTGTAGAAAGTAAATAAAAGATTACAATTTCTACAGTTAGCAGAGATTCGGGAATGCAATATAATGTACATACAACATCCCTGCTGCAGATCCAAGTACTAGTATTATTTAGATAGTGCAAACATTTACCGCAGCTCTGTACAATGAGGAACTGAAATAAACAAGCAACTGTGGGGTTGCAAGAACCACATGCTAGAACCCGAGGCTACAGAGTTCTGCTCAAATTAGATGACAATCTAAAAAATGTGAACAATAATTAAACACAAAGCCAATACCCTGCATCCGTCACTGGTGATGGCTGAAGCTTCGCCCCGTGTCTAAGAAAGTCAGGTGGAGAAAATATACAAAGACAAAGTAGTCACTACTTTTTCTCAGTATATCTCTTGATTGGGTCTGAATTTCACTGAAATTCCAACACAGTCAAAATGAGTATTTCACAAGGATTCTATCTTTATGAATTTCTAATTTTCGGGGGTAGGGGTGACAGCCCTGCTCTAACTTCTTACATGGGGTCCACCAGACACCAAAGATTACAATGTGTATTGTAGCCCTGCCTCATTTAACTCCCAGAGGAACAGAGTTGTTCCTTTTAATCCATTGACAATGTAAATGATGCAGATTGTAAATTAGGGATGTGTAAGGAACCATTGAATTGCTGTGACTATCTACAGTAACATATTGCATACCATCAATTACTACATTTTGATGGCATGCCTGGTTCCAGGATTTACTATTGTGTTTGACATTAGGTTAATTTAATTTGATACATGGGTTAAAGGACCACTATAGTGCCAGGAAAACATACTTGTTTTCCTGGCACTATGGTGCCCTGAGGGTGCCCCAAACTTACCTTTTTCCAGCGCTGGACAGGGAGCTCTCCTCCTCTGATCCTCCTCCGTTCCTCCCCGTCGGCTGAATGCGCACGCCCGGCAAGAGCTGCGCCCGCATTCAGCCGGTCGCATAGGAAAGCATTATCAATGCTTTCCTATGGACGCTTGCGTGCTCTCACTGTCATTTTCACAGTGAGAATCACGCAAGCGTCTCTAGCGGCTGTCAATGAGACAGCCACTAGAGGATTTGGAGGATGGATTAACCCATTTATAGTTTCTCTGAAACTGCTATGTTTATAGAAGAAAGGGTTAATCCTAGAGGGACCTGGCACCCAGACCACCTCATTAAGCTGAAGTGGTCAGGGTGCCTAGAGCGGTCCTTTAACACTGCTACACTGTGCCAAACTCCGCATTATGCCTGTATGATGCAATGCTATGTAAACCAAAACTTTATGTAAAGCGAGGACATGCAGGCTATTTAAAATAGTATGCGTAATCTGAGAACACATTGTGTAATTATGTCTGTCGCTATATCGGTGTGATTTTTATTTATTTTTTAAATTCTTTATTTTTTTCTGTGCAAGAGACTTACAAGCATGCTTTAAGTGCCACAACAGCACACCACACATGAGATTATACTGTCCTTTATTATTTCCAGTACACACTGATTGAATCATTTATCTGCGTAACAGCATCCTTGCATTGGATTTATCCTATTAATTTAAATAATGATTTTAAAAAAATTATTATTATTTATGTTTAAAGGAACACTACAGGGTCAGGAACACAAACATGCATTCCTGATTCTATAGTGTTAAAAACTATTTAGCCCCCCCCCTTAAATATAGCAATAACTCCGCCCACGCTCTGCCTTCTTGGGTAACATCAGAATTGATGATCTCAGCCAAGGGATGGAGCCACATGCCGTCCTGCCCAATCAGCATCTCCTCATAGAGATGCATTGAATTAATGCATCTCTATGGGGAATGTTCAGCATCTCCATGATCGATGTTGTGCAGCACTTACCCAGGAAGCACCTCTAATAGCTGTCTGAGAGATGGCCACTAGAGGTGTCCCTAGGCAGCATCTGAAAAAGGCAGTGTTTACATGAAAATGCCTGCACTAAACTGTAGTTGTTCTGGTGACTATAGTGTCCCTTTAACTTCCCTTTACAGATGGCAGGAGTTAGTGCATTTTAGAATCTCATTCAAATAATGTTTTGTTTCATGGAAAAAGCATTAAACAATTCAGTGGAACGATTAGTTTAATTTCCCTTTATTGTCTCTGTTCTGCTGACTCTAATGTTTTAATACTGAATACTTGTTTCCATGAGCTGTTGTTTATTTATTTATTTATTTATTATGTGCGTCATAATGAATTGAATGTAAATCCAGTGCCCTCACTCATGTACTAAACGCCAACTTCAAAGCTCATAAAACGTAATCTTAAAATGTATTTATTTTTAAAACACCTGACTTGCACAAAAATAATAGGTGTTTAGTTACAGTACCGTATATGTTCATATATTACATAAGCCTGCCTCAATGCCAACGCACCCCATTTTTGGCAGATCCTATTCTAGCAACCTATATATATTTTGGAGTATCCTTGGCTGGAGACCAGTCCCTTTTTTCCCTGTAACACATATCCAACATTGAAAATTAGCGAATGTTGTACTCATTCACAAGAAAGGTAGAAGGGAGAAGTCGGGCAACTATAGGCCAGTAAGCCTTACTTCAGTAGTGGGGAAAGTGATGGAAACCATGTTAAAGGATGGGATTGATGAACATCTAAATTCACATGGATTTCAAGATCAGAGATAACATGGGTTTACTTCAGGGAGATCATGCCAAACTAATCTTATTGATTTTTTTGATTGGGTAACTAAAATAATAAATCACGGTGGTGCAGTAGACATTGCTTACCTAGATTTCAGTAAGGCTTTTGACACTGTTGCACATAGAAGGCTTATCAATAAACTGCAATCTTTAAGTTTGGATTCCAATATTGTTGAATGGGTAAGGCAGTGGCTGAGTGACAGGCAACAGAGGGTTGTAGTTAATGGAATATATTCGAAGCTTGGACTTGTCACCAGTGGGGTACCTCAGGGATCTGTACTTGGACCCATTTTCTTTAATATTTTTATTAGTGATATTGTAGAAGGTCTTGATGGTAAGGTATGTCTTTTTGCTGATGATACTAAGATACGTAACAGGGTTGATGTTCCAGGAGGGATACGCCAAATGGCAAATGATTTAGGTAAACTAGAAAAATGGTCAGAATTGTGGCAACTGACATTTAATGTGGATAAGTGCAAGATAATGCATCTTGGACGTAAAAACCCAAGGGCATAGTATAAGATTTTTCATACCCTACTAACCTCAACATCTGAGGAAAGGGATTTTGGAGTAATTATTTCAGATGACTTAAAGGTAGGCAGACAATGTAACAGAGCAGCTGGAAATGCTAACAGAATGCTTGGTTGTATAGGGAGAGGTATTAGCAATAGAAAGAGGGAAGTGCTCATGCCATTGTACAGAACACTGGTGAGACCTCACTTGTAGAATTGTACGCAGTACTGGAGACCGTATCTCCAGAAGGATATTGATACTTTGGAGAGAGTTCAGAGAAGGGCTACTAAACTGGTTTATGGATTGCAGGATAAAACTTACAAGGAAAATTTAAAGGATCTTAACATGTATAGCTTGGAGGAAAGACGAGACAGGGGGGGATATGATAGAAACATTTAAATACATCAAGGGAATCAACCTCAGTTAAAGCGGCACTGTCATGCCGAAACCCGTTTTTTTTTTTAACCCCCCTCCCGCCTCCACTACATCCAATTGACCCACTAGTCACCCCCAAATGCCCCTAAGCCCCCCACATTACCTATTTTTAATCCTTATTTTCTGCCCCGATCTTGATTCAGGGCGCCGCCATCTTTGTGTGGGTAGGTGAAGTCCCTGTGGGACACGTCATCTGCCCACACTAGGCAGACTGTGAGATTCCCGCACATGCCCAGTGAAACACCTGGACATGCGAACGGGAATTTCATCTATTCATTCATTCATCAGACAGACGAATGAGTGAATAGAAAGATCAGCCGAACAAACAAACACAATGTATCAGTGTATGTTTGTTCGTGCAGGTTATTACAAGGAGGGAGCTACCGGCGTGCAGCTCCCTCCTTGTAATATGTAACTATAGAAGCGGCAGGGAGCAGTGCTCCCCACCACTTCATAAGCCCCCCAGTACCCCCTCTCACTCTATGGGGGTCAATATGACCCCCATAATAGCACAAGAGAGATTTAAATCTCCCAAATGCCCCTACTCACTATACCGCGAGTAGGGGTATGTCTACTAAACAGTGAGCAGCCTGTGGCTGCTCACTGTTGAAAAAAAAGACATAAATTACAATAAGGGGGGGCGGACCTATTGTCCTCCCCCCCTCCCCCACCCTGAGCGGCGGGTGGGGGCCATAAAGATAATGGGGGGGGGACCTACTGTCCTCCCCCCCCCCCGGCCCCCACCCCTGAGCGGTGGGTGGGGGCCCTAATGGGCTCACCATAAAGGGGGGACCACTGTCCTCCCACAGCCACCCTGCGGCGGTGGGTGGGGGCCCTAATAAACTCATAAGGGGGACCTACTGTCCTCCCCCCCGCGGTGGGTGGGGGCCCTAATAAAACAATAAGGGGGGGGACCTACTGTCCTCCCCCCGGCCCCCACCCCTGAGCGGTGGGTGGGGGCCTAAAATAAAGATATGGGGGGAACTTCTGTCCCCCCCCGGCCCCCACCCCTGCGCGGTGGGTGGGGGCCCTAATAAAACAATAAGGGGGGGGACCTACTGTCCTCCCCCCCTGGCCCCCACCCCTGCGCGGTGGGTGGGGGCCCCAGTAAAACAATAAGGGGGGGGACCTACTGTCCTCCCCCCCGCCCCCACCCCTGCGCGGTGGGTGGGGGCCCTAATAAGGGGGGGGACCTACTGTCCTCCCCCCCGGCCCCCACCCCTGCGCGGTGGGTGGGGCTGTAAAACAATAAGGGGGACCTGTCCTCCCCTGGCCCTCTGGTGGGTGGGGGCTAAATAAGATATGGGGAACTTCCTGTCCCCCGGCCCCTACCCTGCGGTGGGTGGGGCCTAGTAAAACTAATAAGGGGGGACCTCACTGTCCTCCCCGACCCACCCTGGCGGTGGGTGGGGGCCTAATAAAAGCTAATAGGGGGGACCTACTGTCCTCCCCTGGCCACCCCTGGCGGTGGGTGGGGGCCCTAATAAAACAATAAGGGGGGGACCTACTGTCCTCCCCCCTGGCCCCCACCCCTGAGCGGTGGGTGGGGGCCCTAATAAAACAATAGGGGGGACCTACTGTCCTCCCCCCTGGCCCCCACCCCTGAGCGGTGGGTGGGGGCCCAATAAAACAATAAGGGGGGGGACCTACTGTCCTCCCCACCCCTGAGCGGTGGGTGGGGGCCCTAATAAAACAATAAGGGGGGGACCTACTGTCCTCCCCCCCGGCCCCCACCCCTGAGCGGTGGGTGGGGGCCCTAAATGAAACACCCCCCCCCAATCAAGGTGACTAGGGGTCCCAAGCCCCTAGTCACCAACCCCCCACCCAAAAAAACCTATCCCCTACCTACCCCCCTCACCCTACAAATAGTGAGGGGGGAATAAAATAACTAACCTGTAAAAAAAAAAAAATTAAACTTACCATTTGACGTCTTCTTTTTTCTAAAATCTTCTTTCTTCAGCCCCCAAAAAGGCCAAATAAAAATCCATTACACCCGTCGCACTTTAAAAAAAAAAAAAAAGAAAAAAAAATAATCCATGTTCGCCCTTCGAGGGCACGCCGCATACTGAGCTCCGCAGGGCGGGTCAAGGCTTATAAAGCCTTGCCCCGCCCTGCAATTAGGCTTAGAACACTCTGATTGGTGGGTTTAAGCCAATCAGAGTGCTCTGAGTCATTTTACACAGCGTGGGAAAAGTTCTTTTGACTAGCTGTGTAAAATGACTCATAGCACTCTGATTGGGTGGCTTGAAAGCCACCCAATCAGAGTACTCTGTGTCATTTTACACAGCGTGGGAAAGTTCTTTAGAATTTTTCCCACGCGGTGTAAAATGACTCAGAGCACTCTGACAGTAGGTCCCCCTTATTGTTTTATTAGGGCCCCCACCCACCCAACGCACAGGGGTGGGGGCCGGGGGGGGAGGACAGTAGGTCCCCCCCCCTTATTGTTTTATTAGGGCCCCCACCCACCGCTCAGGTTACTACACATGCCCCTACTCGCGATATAGCGAGTAGGGGCATATTATTTACTAATACTAAGTAATCTTTACTTAGTATTAGTAAAGTTGGCTGTTAGACCAATTTAGGTCTTTCAGCCTTTTAGTAGATAGCTCCCTGATACCGTGGGAATTAGGGAGTTATCTACTAAGCGGCTGCAAAATGCAGCCACAGCAATGAATAGGATCAGAGTTTCATTCATTAGAATGAAATTCCGATCCGAATAAAATGCCGAATTGCGTTCTAAAAGAAACGAACATACTGTTGTCATTCAGTTAGAACGCAATTCGGCAGTTTTGTGTAAAGTGACAGGAAGCATTGTGGGATCACAGAGGAAAGCTAGGGATCATGGGAAAATTGCTCTGACCAGCGGAAATGAAGCACACTTTGCTCCTCCGCTGGTCAGAGCTGGTCAAGCGGAGGAATCCTCCATAAGGCAAAGAGTCCCTTCTTTGTCTTATGATTTTAAAGAAAACTAAAGAAGACAGGAAGAAAAGAATAACAGATCCTGAGAGAGGGGGAGAAGAGGAAGAGATTGAGGAAAGGTAAGTTCGGCATGACAGTGCCGCTTTAAGAAAAAGGATAAATGAGTCATTTATTACATGTGAGTTTACAGAGGAAGAGGTTCTATTTCAACTGTCAAAAGTAAAGACAAATAAGTCAATGGGACCTGATGGAATACACCCAAAGCTATTAAAAGAGCTTAGTGGTGTACTAGCAAAACCATTAACAGATTTATTTAACCAATCATTGTTAACAGGAGTAGTCCCAGAAGATTGGAAGTTAGCGAATGTTGTGACCATTTACAAGAAAGGTAATAGGGAGGAGTTGGGCAACTATAGGCCAGTAAGCCTTACTTCAGTAGTGGGGAAAGTGATGGAAACCATGTTAAAGGATAGGATTGTTGAACATCTAAAAACACATGAATTTCAAGATCAGAGACAACATGGGTTTACTTCAGGGAGATCATGCCAAACTAATCTTATTGATTTTTTTGATTGGGTAACTAAAATTATAGATCAGGGTGGTGCAGTAGACATTGCTTACCTAGATTTCAGTAAGGCTTTTGACACTGTTGCACATAGAAGGCTTATCAATAAACTGCAATCTTTAAGTTTGGATTCCAATATTGTTGAATGGGTAAGGCAGTGGCTGAGTGACAGGCAACAGAGGGTTGTAGTTAATGGAATATATTCGAAGCTTGGACTTGTCACCAGTGGGGTACCTCAGGGATCTGTATTTGGACCCATTCTCTTTAATATTTTTATTAGTGATATTGCAGAAGGTCTTGATGGTAAGATATGTCTTTTTGCTGATGATACTAAGATATGTAACAGGGTTGATGTTCCAGGAGGGATAAGCCAAATGGCAAATGATTTAGGTAAACTAGAAAAATGGTCAGAATTGTGGCAACTGACATTTAATGTGGATAAGTGCAAGATAATGCATCTTGGACGTAAAAACCCAAGGGCAGAGTACAGAATATTTGATAGAGTCCTAACCTCAACATATGAGGAAAGGGATTTAGGGGTGATTATTTCTGATGACTTAAAGGTAGGCAGACAATGTAATAGAGCAGCAGGAAATGCTAGCAGAATGCTTGGTTGTATAGGGAGAGGTATTAGCAGTAGAAAGAGGGAAGTGCTCATGCCATTGAACAGAACACTGGTGAGACCTCACTTGGAGTATTGTACACAGTACTGGAGATTGTATCTTCAGAAGGATATTGATACCTTAGAGAGGGTTCAGAGAAGGGCTACTAAACGGGTTCATGGATTGCGGGATAAAACTTACCAGGAAAGGTTAAAGGATCTTAACATGTATAGCTTGGAGGAAAGACGAGACAGGGGGGATATGATAGAAACATTTAAATACATAAAGGGAATCAACACAGTAAAGGAGGAGACTATATTTAAAAGAAGAAAAACTACCACAACAAGAGGACATAGTCTTAAATTAGAGGGACAAAGGTTTAAAAATAATATCAGGAAGTATTACTTTACTGAGAGGGTAGTGGATGCATGGAATAGCCTTCCAGCTGAAGTGGTAGAGGTTAACACAGTAAAGGAGTTTAAGCATGCGTGGGATAGGCATAAGGCTATCCTAACTATAAGATAAGGCCAGGGACTAATGAAAGTATTTAGAAAATTGGGCAGACTAGATGGGCCGAGTGGTTCTTATCTGCCGTTATATTCTATGTTTCTTTGTAACATACGCCCAATTTAATATTTTTTGTTAAACTTTAAAAAAAACAATTTAATATTGTAATATAGCTTTATTTTTAAATATTGATATGTTATAGATATATTTTTTAAATATTAATATATATATATATACAGATATAATTTTTTTATATTTTAAAAAAAAATACTAAATAATTTAAAAAGCCTACAAAATATTAAATTGAGGCCATTGAATCTTAGCTTTTTCTGTATGTCGTTTTTCAGTGGGTTTCTATTGGATTGAGCAGTCAGATTGCATTGAATTCCCATGGAAATATCAGCTTTTACTAACAGATACACTTTTCAGGTACTACAGATGATTATATTTTTAAAGACTTCAGGATTTCAGGGTTATTCTATAAAGTGGGATTTGTGGAGAAATGAAAAACTCTAAGCCAAAATATCGGAATTCTCCAAATCAGTTATTTTCTACTTCAGCTGTTTTTGGCCTAAAAATTGCAATTGCCAATGCTCCTTAAATTCCTGTTTAGTTACTTTTTAGGAATTATTGAACCCAGATTTGAGATTAAACTATGCAGGAACTTGTGTCCTGAAAACCTGTTCTCACACATAGATATCACTGGGCCTCCCATCAGTCCTTGTTTGACGGGATAGTCCTGATTTTGGGGTCCTGTTCCACGTTAGTTCCCTGGAGACACCAGGAACTGTCTCTAGGGCAACACAGCGCCATCAAAGCACATTATTGGATGTATGAGCGTTGTGAGGCAAGAGCATGGTCCTGAAGGCTGGTGGCCTATCAGTGGGCAGGTCTGCCTGTTTCAGGGTGTCACTAGTTGCCTTCCCGCACCATCCCGATTCCCCATTACAGATTGTTTGGAGGTATGTATCATCTTTGCATCTCTACTATAATTTACCATAAAACTAAATTTATTCACATGTTTCTGTTCAGTAGTTTCCAACATTTTATAAAAACAGATAGATAATGTTTGTGTGTTTGTATATATAGATAGCATATGAAGTTGGCTGCACTCTGGTCTTTAAAATTTCAAATATAAATAAAAATGATCAACGTTTCAGTCCCTCCTGGGACTTTCCCCAGGATCAAAACATACAATGTATATATACTGGTGCCCCGCACTCACTGCCCTGGCTCACTGCTCCAGGCAATTATATAATAATCCTTGATAGAGCGCACTCTCAGGTGTTTCTCTGTGATTTTAATCCCTTTATTAAAGTAAGTAATGTAACACAAATTATCGAATGTGTCAGTCCTTAAAGGTTCAAAAACCAAGCTTGAATAAGTGATTGGTGAAACAATTGGTGAAACAATTAATGGGTGAGTCGTTAAAAAGTGATTAAATGATGTCATGAACCTCAAGTACTATCACCACACGCATTAACCCCAAAGTAGTTCCAGTGTTTGTTAGGCATTTACTATTAACACATGTGCAATAGAATGTGGTGATAAAAACCAAACTATAAGTACAGCTATATACACAAAGATAGAAAGTACCTAAGCAATACGCCACAGAGATATACAATCTATATTTATATATATATATATATATATAAACAATTGCTATATATACACACTGTCCCAATTGTTATATAATATGATATTGAGTTACTGTCAGACACCTGCAGTTTACTAACAATGTGTTACTACTTACGTTATGCTGTCATGCACGGGAAACGTTGTATCTGCTGTTCAATGTCACTGAGCTGTGTATTTCAGTGGAACAGCATTTATTCTCAGTATGGCTTTGGAACTTCCTGAATTCCACATCCGTGCTCCTCCCCTATTGGCAGGGTCTGGCTACCCCTTCGTATCTTCCTTACTGTCCTATTATCTATCTCACCTGTCTTTATATCACACTGGCCTCTGTCTATTCCTAGGACCCTGTATGTATGAATATAATATGTCATTATTTTTATTTTGAATTTCCAGAACCTCTTTAGACCTGTCTCTTCCTTTTTCTACGAGTTATAATTATGAAAGACTGGATATTTCTGGCATCATTTAATCCTGTGGATTGCATCATGTTGCATGTGATCGTTTAATAAGATGTGCATGATTTAATAAGCAGCCAAGTCTGTAGTTATTGGACGCCTTAAGCGTTGTGAACAGGTAAGTTACACATAGCAGTTTTTAAAAGCAGGTGGATTTTATACGTGAACAATAAATGACTAAATAAGCAACGGTAAGAAAAACTGACATGCATAAAACGCCTATTAAATTGCAAGTCTTTATGCCAAGGCCCATCATTTAGGGATACCGCCGATCTCATGAAATCGAAGTACAGATGGGAACGCTGGATTTGCATTGTTAATGAATGATGCTTTTATGAGCACCAATAAAGGAGCATCGGTTCAACTGTCTTGACAGATAATAACCTCTGCAATACACCCAATGCATTGTTTAATCCGTAAAATACAAATAAAAGTGCAAGTGTCAAAAGGAATGAAGCGAACGACTCCCTCCTAAATCTGATTTATGGCAGTGACTCTGTCCTGAGTCTTTTTTTTAATAAAGGTTATAAAGATTTCAGTATTCACGCAGTCTTCTATACTGTATAACGCAGGCATCTTATAGAAATTGGGCGAGATGGCATATAAAGAAGCTTTGACTTTACTGAGCTTTAATGTTACTAGTTTTTATGAATGTATAGAGCATGGTGATGGGCTTATATTTGAATATTTAAAGATTATAATTATAATCAACAAAAAGTAGTTATTGAAGTTGTTGATTTGAGCCTATGCAGTAATTATCTTCTATTTAAAATGAGATCTAAAGGGGTAAAGGCATTTCTTCTCAAATTCCTATTTGGCATTTTAGCATTAGGGGTACTTAGGGTTAAAGGGTTACATAGTTACATAGCTGAAAAGAGACTTGAGTCCATCAAGTTCAGCCTTCCTCACAAATGTTGTTGCTGTTGATCCAAAAGAAGGCAAAAAACCTGGTCTGAAGCGCTTCCAATTTTGCCACAAACTAGGAAAAAATTCATTCTTGACCCCAAAATAGCAGTCAGATGTCTCTTTGGATCAAGCAGCTATTACCCCACTAATTAGAAATTATATCCCTGTATGTTATGTTTTTGGAAGTATTTATCCAATTTCAGTTTAAACATCTGTATGGACTCTGACAAAACCACCTCTTCAGGCAGAGAATTCCATATCCTTATTGTTCTTACTGTAAAAAAACCTTTTCTTTGCCTTAGATGAAATCTCCTTTCTTCCAGCCTACATGTGTGACCTCGTGTCCTATGTAAAGCCCTGTTTACAAATAGATTTCCAGATAAAGGTTTGTACTGGCCCCGTGTTTCAGGTTTTGGGGGCTAGATGTCTTCAGAATGCTTTGGATTGTAACTCTTGTGATTCTTGGTCAGGGAAAGGTGTTACTGTTACATATGAATTATTCCTTAGTATGAATGTGTTTATAGTACTAAGATTGTAGGATTCTTTTCTACAGATTATAACTTTTCATACAAATTTATTGCAATCATGATGAGTTGTGTTGTGGTACGGTCCTGAGTGTTCCGAAGCTGTGTTCTATGCAATCAGGGAAAAGCAAGCAAGGACGGAAGACGTTAAGGGGGAAATGTGTCCCAGATCACTAGTGTACGGGCTTACACCATTTCTCTAAAGATTATAGTAGTTCCCATCTGTCAAATTCATATAACCTATGCTCTGCATGAGTAGAATCACTCATACAGAAATCCTTGTGTTTTGTGTGCGAAAAAGGCAACTCATTTGTTTTTTCTCCCCAGGCCAAATGTTGACAGCCCTTCTTGTATATAACAATGAGCTATCTTTTATTAAATTTACAATCCATTTAACTTAGCATTTAACTGCTTTGTACATCATTCACACTGATTATAAACAGTTCAATTTGATATGATGTAAAATGTATGTCATTTATACCTTTAGATTGTAAGCTCATAGGCAGGGCCCTCTACCTGTTGTATCGGTCTGTTCTTATGGTTTTGTCTTTTTCCCAAATGTACAGCGTTGCAGAATATGTTGGTGCTTTATAAATACCAGTAATAAATAAATAAGCAACAGGATAGTTACATCTGATGACCTGGTGAACAACTGGATAAATGAGCTTCTAGATAGAGCCTTTTCCCCCCCATACATTAGACTAGTCTGAATGCTGGGGGTAGAACAACCTTTATTGAATCAAAGCACATGTGTGTGCAATCACAACAGGGGGTTGTCAACAAAACAATACAAGCTTCTTGGTGTCTGGGACATAGTTAGGTTAAGACACCATAACTCAATTATCTGCCTGACACCAAGACGTATTGCACAATAATAGTTATACCGTAACATAATAACCTTCCCTCTGTTTACATTTTATTTAATAACTCGGCAATAACAAAACGCCCTCCTCGTTCAAAAGCCTGTGACTGGGCACCCATTCTGTCTAATAAGCACTGTGATCATAGAATCCTTGCCCGAATTATAACATGTTAAACTTTTACTGGGTTGCGACTATTCTCTGATCTGTCTTAGAGTTTCAAGTGTGCGGCTGCTTTTCCTGGACTTACAAAATGGGGTTCAAGGGGCTCCAGGGAGGCCAGTACACTGATACACTATGTTATGTGTCCCTGGAAAACTCTATTCTGAGTGCCCATGATGGCTAAATAGCGCCCTGACTGGAGAATCCACGCCCGAGTTATAGAATGTTAAAGTTTGACCGGGCTGCGGCTATTCTTCAATCTGGGTCAGAGTTCCAGGCCGTTTGTTCATAAGTCTTGGTTACCTATTCTCGCCTCCAGTGGGTTCGGGGTTGGGAGCTCCCTCAAGTACAAGGTGTCTTTCGATGCCTCTCTTCCTCCCTGATCTACCCTACAAAAAGCACTCTGATAGACACCTATCTATCTAAAATTTTACAGGACCGAAGCAATTTCACAATCCAACCAAAAGTTCCACAGAGATTGTGAGTTGCTCCTGGTCAGGTGTGCCATGCCTCTGTAGTCTCCCAGCCAGCTTGTGGTGACTCCTGGATCCCCGGGAAAGGGACACTGAGCTGGAAGGCACGGAATGGAGGGGTAACTGTATGGATTATAGTCTTTTCAGAGAGGAGATGACTGGGAGTCCTGCACAAGTTGTTAGAATAGCAATGTAAGTAAAATAACATAGTACAGCAGAAAAAGTGTTTTTTGGGACCAGTCCCATAGTCTTTAGGCAGGAGGCTAGCCTTCATGCTTCGCCAAGAGTCTGTGGCACGGGAGTTTCCGTCACAATATTGGTATCTGGTTTTCAAACTATTTCCCTGCATGCTTTGCTGTATTTGATAGGACACCAGTGGAAATGATACATAACATTTAGCAACACCTATTGATTCCAATGGGAAACATTAAAATTGTTTTTATAATGAACAATTTTAGATGACTTTAACATTTTTCAAGATGCTTTCATTCAGATCTACCACTAAAAAAATATCTAGTGCTTTTGGTCATTTAGACTCCTATTAAAATATTCTTAAACCAAAATCTCCAGTCAATTTTAAATTAATGCAGTTAGGAATACCGATTCCAAGCGGAAAAATAAATGTAACCGTAATCTAATTTTGGACAGCCATTCATGTTGTTATTATTATTGCCATTTATATAGCGCCAACAGATTCCGTAGCACTTTACAGTATTATGAGAGGGGGGTTTAACTATAAATAGGACAATTACAAGAAAACTTACAGGAACGATAGGTTGAAGAGTACCCTGCTCAAACGAGCTTACAGTCTATAGGAGGTGGGGTATAAAATACACTAGGACAGAAATAGCAATCAAATAAGGTGAGAATTAGGAAAGAGCAAGAGACAGTTATGTAAGGTAGAGGTTACTCTGGGGGGCCATAAGCTTTCCTAAAGAGATGGGTTTTAAGGCACTTCTTAAGCGATTGAAGACTTGGGGAAGGGTCTGATGGCGGTAGGCAGGCTATTCAATAGGAAGGGAGCCATCCGCGAGAAGTCCTGCAAGCGTGAGTTGGCCATACGGGTGTGAGCAGCGGACAGGAGAAGGTCACGGGCAGAGCGGAGGGAACGAGGAGGGGCATCATTGTTATCATCCAAACTGGTGCTTAAGAAAAACCTTGTAAAGACTATGGGCAAAACTGGGAAAGTGTAAGTGATGCAACTAAAAGAAGAGATCTTTGTTGGCCCTCACATCAGGAAGCTACTGAATAATGATGTCTTCGCAGACAAACTGAATTTAGAAAACTGCAAAGAAATCATTCATATATGTGGTCCAGGGTTTTCTCTGGAATCACAAAGAGGAAAGCTACCATCAACTCATTCAAGATGTATTCCAAACCTATGCAAATCTTAGCTGCCTTTAAATATCTACTTTCTGCACTGCATCTTGACTTACATTAATCAGTGACTAAATTAAAACCACTTGCCTAATATCATGTAGGTCCCTCTCGTGCTGCCAAAACAGCTCTGATGCGTTGCGGCATGGACTACACAAGACCTCTGAACGTGTCATGTGGTATATGGCACCAAGACATTAGCAGCAGATCCTTTAAGTCCTGTAAGTTGTGAGGTGGGGCCTCCATGGATCGAATTCGTTGTTCCAGCACAACCCACAGATGCTCAATTGGATTGAGAGCTGAGGAATTTGGAGGCCAACACGATATCTTGATTTTTTTGTTGTGTTTATCAAACCATTCCTCGGGGCAGCAGGCATAAGCACTGTCGGTGCTGAAATCAAAGATCTCCCTCACCAGCTAGTATATTCTTCTGCTGGGAGGTCTTGAATAGAGGCTCTACTTGATTTTCATCGTCAGCCATGTTGCCTGATACCAATGCTCTGATACATTCCCCCAGAACCGGAAGGACAAATTCTCCAATTTGTTTTTTTAATTAAAAAGATTTTTTTTTTTATTTCTGTAATACAGCACATGTAATACAGCACATGTTATGGGCATTTGCAAATATTATTATTGTTTTTTTAATTAAACGTATTTCTTAAATTGTGTACTTTGTCTTCAAGAGATTTTGCAAACTGACAAGTTGTTAGAACTGTAACATATTGTTTTTCATACAATGTTTCTTTAGTAAATGACCTCTTACCGATATTCAGTGAACATGGTGTTCAGACTTTAGGACGCCATCTTGCCTTAGGATAGTGGAATTCCCCAAGTCGGGGAATTTCCCATGTCATGTATATACTTTAAGTTTTAGTCTAAACAAAGATAAGATGTCTTGGTCATGACAATAGACTGAGTAAAATGTTTCCTTGTAAAATGACAAGGCTATGTCATTTAATGCTCGAGGCCTTGTATCTTTGCCACGTTAAGATAGGTCCTAACATGACCTAATTGAACATCTAAGGTATAAATATGTGTACTTATTAATAAAAGACAGAGGAGAGAATATTGGATGCGGAGACGCTGCTCCATTTTATCATGAATGAGAGATTGACTTGTTCAAGAGGGTATGTTATTCTATTTTATTGATATTGCAAGCATATACTTTAATCTTATAAACTCTGCAATAAATTATTGTAATGGATTGTTAAGTTTTTATATGTCTATATTTATATTTTTAATTATTCAAATATTTTTTAAAAACAATAAAAAAACTTCATTACTTCCAAGACAATCTCTGCTTTAATTGTATTCTCAATTATTTATATATTTTAATTAGAAAAACTCTTACTAACTGTGGCAAAATTAACCTCGCCACTTGTGCCTGCGAGGACTGCTTGCCAGCCTCTTGCCATGTGATTGTGGTCCCTGGGAGGTTTGGCCCTTTAAATACAAGATTTGAGCATAATGGATTTTCGTTGTGCTGCTGCTGGCCCTTTAACTCCCAGAGAAAGGATTTGTATTTTTAAATTGGCACTTCGGATGCAGTCAAAGTCCCGAAGTAGTCGAAGTGGCCGCCATTCGAAAACCGAACACGTGGCCATTTTAATTTAGTCGAACATGGTCAGCGGTGCATGCCACTGAATCTATGGAACTAAAATCGGCTACGCATTTGCACGAACACTGCTGACCCTTACCTTCTCAGGAACTTCTACGCTTCGGCCGGAATCGAAGTGCGTTTGACAATTCGAACACATTGTTAGACTGGGCTATTTGCACGAACGTATCTAATAAAAGACCACCCAAGTGCAGCAAAAATAATATAAAATAAGGTAAAAAATTACTTCCCTTAAAAAGTCTAGGTTGTAACAAGAAGTTCCTCAGAGCTTCAAAGAATGCATACAAGATATAAGATACACCTAGATAAAAAATAACAAGAAAGGAACAATCATAGGGAAACACCGTTTAGTAGATGGTACCCTAAAGTAATATTGCACTCACGAAATAGTGATGAAAATCAAGCCCATCTAGATTTTCTTTGATCTTGTCAGGAAGCCTTGTGAGGAGATGGTTAATGCCTCAAATGAAGAAAAACCGAACATAGTATAGAATTGTATGGTAAAAAGGAATTACATTTTATTGGAAACACTTACACAAATTGTAGATAAAAACGCCCATCAAGTAAATGTCTCCCTTGTAAGGTGATAATCAAAGGTTGAAAATACAGAGATGGCAAATCAAATGAAATAAAATAAAAGCAGCTCTATGCGTTTCGTCTAAAAGACTTAGACTTCCTCAGGAGCAATAAATAAATAAAAAACAATCAAATAGATTACAAATTACAATGTACTGAGTCCATCAATATTACTGTTGTCTTCTGTTCGGTCTTCTTTTTAAATCTCTTTTGCCGGGTTCTCATTCACGCCGTCCAATCTGTGCACTTAGTAACAGCTGGTTGCAATAAACAGAAGTCCCATTCCATATATGGACTTCCGTTATTCACTTCGTGGAGCGCATCTGCGTTCCACCTAGCAGGAAAGGAAAGGTCTCTTCTATCAACATCATCAGTTGGAACGCACGTGCGTTCCATTTAGCCGCTAAGCCATTATCTTCACTAAAAATAGTTCATACTTGTGAGGAAGATGATATGACAGAGAAATAAAATTATATACACAAAACATGATATGTACATAAATAACCCACAAAAAATAAATACAAAAAAACTAGTACAAAACAAAAAAGGAGAGAGAGAGAGTGATATGCCCAAAGGGAAGGATCTTGGATACATCTATAAATAAATAAATATGTGAATATATAAAAAAAAATATATAAAAAAAATATATAAAAGGAAAGTAAATAAACATGAAAATGAATAAAGTAAAAAAATGATAATAATAAAATGAAATAATGAAATATAAATAAATAAAAATGAAAATAAAAATAAATATAAATATAAATATAAAAATAAAAATAAAAAGTGAAATAAAATGATAATCATAATAAAAAATAAAAATAAATATAAAAATAAAAAATAATAATAATAATAATAATAAGGATACCGTTAAAGAAAACAAACAAAATCAAAATCCACATTCAACCCATATGGTTGAAGGGTTTTGAGTTTATGGATCCAAAATCCTTCCCTCTGTCTTAATTTCATGGTGATATCTCCACCTCTTACGTCAAGTGTTACTTGTTCAATAATCACCCAAGAGAAAACGTGAGAAGAAAAAAGGGGGCACTGATTACAATGAACAGGAACAGAATGATCCGTCTTTTTGCGTCTAATATTATTTTGATGTTCTAAGAAACGCAATTTGGCCTTTCTTCCTGTTCTCCCCACATATTGGACACCACACCCACATGTGAGGAGGTATACAACATGTGAGGAAAAACAGGTCACCCGACTTTGGATCTGAAAAGTTTCTTGGGTTATAAAACTCTTAAAAGAACGAGTATAAGGAGGTAAGCCTTTACATGCTTTGCAGGCACCACAGGTATAAAACCCTTTTTTTGCCTTCAATTCCTGTTGTTCCCCACTTCGAAAATGGCTAGGTGCTAGGTAGGATGAAAAACTCCTCCCTTTCCTATATACTATTTGAGGGTATGAGGGTAATTTGGAGCCTATAAATTGGTCATGTCTTAAAATCTCCCAATGTTTTTTGAAAATTTTGTTAATTGCAAAAGCTTTAGAGTTATAGTTAGTATGAAATGAGAATTCAAATTTCTTATTCGAGTTCTCAGTGCATTTGATTTTATCAATTAAAAGATCACCCCTTTGAATATTCGTTATTTTCTCTATCTCTCTATCCAAGGCCCCCCTGTTATAACCTTTCTCGATAAATTTATTGGTCAGAATATTTGCTTGTTCTAAAAAAAACTTCTTTATTAGAACAATTTCTTCGAAGTCAGGTATATATTGGCTTCTGGGTACTCCCGACAACCATCTTGGATGGTGTCCGCTTGATGATTCAATATAATTATTAGTGTCAGTGGGTTTGAAGTATGTTTTAGTTTGAATATGACCTTCTTGTATAAATATGGTCAGGTCTAAAAAATCTACGGTGGTAGAAAAAATACATAGGAGAAAAAATAAGTGAAAAAGTGTTGTCATTAAGATATTTTAAAAAATTTAATAAACGTTCCTCAGACCCCTTCCATATCACAAGGATATCGTCAATATAACGACGCCAGAGCACCAGATCTGCCCTGAATGGATTATGTTCCCAAATAAATTGGCGCTCCCAATAATCCATAAAAATGTTGGCATAACTCGGGGCAAACCTGGTGCCCATGGCAGTACCCTTGGTCTACAGGAAGAACTCATCATTGAACATAAAGAAATTATGGGTGAGTATAAATTGAATCGCTTCAAGCAAAAACTGGGCAAAACCCTGATTCAAGGAAATGTCCTTGTTTAAATTATCACTCACGGCTAATAAGCCTAATTGATGGTCAATAACAGTATAAAGGGATCCCACATCTAAAGATGCCCACATATACCCCTCTTGCCACTCGATAGAATCGAGTTCCTGTAAGAGGTGCTTCGTGTCTTTTAGATAAGATAAGGAGGATTGGGCATATGGTTGTAAATAATGGTCAATAAATTGAGATAAGTTGGAAGTCAAAGAGTCAATTCCACTGATGATCGGTCTACCAGGTGGATTTATTTGACATTTATGAACTTTAGGCAAAAAATAGAATGTTGGAACTCTAGGGTATTCTTGATATAGAAAACGATAAGTTCCAACATCTATGTTCTGCTCTTCTACAGCTTTATCCAAAAGAGTCTTAAGTTCATATTTAAAGGTTTCATTCGGACTCTTAGAAAGTCGTAAATAAGTCTCGGCATCCCCTAGTAATCTAAAAGACTCATTTAAATAATATTCTCTTGTCATGACCACAATGCCCCCTCCCTTGTCAGCATTCTTTATAATAATATCTTTCCTTTTCTTTAAAGAATTAAGGGTCCGCATTTCTGCTTTAGTTAAATTATTGCAATATTCTTTCTTGCTAGTTAATTTTTCAAGGTCTGCCAGAACCATTTTCTGGAATGTTTCAATTTGGCCACCCTTCTCATATGGACAGAAGGTGGACCGAGATCTGAATTTTTTAGCAATATCCTGGTTTAATCTGAATATTTTAGCAATATCCTGGTTTAACGCGTAGAGCTGCTTTTATTTTATTTCATTTGATTTGCCATCTCTGTATCAACCTTTGATTACCACCTTACAAGGGAGACATTTACTTGATGGGCGTTTTTATCTACAATTTGTGTAAGTGTTTCCAATAAAATGTAATTCCTTTTTACCATACAATTCTATACTATGTTCGGTTTTTCTTCATTTGAGGCATTAACCATCTCCTCACAAGGCTTCCTGACAAGATCAAAGAAAATCTAGATGGGCTTGATTTTCATCACTATTTCGTGAGTGCAATATTACTTTAGGGTACCATCTACTAAACGGTGTTTCCCTATGATTGTTCCTTTCTTGTTATTTTTTATCTAGGTGTATCTTATATCTTATTTGCACGAACGGCCTCGTTTGTGCATTCGAATGGGACTTAGACATTTTTCTGTGTGAAATTGACCCACCGCACAGCCCAACTCTCTGGAACTCTTTTTGGGCATGAAAATGTGCTTGCGGTCTGTCAAAGGTCACTTATATGTATATCCCGAACGGCTGAACGGATTCGAATGATTTTTGGGTATGTTTGTATTTGAAATGTGCTGATTAATAATATGTGACTTTTATTAATATTGGTTGTATAGTTTGAGAGTTATTAAAGTTGGGTAAAAAGTATGTTTTAAACTGTATGGAAATTGGGTTACCTCTCAGGCTAAGGGGAGGAGATGTGTGGGATGTTATCAGTTTGTGATTGGGTAATTCATAATTGTCTGTGGGCGACTCTCTTGCACGGGAGAATTGCATAAAAGCAGAGTGTGTGTCATTAAAAGTCAGTCTTGTTCCAGCATTAAGCTTTGGCTCATGTGTGGATTATTTGGCGATACCAGCGATTTATTACTTTGTGGATTACTTGGTGATTTTATTTTATGGGAAGAAGGGAATGCTTGACGGTGATACAGATTACTACCGTCATACTAACTATATAATATTATAGCTAAGATATCTGTATGGTTAACCATGCTAAATTCTATGCTTTATTAGATGTTATAGTGGTAAATAGGGGAACCAGCAGCAGTTTAAATTCTTAGAATATCAAGAGCTATATCATGAGCTATTTGTAGCCCACACACAGAGAGATCTTTATCACTGAGTGATGAATTTATGTGAACTTGTACAAGGCACTTGGAGTCCAGGTGCTAGGTACATTGTATTCAGCATATAATGCTGAAATTGTGGATCTTAAAGCACTGTCATGGCCACATCGTTTAGTTTTTTTAAACCCCCCTCCCGACTCCACTATATCTTATTGCCTCCCTTGTCCCCCGCATATGCCCCTAAGCCCCCTATATTACCTATTTTTAAATCTTCATTTCGTGCCCGGACCTAGGTCCTGGGTGCCACCATCTTTGTGTGGGCAGATGAAGGCCATGTAGGACAGGTCATCTACCCACACTAGATAGTGCTGTAAAATTACCTCGCATGCCCAGTTAAACACTTGGGCATTTGTTATTGCCCGAAATTTGGATGGGAATTTTGTTAATTCATTCATCAGAAAGACGAATCAATTAATAAAAATTCAGACGAACAAACACTGAATATCGTTGTTCATTCTATTGATTTCAAGGAGGGAGCTACCGGTTCACAGTTCCCTCCTTGTAATATGCAAAAATAGAAGCGGTTGTGCTCCCCGCCACTTCCTAAGCCCCCCATGTCCTCCATCACTCTATGGGGATGAATATGACCCTGACATTAGCATAAGGGAGATTGAAATCTCCCGAATGCCCCTACTCGCTAAGCCGCTTGTCTACTAAACCGTGAGCAGCCTGTGGCTGCTCACTGTTGTAAAAAAAAAAAGCCCTCCCCCTTCCAATAAAAATGGCCCCATGGTGGGGCATCTATTAACTAGCAGGGAGGACATAGTGTTTTTTTTGCCCCCCCGGGCCCCACCCATGAGCGGTGGGTGGGGGCCCTAAATGACAATAGAGGGGACCTGTTGTTCCCACCCCCACCCATTGGTGAAAGGTGGGGGCCCTAGAAGACAATGGCCCCCACTCATGAGCAGAGGGTAGGGGCCCTAAATGACAATGGGGGGAAGGGGGAGGACTTATTGTCCCCCCCACGGTCCACACCCCAAGCCCATAGTCATCTCCCCACACAAAAAAAAGAAAATAAAGCCCTACCTACCCCCCTCACCCTACAAATTGTGAGGGGGGAACAATAAAACTAAATACCTGAGATTTGGAGGAGGGCCCTGAGGATGGCTTGGAGGAGGGCCCCCGGGGGCCCAGACCTTGAGCTGTGTTAGGGGCCCAAAAAATTTCTGATGGCAGCCCTGACTATATGTTCCTGTACATAGCCATGAAAGGACCACTATAGGCACCCAGACCACTTCAGCTTAATGAAGTGGTCTGGGTGCCAGGTCCAGCTAGGTTTAACCCTTTTTGTTATAAACATAGCAGTTGTTTATATTTATATTAGGGTTAAACCAGCCTCTAGTGGCTGTCTCATTGACAGCCGCTAGAGGCGCTTCCGCGCTTCTCACTGTGATTTTCACAGTGAGAAGACGCCAGCGTCCATAGGAAAGCATTGAGAATGCTTTCCTAGGGACTGGCTGAATGCGTGCGTGGCTCTTGCCGCGCATGCGCATTCAGCAGGTGACGGAAGAAGAGGGAGGAGGAGAGCTCCCCACCCAGCACTGGAGAAAAAGGTAAGTTTATCCCCTTCCTCCCCCCAGAGCCCGGCGGGGGGGGGGCACCCTGAGGGCACTATAGTGCCAGGAAAACGAGTATGTTTTCCTGGCACTATAGTGGTCCTTTAACTACCGGTAGCTGCGCAGACTGTGTGCGCAGAAAGAGAGATTAATGCAAGATATTGTCATGAGAATAGTGATAACACAAGCAATGAAAGCAACATTTGCTAGTAGATTTCTAAATCTAATTCCAAGAATGCAAATAAATTATATTATGGCTTAATGGAAAAACTCATGCCACAGAAGGGTTTATCACCTCGCATGCAACAGACAGACTAGATTTTAATTATTGCATTAATGCATTCTGGATTGTAATATCCACTATATAGGAAAAGTTTTATGAAACATGACTTTAAAAAAAACAAAAACATTCATTGCAGTGCAGTACACTGCAACATATCTTTTATATAATATATGCTCACTAGCTTATATTTTTAAATAAACAGTTGAAAACTATACCCCCCCCCCCCACCCCCAGAAAATCTGTTAACATCAAGAAATCTAGCACAAGGGCAACAGGTTGTTATACATCCGTTGCCTCACTAAATGCTCTGCAAAAATATACATTTATAAAATATATATTTATAATAAATCAGGGCAAAATAAAATTGTAAATAAACGTGATATTTGATAACTTTTTCATTGAAATTGTTGAAAGGTTTTATTTAAATGAGTATTTTATTGATACTGCAAGCATATACCTTAATCTTATAAACTCTGCTATCAATTATTGTAATGGATTATTAAGTTTCAATATGTCTTTATTTATATATTTATTTATTTTTAAATTCTTTATTTTTATGTTTTTTGCTCAAACATCTATAATAACCAAGTATCAACGGTTGGGCTTACGCAGAAGCCAAATTATGGGTAACATCTTAACAGTTACATGCAATTCAATCTTTACAGTATGTGTTCATATTTAACGGAGCCATGAGGATTTGAAGGATTTTTTATAGTATAATTCCTCATTACATTTTATCGGTTTGACCGGAATACTTAGGTGTGGAAAGGGAGTGTCACTGACACAGAGGCAAATTGAGGCCTAACGATGAGCTATATAATGTTTTATATGTCGTGTAAGTCTTGTGCCGTTATTGGTATATCTGTATTGTCAGTATCCGATCTGTAGTTTGATATTTTCAGGTCCTTAGATATATTTATAGGATTAATAGTCTGAGGTCTATCTGGGATTTCTAGGGCTCCCATTACGTTCGTTACGTTGACCTTGGCTGAGGAGGTTGGTATGCAGAGTAATTATCGAATAAGAAATTGATTTTTCCCGTACAGGTGCGGGAAGAGAAAAATTAAGGAATTAGAAAAAGGGAGACTGAGAAAGTAGTATGAGGTAAAGGAGCATTATGTGGTGAATGTGGTGACCCAGAGGCGGCGAGGAAAGGACGTCAAGGGATGACATCCGAATGGGGGGGGGGGGACGACGACAGCAGGCTCAGCCAGATCTCTCTATGCCAAGTGTGTCGAATGGATCCTCCGATCGGAGGAGGACTCCGCTACTGGTTTAGCTTTACTGTAAGGACCCCTTTACATCTTTCGTTCAATCCTATCTGTCCTCTCTAGAGCCCACTACGCTATTATCCCATGGTTCCCAGAGTTTTAGAAATGTTTCTGTCGATCCCTTCACTCTTGCTGTTAAGTCGTCCATAATCCTACATTCGCGGATCCTGGATACCACTCCCAGAAACTCAGGTGCGTCTGGTGAAAGCCATCCCGTCGCAATTGTTTTTCTTGCGCTTAGGGTTATTTTATAGACTAGTTTCTGTTCTCTCTTGGTCCATCTGTCTACCGACCTGTTTAAGAGGTATACCCATGGATCTCTGGTCAGGGGTTTGTTAAATGTTTGTTTCAGTAGGTTTTCTGTCTCTTTCCAAAATCCAAGAAGTTTTGGGCATTCCCACCACATGTGAAGGTATGTACCTCGGGTTCCACATCCCCTCCAGCAATCATCGGTATCCATTTTGTGCATTTTATAAAGTTTTACGGGAGTTGTGTACCATCTAAACATGGTCTTCCACGTCTGTTCCTGTAGCGTGACACATATGGAGGCGTTTTTATTTGCTTCCCAAATTTCTTGCCATTCGATGCCTTCTAGTTCTTCTCCTAGTTCTATCTCCCATTGGTCGGTGTAAGATAGTCGCCCCCATTCTTTGGTTTCTGTGCTAAGGTGAGCGTACATTAGGGTTATCATGCCCTAGGGGGTCCTTTCGTGAAGGCATAGTTTCTCGTAGAACGTCATATTTCCTTGAGCTGCAGCCTTTATATGTGGTTTCCTAGCGAAGTCTCGGATCTGTATATATCTAAAGAAGTCTGCGGGAGTTAGGTGGTTATTTTATTTATATTTTTATTTCATAAAATATTTAAAAAGACAAAACTTTATTGCTTCCAAGACAATCCCTATTTTTATTGTATTCTCAATTATTTATATATTTTAAATAGAGGAACTCTTTCTAACAAACTATATCTGTACGGTTAGCCCTGTTAAATTCTATGCTTTAGGACGTTATAGTGGTAAATAGGGGAACCAGCCATGGTTACAAGGGACTAACCCCATATTAAAGCCTTTATCCTCCAGTAAAGCCCCTATACCCCCACTATGATCACTAACCTCCCCATATTAGCCCCTATATCCCCACTATAGCCGTTATACGTGCCCCATATGGCTACTATTACCCCCACAATAGAGCCCCTAGACTCCCATTACAGCCACCAACATTCCATCCCAGTACAGCCTCTATTCAATCACTATAGCCATTATCTCCACACTATGGCCACTATCCCCCCACTATAGCCCCTACACCACCACTAATATTATTGTCATTTATATATTGTTTACTTATTCCTTATAAAGGGGGTAATTGAACAATAAATTAGACAATTACAAAATGTTACAGGAACAATAGGTTGTTGAGGACCCTTCCCAAAGAGACTATAGCCTCTATCTCTCCACTAGCCACTACTTTCTCACTATAGCTTTTATCCCCCAGTACAGCCCCTACACACCTATTATAGCCCCTACAGACCCTATCCCTGTAAACACATAGTAAAGCCCTAGTCACCAAAAACCTAGTCACATTCACCATTCAATCATACCATAAACAAGTCGCATTAACACATCCATTCGAATACCCCAACTTTTTGTGTGTGTGTGTGTGTGTGTGTGTGTGTGTGTATGTATGTATGTATATATATATATATAGGAGGGTAAATCTTTCCCTGAAGGAACTTGTCAAAGTAACATCCACATGAACACATGAATGCCAGGACACAAGGTTTCCCAGCAGAACATTACTTAGAGCATAACACTGCCTCTGCTAGCCTGCTGTCTTTTATAGTGTATTCTGCTGCAATCTCTTCCACAGGTAAATGACACAGATGCACCTAGCCATCCACCTGATCTAAAATATAAAGAAAGAGTTTAAAGTGGTGAGATTGGGTCAGCTATATCACAGAGGGGTTCTTTAGGAACAGGGCCGACCCTAGGGTCACAGACGCCTGGATGCCGGCAGGCAGCAGATCCTCTCTTGCCAGCCTGGCCTGTGTGGAGTGTTGCCGTGGAAACTAGTGGCTACAGCTGTATTGGCTGTACCCCCCCCTAATTGCAGCCCTGACCACAGAGGAGAGATATCAAGGCAAGTGGGACCCAGCAGTGAAGGGTGACCACAGCTGATTCTTGCTAAAGGACAATATCTCAACACGTAAAACTTCTAAGAAGTGTAAAAGATCTCAAAACATATTTTCTTTTTTTGTGTCTCAATATAATTTAAATTGTTACTTTATATTCAGTGGTCTATAACTATGATGTTTGTAATTTTTTAACTTCCTGTCAATAACTACTGAGATTTAAAGGGACATTATAGTCACCAGAACAAGTACAGCTTAATGTAGTTGTTCTGGTGAATATAGTCCATGCCTGCAGGATTTGTGCAGTAAACACTGTCTTTTCATTACAGCCTAGGACACCTCCAGTGGCAGAAGCAGATCAGGGGCAGAGCCAGCACCATCAGACTGGAATAAATGTAAGATGTTACTATATTTAGGGAGGAAAGAGATGGGCAAGGGGGGCTAGATATTTATTTATTTTTTACATATTTGTGTTCCTGACCCTATTGTGTTCCTGACCCTATCGTGTTCCTTTAGGTTGCAATTTAATAAAATAGTCACACATATTTGAAGTTCGTAAAGCCGTCGTTTAAAAAAACCTGCACATTCTGCAGAATTTCTAGTGTGAAGAAACACAAAAAAAACTGGCTTGTAATGGTAGCAATTGATATACCATACTACAAACTAAGGATTGTTAGTTGAGAACTCTGCAGCGCACTCTGGTGAATGAATAGAACTGTGTGCATTTACATAATGCTGGTATGCAAATGAGGGCAACCAAATAAGTAGTGAAATGTATATATTGTTGCTTTTTAGTGCGTTTGAAAATGTTACTTGTATTAAATAATTAATGTATTCATTAAAATTGCTTGTTCTCTATGTTCTGTATATTTGTATTTTGAATGCTTTTCACCACATGCTTAAGGACAAGTCACCAAAGGCTAGTCCTTGTTCAAAAATAAAGCATTGTGTCTTAGTTTGTTTTGGAACTTTGTGTCCTGGTTGATTTATTCAGGGAGTCTTTGGACCTGTTAGCTGGCTCTTTGGTCCCTGATCCTGGGACGCTTTAAAAAAAGGATTTAGGCCTGGGAGCCACAAGTGCCTTTGTAAAGGCAGTAGCTGAACACAGTCTAGGCAAGGTGTGGATAACTGCCTTGGAGAGGAGCTGAAGAGGAAAAGGCAGAGAAGACAATATCTTCATGGAAGGAGAGAGCTGCAGCCTGGTTCATGGTGGAAGTAGTTCTCAGCGACCCAGTCAAGCCTTAGTGACTGGAGCAGAAACGTTCCAGGGTCTCTGATCTTGGCTAGTAAGTGGACTGGGAAGATCTACTCATTCGGTGTACAAGAGCTCTGTCACATCTAGAATTATGCAAAAATTGGTTTGAGCTGGTTGGTCTGAATAACATTCCCCATGATCGTTGAACAAATAGATTCCGAGTCATTTTACCTATGGTTTTACCTGTACAGATAAGATCAATTCAGAGATCCAGAATTGATTTATTCTTGTATCGGCTAATAAGAATTTAATTTCGGAAGAATAAAACAAGTCCACTATTTTCACAGTCATATTTAATTTCACCACCCCAAAATTAGTTTAAAAATTCTATTTGTTTAGCATTACTAGTAACTAAATGCACAGAAGTTGCTGGTGAATGTTGATGATAGGCATTGCCATTTTAGCAATTACTGGCTTGTTAGTGAATGATTGTGAGAAGCATGGAAACTAGCCCTGAGTTATAATAAGAAAATAAGATATATTGGGAAATAAGATAGCATATTACTTTATCCATCATAGCAACTACTGGACATAAATATATGGACTGATATCTTCCTAACTATTACCTATTTAATTAGTTGTATTACCATAAGACACTCACGTCAACAAATAAATGATTTGCTTACTGCTTTTTAATAAACTTTTTGATGACACATTTTTGTAGCTCTAGACCTCAAAATGTAACAAGAATACTTAACTAAAATAATAAATGTATTTTATCTCCAGAAAAACTGATGGAGATTGTAGCTATCACACATAAACCTTGAGATGGAGCATGCTGAGATTGGCAAGAAAGCCAAGGATTTTAAACAAACATGCTATAGTGATATTGGACATTGACACAAGTAAACCTAATGACTAATAGAAATTCCTAAAACCTAGCGCAGGCCGTGGGTCAGGTTCGTACTGTAAACAAAGAGCATTGTTTGAATACAATCAGTACCCTGAGGATAACAAAAGAATAAATAAAGACAAGCCTAATAAATACATTAGTACAAATGTCACTGGATGCTATACCAGTACAAGGAATCTATTCAATAAAAAGCTGCAAATGTCGGGCCAAACATATAGAATCTAAAACCCAGCAATTTTAGCTTAGCTTTTGTCGACTCAAACTCCTCACTGTTTCGTAATTAAATCCCTGCTTATTAAGTGTTGTACAATGTCAAAGTTCCCAGAGATCCAAATAATTTGACTAAATAAAGACTTATCATGATCTCAGGAAAGTGTAACATTGTAGATTCGTGTTCTACCTTATTTGTAACATGTAGGATTACAAGAGGGCTATGGAACATCTATGCTGGTTATTATAAGGCACTGTGTACTAAGCTGGCACTATATAAATACCAATAATTATAATAATAATAATAATATTAGTGCACATGTAATGTGTTCAGTTGCTCTTGGTCTTAGATGGCCTCAGCTGCCAGGATGTCTGGTGGGATTAGGAAATGTACCTAGCAAGCCATTGCAAGATGTATAGCCATATACAGTGGGAGGTGGGACTGAGCCAACAGTGTCACATCCTGCCTATTGTAGACTTACAGTAAGATGGTCAAGGAAACCCATGGTATTGCAAGAGCTGGCTCTGAGCATTTCCCCACTGTAATTACTGTATCTGCATACTCCTACCTGCATTATGCAAACAAGTGTGCAATGCCTGTAAATGTAGAAAAGATGTGTGCTCATACAATAAACCAGTTCACTGGAGTTCATTTTTACACGAAGAAGAAGCTGCCTTTCTGTATTGTAACTATCTACGTTCTGATATAGTGTGATTGCTCATAGGGGAATCGCTAGCAGTTTTTAGTTGGATAGAATATCCTGTAATACCCAGAGGAACTCTGCAGTGTGTCCTGCTTTGCTGGGGGGATTTGCGACTCAAGTACCCGTGTTCTAGCGCTCAGGGTAGAAGTTCACCAGACAAGCGAACAGAAATTTCCACAGGAGATACAGGGTCTGAACTGTTACGCCTTCGGTAACAGAGACGACAGAACTGTATCACTAGCTAGAAGAGACGCTGCGTTCACTAGTGGGAAAAGTACAGGCTAATGCAAAGAATCCCACGGGCAATAGTAGGCCTGAACTGGTCCACCCTCAGGGCTAGAGAAGCCAGGACCGTATTGCCAAATACCCCCTTTATCTTTCCACTTATCTCTGCACAAACAGGACTAAACCTTCCAGTACACAAACATTACACATACCCTAACACCTCACCCTAACACCTCAAAAAATAGGACCGGCTCGCCAAGAGATTTCAAGATCTTATTTTGGAACAGTACTGCTAATATGTTGCTTTCCCCTGCCCTAACACAATAATTGAAGCATAAAAGACCTCCAGCAGCTGTAAGCAGTCAAAATCTGCATACAAATCACAATAATTACCCTGATTTACCCTAGATTTTACTCATTAACTGCCGAGGTGTGACATGTTTTGTGTATCGCACTGACAGTGTGAACATTAACCTTGCTGATGTAAAGCTAATCACACTGCCGGTTGTTTGTGTATAAATAGTTTAATATTCACCTTTGTTTCCTGGCAAAATTGCTCAATGTTATTCCGGTCCTTCAATTCCCTCAGTGTGGGAGGTTAACCAGAAAAATGCGATGGCCCGCTGTCTGACATAATTTTATCCTCACATTCAGACAGGTAGTCTCTGACCAATAGTAACTATATATGTCTAATGTAATAAACACTGCTCAAAAAAATAAAGGGAACACTTAACCCCTTAAGGACGGAGCCAAATGTACACGTTGTGAACGAAACAAAATGTAAACAAAACCTGGCATTTGCGCTACATGTCTGTCCAACCGTAATTCACTTCTTTCATATTAAATACACCCACCCTTATTATATATCATTTTATTCAGGGGAAACAGGGCTTTCATTTAATATCAAATATTTAGCTATGAAACATAATTTAATATGAAAAAAATGGGAGAAAATAAGATTTTTTTAAAAAATTTTTAGTCCTACGTGACATTTTAACGGTCAATGTCATAATACTGTTTCCTTTTACTGCAATAAAAAACACATATTTGTATTCAGCAAAGTCTCACGTGTAAAACAGTACCCCCTATGTACAGGTTTTATGGCATTTTGGGAAGTTACAGGGTCAAATATAGCATGTTACATTTGAAATTGAAATTCGCAAGATTGGTTACGTTGCCTTTGGGACTTTATAGTAGCCCAGGAATGAAATTTACACCCATAATGGTATACCATTTGCAATAGTAGACAACCCAAGGTATTGCAAATGGGGTATGTCCAGTCTTTTTTAGTAGCCATTTGGTCACAAACACTGGCCAAAGTTAGCGTTAGTATTTGTTTGTGTGTGAAAAATGCAAAAAACGCCAATTTTGGCCAGTGTTTGTGACTAAGTGGCTACTAAAAAAGACTGGACGGGGGCGGGGCCCGACCGCCATGCTGACCGGTCGCGGGCTGGAGAGGCTCCTGACAAAATATGGTCCCTTGTGGCACAAAACCCAAACACCACAGTAATCTGGGTGACCAGGAGATGTCTAATGTATCCGGGCAGATGCCGGAGCCATCGCGGTCCCTGAGATCGGGAGTTTCGGAGCCCCCGGTGGGCAATAAGAGGCTTTGGGGACTGCGGCCTACGGGGGTGAAGAGCGGGATGGACGGCCGCCATCCTGTTTGTGCACCTGGCTGCCACGCAACGGCCCTGAGATGCACCTCGCGTGCCCCGCTTCCCCCCCCACGGACCGGGGGGGTTATCCCGGTCCCCACCGGAGAGAATCACCGCCTTGCAAGGGCTCAACAACAAGCCTACCTGGCGATGCGCACCATATGCCTGATCATCAAAATGGCGGCCTATACTAAGTATCACGAGCAGTCCTCCCTGCCTTACCAATCGCCGGAGATGGCTGATCCCAACCTCGAGCTCGCTGCCCACGCTGTGCACCTCTTTGTAGCACCATAGACCTGACCGACTCTGCAGTGCACTGTGTGCGGCAGCATACATAAGGCCAGGACTGCCTACAGTTGTCTCACTCTCTACCATGTGCTACAACATGCTACACTGCTATACTAATTAGCACAGAAGCCAGAGCCAAGTTCCGACGCTGCGGTCCACACCAAGCTACCAGACCCCACCAAGAAACCCCAGGCAGCACGCTGAACAGCCCTTTGCAGCACACCAGTGGCATGGGTTGAAGTCGGGAGGACCGGCCTACGAGTACCTGAAGCCAAGGCCAGTGCGGGACTTTGTACACATACCCACGGTCTAATTTATTTCAGCCGTAGAGATGCACAGTCAGCTCATCATAGTGCCTCATAAGTCCCTAGCCGGTGGTTACTAACCCTGTTAATAATTTTGTTGACAATCTATTATAATCTGGTTTGTTTGTTTTTGGTTATCAAAGCATGCCAGTATACACAATATTTCATTGCTACTCATACTCATCCAGCTCATGGCTTACATAGCATTATCCTGTTTACTCATGAGAAAAAGCTGTGTTGCTCAATCCTGTCACAAAAATGCATGATGTGTTTCCACGCAATTATAAGCCATTGAGCGTTATAGACAAAATCGTATGCCTAAACTTGTTAGACAACCTATAAAAATTGCAGTTATCTGATTGTTAAAATAAGCTACCTTTTCATTGTATATTAATGACTTCACTGTTTAGCCAAGCTGATGATGGTTACAATTATACAAAAATGTGCAATTCCTCATGCCACTGTTCCACTTAAGTACATTCTTAGACACGCTGTAGTGGCGTATGTTACTGCTATGTATAACATGCACAACAAAAATAAAGATTTAAAAAAAAAAGACTGGACATACCCCGTTTGCAATACCTTGGGTTGTCTACTATTGCAAATGGTATGCCATCATAGGGGTAATTTTCATTCTTGGGCTACCATAGGGTCTCAAAGGCAACGTAACCAATCTGGTGAATTTTAATGTGAAAAAAATGAAACAAAAGCCTTATATTTGACGCTGTAACTTTTGAAAACACCATAAAACCTGTACATGAGGGGTACTGTTGTACTCAGGAGACTTCGCTGAACACAAATATTTGTGTTTTAAACCAGTAAAAAGTATCACAGCAATAATATCGTCCATGTCAGTGCTGTTTGTGCGTGAAAAATGCAAAAAATGTCACTTTTACTGGCGATATCATCGTTGTAATACATTTTACTGTTTTGAAACACTAATATTTGTGTTCAGCGAAGTCTCCCGAGTAGAACAGTACCCCCCATGTACAGGTTTTATGGTGTCATGGAAAGTTATAGGGTTAAATATAGTGCTAGCAAATTAAATTCCCTTTACTTTCGGCTAGGGTAGTCAGGCAGGTCCCGCTAATTGTAATTAATTAAGATACCTAATTATGTAAAAATATTACATAAATATATATGTAGAATTAATATATGTATATATATACGTATGTGAATATATATATATATATATATATAAAAAAATTTAAAAATATTTTTATTTATATATAGGTATATATATAGTGATATATACGTATATATTTATGTATATAGATATATATATTATTTTGTTCTACGTGTATTTTGATATAAATATTTATATATTAATATCACAATACAGTTAGAACGAAATAACACACATCTATATTTTTTTTTTTAAATGTTTTAAATTATTTTTTTTACATTTTTTAACGTATTTACATATTTAATTTTTTTATATTATATATAAATATATATATAACAATAATTATATATTTAATCAATATCAGTCTACGTGTAATTTGATATTAATATATATATAATTATATATATATTAATAGTAAAATACACCTAGACAGTGTATGTGTGTGTATGTATATGTGTATATATATACTTAGATCATATATGGTAGTATAGTATATAGATGATCTAAGTATATATATTTTTTTTTTACACTTTTTTACTTTTATTAAATTTTATTTCTAGCCAGCAGGGGGACCACCTGTCATTACAGGCAGCCCCCCTGCTGGCAATGCAGGAGGCAGCTATCCCGGCCATGTGATTGTGAGGTCCTCGCAAGGACCTCACTCTCACATGGCCGGGGGGGCTGCCAGGGGGTCGGACGTGCCGCGTGGGGCTCCCTGTGAGTCCCCTCAACCGCGATCGCCGGCCTGTGACTGCCGGCGACCGCGTAAGTAAGGAAAGACCGGAGGGCGTACTATTACGCCCTATTTTAGGTGGCTCTAAACGCCGCCGCCGCGGCACGTCCACCCCCTGGTCTTAAGGGGTTAAACAACACAATGTAACTCCAAGTCAATCACACTTCCGTGAAATCAAACTGTCCACTTATGAAGCAACACTGAGTGACAATCAGTTTCACATGCTGTTGTGCAAATGGGATAGACAACAGGTGGAAATTATAGGCAATTAGCAAGACACCCCCAATAAAGGAGTGGTTCTGCAGATGGTGACCACAGACCACTTCTCAGTTCCTATGCTTCCTGGCTGATGTTTTGGTCACTTTTAAATGCTGGCAGTGCTTTCACTCTAGTGGTAGCATGAAACTGAGTCTACAACGCACACAAGTGGCTCAGGTAGTGCAGCTCATCCAGGATGGCACATCAATGCGAGCTGTGGCAAGAAGGTTTGCTGTGTCTGTCAGCGTAGTGTCTAGAGCATGGAGGCGCTACCAGGAGACAGGCCAGTACATCAGGGGACGTGGAGGAGGCCGTAGGAGGGCAACAACCCAGCAGCAGAACCACTACCTCCGCCTTTGTGCAAGGAGGAACAGGAGGAGGACCTCCAGCAGGCCACAAATGTGCATGTGTCTGCTTAAACGGTCAGAAACAGACTCCATGAGGGTGGTATAAGGGCCCGATGTCCACAGGGGGGGTTGTGCTTACAGCCCAACACCGTGCAGGAGGTTTGGCATTTGCCAGAGAACACCAAGATTGGCAAATTCGCCACTGGCGCCCTGTGCTCTTCACAGATGATAGCAGGTTCACACTGAGCACATGTGACAGACGTGACAGAGTCTGGAGACGCCGTGGAGAGCGTTCTGTGCCTGCAACATCCTCAAGCATGACCAGTTTGGCAGTGGGTCAGTAATGGAGTGGGGTGGCATTTATTTGGGAGGCCGCACAGCCCTCCATGTGATCGCCAGAGGTAGCCTGACTGCCATTAGGTACCGAGATGAGATCCTCAGACCCCTTGTAAGACCATATGCTGGTGCGGTTGGCCCTGGGTTCCTCCTATTGCAAGACAATGCTAGACCTCATGTGGCTGGAGTGTGTCAGCAGTTATTGCATGACGAAGGCATTAATGCTATGGACTGGCCCGCCCCTTCCCCAGACCTGAATCCAATTGAGCACATCTGGGACATTATGTCTCGCTCCATCCACCAACGTCACGTTGCACCACAGACTGTCCAGGAGTTGGCAGATGCTTTATTCCAGGTCTGGGAGGAGATCCCTCAGGAAACCATCCGCCACCTCATCAGGAGCATGCACAGGCATTGTAGGGAGGTCATACAGGCACGTGGAGGCCACACACACTACTGAGCCTCATTTTGACTTGTTTTAAGGACATTACATCAAAGTTGGATCAACCTGTAGTGTGTTTTTCCACTTTAATTTTGAGTGTGACTCCAAATCTAGATCTCCATGGGTTGAAAAATTTTATTTCCATTTTTAAATTTTTGTGTGATTTTGTTGTCAGCACATTCAACTATGTAAAGAACAAAGTATTTCAGAAGAATATTTAATTCATTCAGATCTAGGATGTGTTATTTTTGTGTTCCCTTTATTTTTTTGAGCAGTGTATATTAATTCATAGCAGTTTTATTTCCTTCTGGGGTCTTTGCTGCTTTTGAAAAGACCTAAGATGGTAATTTTACTTTACTTAGAGGGTAGTGGATGCATACAATAGCCTTCCAGCTGAAGTGGTAAAGGTTAACACAGTAAGGGAGTTTAATGGGACACTGTAGGCACCCTGACCACTTCAGCTCATTGAAGTGGTCTTTGTGCAATGTACCATGTCACTTAACCCTACAGTGGTTATTATTGCAGTTTCTGAGAAACTGCAATAATTACCTTGCAGGGTAAGTCCTCCACTAATGGCTGTCTACAAGAGAGCCACTAGAGGGACTTCCGGATGCTTAGACGACTTTTGTTTGTCTAAACTACGCTGGATGTCCTCACGCTATACATGATGACTTCCACTGTCACCGGAATCCCCATAGGAAACCATAATGCTTTCCTATTGGGAAATCCTAATGCGAGCGCGGCTGCTGAATTCAGGTAAGTGACTGAAGGGATTAACCCCTTCAGCGACGTCGGATGGGTTCAGGAGGGAGGGGTCACTGTAAGATTCTAGAAACCCGGGTTTCCTTTCCTGGCACTAGAGAATCCCTTTACGCATGCGTGGGATAGGCATAAAGTTATCCTAGATATGAGACTAATGCAAGTATTAAGAAAACCAGGCAGACAAGATGGGCCGAATGGCTCTTATCTGCCGTCACATCTGATGTTGTTGTCAAGTTTTGTCAAGTTGGGATTTTACTATATGATAAAGTAGTAGTGTATTTTGTCTCATTATAGCTTTTGAGCTTTTAATTAAAAAATACTGTTATAGTAAAATACCACAACGCGTTTTGCCCTTTAGGCTTTTTCAAGTGGAGATCAGAAAGTATAACCTACTTATACCTATAATAGACTTCTGTCTGCCAGGTTATACTTTCTGATCTCCACTTGAAAAAGCCTAAAGGGTGAAACGCGTTGTGGTATTTCAATATAACAGTATTTTTTAATAAAGGTATTTTGGCCACTTTCTGTCTGCGAGTTAGCCATTTTACTTTTTTTTTTTTTTTATTCTTTATTTTTGATGTGCACGAAATAAACAAATCGCTGGTGTCCGTCACAACAGCGACATCCGGTAGAATAGTTAAACATCGGTATTACATTTCATGGCATTCGGTATACAGGCACATTTTTATAGTATTAATATGATCTCTAGTACAGTAGTTTAGGTTCACTTTTCTTTTTAACTATGTTAACATAATGCACAAGTCATGGAGCAATAGGTAGAGGAGAGACAAAAGAGGGAACCATAGCTTGTGCAGAGAATGTGCATATAAGATTATTCTGATATGATCCTGCTAGGCTGTTACATTACATTTGTCTGCCTATGCGGTGATGTATTAGTCGCTTTTTATGCTAGCTTTGAGGTGTGAGTAGCTGAGAGATATAAGACATAACATACAAGCAGCGCCAACATTAAGATTATACTTTGCTGGTTAATTATTACTTAATCTAAGCATGCACATTAACTGTTTCATCAAATTTAACTGTCCAAGGGACCGTCAGGAGTGGGTTTCATCAGTGTTAATATTATTACCGCCAGTCCATGAGAAACTATGAGCATAGTCCGTTCGGGGCTTGTAGTATGCTTCAGGGTCCGGGTATTCAGCTGGATTGTGTACTCTGGACGGACCAGTGTATAATCACCCTTGTGAAGCAGTAGGATAGGCGCTTCAGCCTATGCCCAGCCTTGGCAGGACCCTTGGGCTGTTGTTATGAGTCCCTTAATAGTGGTCGCGGGGTCCGGTGTTTCCATTTCGGGGGTCAGCTTCAGGGCGTCTCTTTGTGGTGTGCCGTTTCACAGTCGCTCGTACCGCAGTATTGGTTGGGGAGAGGCGCTTGGTTCTGTGCCGATAGCCAGGAATAAGGTCAGGTGCTTTAGTAGCGTGCGTCGCTGGAGTTAGGGTCCCGGCTTTGTTTATGTGCGGGTGAGAGAGTGTGTCCGAGAGGCCTGGTGCCGTATCCCGCCCCGAGGCCCTCCGGGGTCTATTTTGCCTGACGGCCATCTTGGTTACTTGGGGTACCTGTTTGTAGTACCTGCGCCGCGTTGCTGGTTGTATCCATGAGGTTTTGTAGCACTACCCTGAGACCAGCGTAAATCCAGTTGAATATTGCTATAGGGGTCATGTGCGTCTTGAAGCGGGTGCTCCGCTTGATCAGCTCAGGTTGGGCGGCCATTTTGGCTGGACCTCGCAGGTCCGTTGCCCGGTCATGTCTTGTGGCTGGTAAGCAGTTGGGACCTGGATGTCCCCCACCGGTCCACAGGGGGGGGGGGGGTAGGCTGTTGTGTAGTCGGTTGTGGGCTTTTGCGCCGAGGAGAACGGCCGTCTCCCCTCTGCTTTAGCCCCAGTAGGCCGCATTTGAGTCTCAGCTTTCCCAGTGTCGACAGGTAACGGGGTGGTATCGTTGTGCTCAGGGGGGCACCCCCAACGTAGGTAGTGCACCCTCCGATGTTTGTGGGCTTGTTAGCCGTCGCTTTTACCCCGGGTTTCGCTCACCGGGTCGGAGCTCGTGGCAGAGGCGTCTGCACGGCTCTGTGGTCAGACTCTTGGGCCCCATTTTACTTTTTTATCATATTATATTTTTATTTGTTATTATGACCATCCCTTTTTACCTGGTACCAGATCTTTTTAATTTTCCAATGAGGATATTACTCCAAAGAATCCTAGGTGGGGATTATACCACTCAAGCTGTATTCATTGAGCAGTCAGCCTGCTTAATCAAAAGTGAGTAAACACTTGGTATTTTATCACACCTGTTTTTTTTTTTATATTTTCATATGGTCCCTACATCAAGCAAGACTAGAAATACTTCACGTATCCTTTAAGTGGGGATTGTACCACTGTACGCAATCCACACTAGAGCTAAGTAGATAGCTCTATTAAACGTGAGTAGGACCATTTAGATCTTCTATACTGTATTATTATTCAACCTCTACTTGGGACATACTGCACCATTAGTTGTTATATTTTATTCTATTTCACATGAACTTCAAGGATTCACCTATGACACAGTGAGGAATACTCCTACTATCAAGACTGTTGTCCATCTTTCTATAGACAGGTTTCACTTTGGACGTCCCTACCCCATAGACTTTTTACTTATTGTGTACTTATTCTGCTATTTTATTTTGTTCTATTTGATACCAGTTTATTATAATTTTTTTTCTGTTTTAGTAGCGCTACCTTTCCTCCATCTATTTTCCTCTGTCTATGTTACAGGGCCGGTGAGGGAGCCCTATTTTTAGGTGTGCTGCCGTTACCTTTGTTTTGTGTCGTCTAGATAGAGAGCACAGATCCTTTTCTGTACTATGTTAGAAAAGTATACACTGAGGGCTTAGTAGGTTATTTTTGACCATTGCAGAAGGAGTCATGGAGGATGGGGGATGAAAACCCGCTAACAGCTTAAATGTTCTGCTTTCCTGAAGAAGTGGAGACTGGGTGAAAGTCTAACGGAGAAGGGAAGGGAGTTCCACAGAAAAGGTGCAGCTCTGGAGAAGTCTTGGAGGTGAGCGTTAGAGGTGTGAGTACGGACAGAGGATATACGTAGGTCTTTGGCAGAGCGTAGGGGCCTCGACGGGACATACTTGTGTATTAGGCAGGATAGGTAGGTCGGAGCAGCATTGTGTAGAGATTTGTAAGCAAGCACCAGAATCTTAAGTTGAGCCCTATATCTAACTGGAAGCCAATGCAGGGACTGACAGAGGGGGGAGACGTGGGGGGAAAGGAAGTTGAGCCTCGCCGCCGCATTCATTATAGATTGCAGCGGTGCAATCTGGGAACACGTAAGACCACTGAGAAGGGGATTGTATTGTATTAAATAATACATTAAATTCCTGCAGGAACCAAATAAATTCTACATACTGCAGGCAGCACTTTTCATGTGCCGTATACTTTCGTACAAAAAGCTGCAACACAGTCCATGAAATGTTGGTGGAACCTGGCAAAAATAAATAAATAATATATATATATTTTAAAGCCATGCCACGGATTTAAACACCAGAGTTAAAGCGCACGCCGAAGTCGGGGCGACATATTTTTTTGCAAGCCTCGAGGCTCTGGCGTTTAGAACCCGCGGTGGCACTAACCTCAGGTGAACCTGGCGTGTTTCAGTCATCGCGCGGCGCGAGCCTCAGTGACAGCCCGGCGTGCTCGCTGATTGGCTGGGCGTCCCCGTCACTTGGTGCTGACTCAGTGTCGGCTTCTGCGGCGGAGTCGCGGTTTCCAAGGAGACGGTGGAGGATGCGCGGGACCGTGTAAGGGGAGGCGTGGGGGAAAGGGGGCAATCAAATATGGCAGAGGGCAGTACCAGCGGGGGTGGCACGGACAGCAGAGGGCACCTGGGTACTTACATTATTACACGGCCTGTAAAAAGGCTGGAGCTGGCAGGAGTGCAATGCATTGTGGGAAGCCTGGACCCAAGATGGGGGAGAGAGCCTGGGCACTGGGTATAGCTGGGCAGAGATGGGCAGTGGGTATAGCTGGGCAGTGGGTATAGCTGGGCAGTGATGGGCATGGCTGCACAGGGACAGAGAGAAAGCAGTTACATAGAAAGAGATGGGCAGTGGGTATAGCTGGTCATTTATGGGCATGGCTGCACAGGGAGAGAGAGAAAGCAGTTACATAGAAAGAGATGGGCAGTGGGTATAGCTGGTCAGTGATGGGCATGGCTGCACAGGGACAGAGAGAAAGCAGTGTTACATAGAAAGAGATGGGCAGTGGGTATAGCTGGTCAGTGGTGGGCATGGCTCCACAGGAACAGAGATAAAGCAGTTACATAGAGATGGGCAGTGGGTACAGCTGGTCAGTGATGGGCATGGCTGCACAGGGACAGAGATAAAGCAGTTACATAGAAAGAGATGGGCAGTGGGTATAGCTGGTCATTTATGGGCATGGCTGCACAGGGAGAGAGAGAAAGCAGTTACATAGAAAGAGATGGGCAGTGGGTATAGCTGGTCAGTGATGGGCATGGCTGCACAGGGACAGAGAGAAAGCAGTGTTACATAGAAAGAGATGGGCAGTGGGTATAGCTGGTCAGTGGTGGGCATGGCTCCACAGGAACAGAGATAAAGCAGTTACATAGAGATGGGCAGTGGGTACAGCTGGTCAGTGATGGGCATGGCTGCACAGGGACAGAGATAAAGCAGTTACATAGAAAGAGATGGGCAGTGGGTATAGCTGGTCATTTATGGGCATGGCTGCACAGGGAGAGAGAGAAAGCAGTTACATAGAAAGAGATGGGCAGTGGGTATAGCTGGTCAGTGATGGGCATGGCTGCACAGGGACAGAGATAAAGCAGTTACATAGAAAGAGATGGGCAGTGAGTATAGCTGGGCAGTGATGTGCACGGCTGCACAGGGAGAGAGAGAAAGCAGTTACATTGAAAGAGATGGACAGTGGGTACAGCTGGGCAGAGATGGGCATGGCTGCACAGGGAGAGAGATAAAGCAGTTACATAGAAAGAGATGGGCAGTGGGTATAGCTGTTCAGTGATGGACATGGCTGCACAGGGAGAGAGATAAAGCAGTTACATAGAAAGAGATGGGCAGTGGGTATAGCTGGTCATTTATGGGCATGGCTGCACAGGGAGAGAGATAAAGCAGTTACATAGAATGTGATGGGCAGTGGGCAATATGGCTGCTTTTATAATGCATGTCACTCATTAAAAATGCATAATGCAAGCCTGAGCCTGCATAACTGTAATAATTATTATAACCTTCTGCAATTACCTCTGCAAGGTCTCTCCTACATGCAGGAAGAGAAGGGGCTCTCTATTAAAGCAAGGAGCCAAGCTATTCATGGAAATATTGAGAGGAAACCAATGGAGCAAGGTGTAGTAATAATAATAGCTTTTGGTGGTAGGATAGAGAATACCTGGGTTATGGATAGGGTCACATTTAGAGGAGGCAATAAAAATAATAGTAACATTTTGGTGAATAAAACACAAGTCTTTTTATATTGCTGATGAGTTCACGTTAACTCAAAATCTGTAGATCAATCATTTCTAATTATTGACACTTCAGGTATCCCAGACTGTGGGTCACAAGATGTTCTGGGAGCCCACGGGACTGGCTGGTCATCATGAGACTTGCAGTTTATGACAGCTGAAGTGATAATAGTTACTGCTGTAGGTATTGGGAGGTGAAATGGATGGTAGCGAAAGCTGAATGAGTGAGTGGGTACAGTTAGGTTGTTGTAGGGAGGGAGAAGCTGTAGAAATTATGGCAATAATGCAAGATTGGGAAAGGGAGATGACTAGGTGTTGACAGCTATAGCCTTGTAGTTGTAGTAAAATATATAATGTACATCATGTTTTTTTGTTTGTTTATTAACCAACAACATTGCAAATTGATTAATGGCCATGTCTGCCAAGCGTTATTTTCACAATGTGGGATATATTTACTAAACTGGGAATTGTAAAGAACTGCACATTTAAACCCAAGATATCCAAGGTGAAAACTATTTCAGACTACAATTTGCAATTCCGTTGTCAATCCTTCTTAATCTCCAGTTTAAGCTGTAAATGTATGTCTCAGTTTTTGTGAATATTTATGGAAAATTCATATTGCAAGGCTATTTTGGAAACAATATATACATGCGAAAAACCTTTCACAGAATGTAGCATTGGCACAGTCCATAGATCGTATAACTAGCAGAATCAAAATCTCATCCCTTCAGAATTTGGTGGTGTTATTGATTGAGTGGCTGTCCGGCTATTTAACTAGTCATTTTCTTTCTCAGTATTTCACTTTAGTAAATGACAGCAATATTCATTTACAGCTTACCATTAGTTATTGAAAGTTCACGTCAATGAGTGATCCAGTAGCATTAATTAAGTTACTGACAAAATGGCATTATTGCCAAAAGCAATTTTTAAAACCTCGTGTTCTGGTGTTGCACTCATAAGAGCAATGATATCCCTCTTAACCCTTGTGTACCTTGGAGATGCTGTGAACTGTAGCAGCCTCCACTCCCAGACTGGCAGCAAAAGTTGTAGCCATGGCAATGTGAGTGCAGGAGTACACAATAACATGGATACTTTAACCCCTTAAGGACCAAACTTCTGGAATAAAAGGGAGTCATGACATGTCACACATGTCATGTGTTCTTAAGGGGTAACAGTTCCATTAAAATGGCAGGTCTGTCATGAATGACACTCTTCTATTATAAATGCAGCACATTCCGAGCTAAACAATTTTTGATATTTTAACTATGTATATTATCCTGACACTAATAACATCAAACTAACCACTAAGGATAAACTTAGCATGTAGTCATTTTCAGGGACTTCTATAATTAATTTAACCCCTTAATGACACGACGTGTGACGTCATGATTCCCTTTTATTCCAGAAGTTTGGTCCTTAAGGGGTAAAGGACCCACATGCACCCTTCTTGATCTCCACTGCAAACCTACTCTTGTGACTGTTGAGTATGGACAAGGCAGTAGCATGTAAAGCTGCTGCCGTGATCAGATTACTAAAGCAGAATGTGAAAATTCTTTGCATGTAGTTGTCTGAATGTGGTGGTAAACACACGAGTCACTGGGTTGTCGCTGCCAAGTCCCCTTTCTTTTGTGTGTTTAAAGCTCGGAGTGATTATATGTAGAATAAAAGGGGGAGGGAAGAACCTTAGGGATGTCCTGCAATCCAAATTCAGATAGGCAAATTTGTAAAAGAAAGTAGGATAACGTGCAGAATATAGTGTAGTATGTTGAAGATCAGGAGAATTAAATAAAAAGTAATGCACTTACAGTTTTCCAGAGATGATAACTAGCTCCAAATGTACAGCTGCAAGAAAAAGTATGTGAACCCTTTGGAATGATATGGATTTCTGCACAAATTGGTCATAAAATGTGATCTGATCATCATCTAAGTCACAACAATAGACAATCACAGTGTGCTTAAACTAATAACACACAAAGAATGAAATGTTGCCATGTTTTTATTGAACACACCATGTAAACATTCACAGTGCAGGTGGAAAAAGTATGTGAACCCTTGGATTTAATAACTGGTTTAGCAATAACTTCAACCAAACGTTTCCTGTAGTTGCAGATCAGACGTGCACAACGGTCAGGAGTAATTCTTGACCATTCCTCTTTACAGAACTGTTTTTCAGTTCAGCAATATTCTTGGGATGTCTGGTGTGAATCGCTTTCTTGAGGTCATGCCACAGCATCTCAGTCGGGTTGAGGTCAGGACTCTGACTGGGCCACTTCAGAAGGCGTATTTTCTTCTGTTTAAGCCATTGTGTTGTTGATTTACTTCTATGCTTTGGGTTATTGTCCTGTTGCAACACCCATCTTCTGTTGAGCTTCAGCTGGTAGACAGATGGACATAAGTTCTCCTGCAAAATGACTTGATAAACTTGGGAATTCATTTTTCCTTCGATGATAGCAATCCGTCCAGGCCCTGACGCATGGCAAAGCAGCCCCAAACCATGATGCCCCCACCACCATACTTTACAGTTGGGATGAGGTTTTGATGTTGGTGTGCTATGCCTTTTTTCACCACACATAGTTACATAGCTGAAAAGAGACTTGCGTCCATCAAGTTCAGTCTTCCTCTCATTTGTTTTTTGCTGTTGATCCAAAAGAAGGCAAAAACCCAGTTTGAAGCACAATTTTGCAACAAGCTAGGAAAAAAATTCCCTCTTGACCCCAGAATGGCAGTCAGATTTATCCTTGGATCAAGCAGTTATTACCCTACATTGAAAGATTATATCCTTGAATATTCTGTTTTTGCAAGTATGCATCTAGTAGCTGTTTGAACATTATGATTGTTCTTACAGTAAAAAAAACTTTCCTTTGCCTTAGACGAAATCTTCTTTCTTCCAGTCTAAACGCATGGCCTAGTGTTGTGTGTTTCTTCCAAACAACTCAACTTTGGTTTCATCTGTCCACAGAATATTTTGCCAGTACTGCTGTGGAACATCCAGGTGCTCTTGTGCAAACTGTAAACGTGCAGCAATGTTTTGTTTGGACAGCAGTGGCTTCCTCTGTGGTATCCTCCCATGAAATCCATTCTTGTTTAGTGTTTTATGTATTGTAGATTCGCTAACAAGGATGTTAGCATTTGCCAGTGACATTTGTAAGTCTTTAGCTGACACTCTAGGATTCTGCTTCACCTCACTGAGCAGTCTGTGCTGTGCTCTTGCAGTCATCTTTACAGGACGGCCACTCCTAGGGAGAGTAGCAGCAGTGCTGAACTTTCTCCATTTATAGACCATTTGTCTAACCGTGGACTGATGAACAGCAAGGCTTTTGGAGATACTTTTATAACCCTTTCCAGCTTTATGCAAGTCAACAATTTTTAATCGTAGGTCTTCTGAGAGCTCTTTTGTGTGAGAAATCATTCACATCAGGCAATGCTTCTTGTGAAAAGCAAACCCAGAACTGGTGTGTGTTTTTTATAGGGCAGGGCAGCTGTAACCAACACCTCCAATCTCATCTCATTGATTGGACTCCAGTTGGCTGACATCTCACTCCAATTAGCTCTTGGAGATGTCATTAGTCTAGGGGTTCACATACTTTTTCCACCTGCACTGTGAATGTTTACATGGTGTGTTCAATAAAAACATGGCAACATTTCATTCTTTGTGTGTTATTAGTTTAAGCAGACTGTGATTGTCTATTGTTGTGACTTAGATGATGATCAGATCACATTTTATGACCAATTTGTGCAGAAATCCATATCATTCCAAAGGGTTCACGTACTTTTTCATGAAACTGTATGTGCCTGGGCGGTACAATCCACCACCTGTGGATATACTTGGACTCTTCAGCCAATGGGGGATCCCTGGATGGTATAGAACAAAAAGAACCAATATAGTGTAGCTCTGATGCGCATATAATGAGGTAGTTCACACACTTCGGTATACAGGGGTTCCTACTCTATAGGTTTACATAACCGCAAATTCTCACCGGAGATATATGAATAAAACAGAAATAAAAAATATAGTGTTCACTGTTAAAATAGGTAAAAGTAATAAAAGGAGATGTACTCACAAGTGGAGAGCAAAAGAGATTTTGTTCCAACCGTATGGCATAGGTGGCATAATTCCCACCAATGAATTTACTGGTACAATCTTCTGGTTGACATCAGGAAGGTCCAAAATTAGGTGTATAAAAACACATTTATAAGAAAATAAAATGTAAAACCATAAAAGAGTAACACACTAACGCGTTTTTAAAACCCAAGGGCGGAGTACAGAATATTTGATAGAGTCCTAACCTCAACATCTGAGGAAAGGGATTTAGGCGTAATTATTTTAAATAACTTAAAGGTAGGCACACAATGTAATAGAGCAGCCGGAAATGCTAGTAGACTGCTTGGTTGTATAGCGAGAGGTATCAGCAGTAGAAAGAGGGGAAGTGTTCATGCCATTGTACAGAACACTGGTGAGACCTCACTTGGAGTATTGCACGCAGTATTGGAGGCCGTATCTCCAGAAGGATATTGATACTTTGGAGAGAGTTCAGAGAAGGGCTACCAAACTGGTTCATGGATTACAGGATAAAACTTACCAGGAAAGGTTAAAGGATCTTAACATGTAAAGCTTGGAGGAAAGACGAGAGAGGGGGGATATGATAGAAACATTTAAATACATAAAGGGAATCAACACAGTAAAGGAGGAGACTATATTTAAAAGAAGAAAAACTACCACAATAAGAGGACACGGTCTTAAATTACAGGGGCAAAGGGTTTAAGAATAATATCAGGAAGTATTACTTTACACAGAGGGTAGTGGATGCATGGAATAGCCTTCCAGCTGAAGTGGTAGAGGTTAACACAGTAAAGGAGTTTAAGCATGCGTGGGATAGGCATAAGGCTATTCTAACTATAAGATAAGGATAGGGACTAATGAAAGTATTTAGAAAATTGGGCAGACTAGATGGGCCGAATGGTTCTTATCTGCCATCACATTCTATGTTTCACGTAATTGACAGGCTTTCTCAAATTGTCCTTGTAGCGGCTGCACCCATAGAGTCCTGGCATAGTGTTTCTTTATCATGAGTTCCAAATACACTACTACCTATGTGATATTTTTCTTGTGTGTATTTATGTGTTTATAATTTATTTTGTTTTATCCTACAGACTGGTTCCATGGATATTTTTTCCCCCTTCTATTAGGATCAAGTGTATCTGAACTATGAACCCTGTATTTCTGCAGATCCATCTTCTGGCGCCATGGCAGATCCACAGTATGTATGATTGGGATTAATTCAGTGTTGTAGTTGGCGTTGCATTTAAACCCCAAGAAGAAACCCATAAATTGCATCTTAAATAAAAAAATTTTACAAATTTTAATTTAATGCCAAAATAACTGAATTAGAAAAAGTCTCTATAAACACTTGTAATTCCCTACTTAATGTTTCCAAAAATCATGAAATTGTGAATAAAGATGTAAGGATTACGGATGGACTGAGTACTGTAATAGATAATTCAAGGTGAATTCATAGAGAATTTCAGGTAAAAATAGCTGAACTGAAAAAACCCTGTAAGTCAGCTATGTTTTAAAGGGACACTGTAGGCACCCGGACCATTTCAGCTCATTGAAGTCGTCCCATTTCAGTGTCCCTATTGCATTTAGTGTTGCAATGTAAAACATAGCAGTTCCAGAGAAACTGCAGTGTGTATACTGCAGCACTAAATCTGCCTCCAGTGGCGCTTCCTGACTGTTAACCTGACTATTGGTCTGGTAACTGACGCTGGACTATGGACCTTCAGCATTGGCTATTTCCCCATAGGAAAGTATTGATTTAATGCTTTTGTATGGGGAGGACCTTATGCGCAGCACTCGCTGCACATGCCCTTGTTTTTTACTGCGCGCATGATGTATAAGCTGTCAAAGCAAAAATAAAGAATTAAAACAACAACAAAAAAACGTATTCACTGTAATTTCTTAGTGTTCTATAAATCCCGGTCAGGTAAATCCTACCATGCCTATTGTTATCAATGTTATGCAGCAGTAAAAGGCTATTTAAAGGACCACTATAGTCACCCAGACCACTTCAGCTCAATAAAGTGGTCTGGGTGCCAGATCCCCCAGGTTTTAACCCTGCAGCTGTAAACATAGCAGTTTCAGAGAAACTGCTATGTTTACATTGCTGGGTTAATCCAGCCTCTATTGGCTGTCTTCCTCATCAGTAAATATACATAATAAATATATACAATAAACAGACTGGATTGCAACATACCTGAAAGTCCAACAGCATCTCATCCCAAAACCCAACACCGGGAGGGTGGGTGGGAATAATACTCGCCTCCATGTCTTTAATAAAATCATGACTTTACGTCATGTTAATAGTAAAATCTGGCAATTTTATTAAAGACACGGAGGCTCCTATTATGCAAGTTCAAAGCTGAGCCACCATATGAGATGCAATGTGGTCAATCGGCCTGAAATAGAAAATCACAAAACTCGATTCTTGCCACCGGACAACAGCCCGTAAGGTATCCTCCAAACGACAACCGCCCTCCGAGGCCTTAGACATCATACCTCCATATACCAAGTGGGATGTAACAAACGACATGTCGATACCAGCCAACATAGCAGTCATTAAACCTATTGCGCCAATGTAGGAGTGGACACCAGTAGGTGGGAAGCGTGGAAGGAAAATAAAGTGCAAGGTCTGGAGAACGTAGTCGCTGCGTAACCTCCAGGTAAGTTTTCAGACACTCCACTGGCCATAGTGTCAAAAACGTCCTGAATGTAGGGTAAAAATTCCAGCTCCAGGTGGCCTAGCATGGTGTATTCTCTACATAGATGACCTACGAAGGATGTCGACCAACTAGGAAATTCCCAAAATCCAATGTCGAGGGTTAGATACGGAAACCAGTGTTAGTCCCACGCATCAACTGGACCACACTTGTCATGATGACCGAAGGCTGATCGATTACCCGGTGTCCATGTGATACCGAGGAGATGGGGAGTTGATCGCGGAATGTCCAAGATAATCCAAGCACCCCGAAAGGAGTCACGTCATCCGGTGTAGAAGGCCTTGGTCCACTAAGCATGTCCCCATTGGGTCTAGAAGGGCTCTGAGCGCTTGGAATCAAACCTGGGCAAACTATTGCAATTCTCAGTAATCGAGGGAACCATGGGTGCGACATCCGCAGAGTAGCAATTAACACCAACGCAACCTAGTGCTGGGCCAATTGCAAGAGCCTGTGAGCAACCAAGTCGAACGGAGGGAAGGCATACATCCAAGTATCCGGTCAATCCTGAATGAACGAGTCAATCGCTACAGTCGATAGGTACCGTCCTCCAGCCGTAAAACTTCGGCAACTAGGTGTTAAGGCAAGATGCCAACAGATCCACCAGCGCCAGTCTCCAGCATCTCTAGAATAAAAGTGAATTCCAATCGGCCCTAGAAGTGTCCAGGCCTGGAATGTGTTCTGCTGTCACCGGGACATTGTGAAGACAAAATTGCCCAAAAAAAAGGACCCAAAAGGGGTCGGACCCCTAACACCCACCCGAGCGGGAGTACCTGAACGGGGGCAGTAGCCCCAGTAAGGGTCACCATGGTGTGGGGGAACCATCCTACCATAACCTCAGAGTCCTTCTCCTCACTCCGGTCGGTGACCGACCTCTTATCACGGGGACTAGCCCGTATCCATAGTCTGGTGTTTTATGCCCGACCAGGAGCTCATTTGCGCGGTGGGAGCACACCATCTTTCACCATCAGTCTGTCATAACAGGCAGGACCTGCATCAAGGAGTGGGAGATGATGAGATAAGCCTCCGCCGTAGTCTTACAGGCCCAGGGCGTGGCAGGACAGAAGGAGGTGGGGAGCCCATACTCAGTAGAGCAGGCACTAAGGGAGCTTGTGTCAAAAAAACTGGGAAAGCGAAGACGACTCTGTTCCCAGGGCTGAGGTAAAAAAGCTCCTTGGCATGGAATACGCTATATTGGAGGCTAGTAAGGCCTGACAAACCTCCCAGAGGTCACAGTCTCCCCAATTGCACCTGAAGAAAAATCATCAGATCGGCCCTCAGGCCCATCACCCTCAGCCTGCATAGCAAGATGGGTTAACATATAAAAGATAAAAAGTAATGTCTATTTGACAAAGTGGACTTGCAAGCCTGTAATAACACGTAGGTGTAAAGGAGAATATTTTAATTAATTTTAAACAAATAAAATAAACAGAAATACATTGTAAGATCAGGTCTCGCAAGTAACGTTAACTTTGCAAATTAAAACCCCATGTGATCTGGACACACATGCATTTTCCTTTATCACTTATAGATGGCAAAGCACAAACTCACAAACAGGGTGATAGGAGCATGACAAAAAATATAAAATGCATGCTATGTACGACAAGAAAAAATAAATAAGAAAAATTAAATAAGTATGTACCTAGCAGGACAGGGTTGAGTAACCCACAGGAAAGAAAAAGGTTAATAGGCATACAAATAATAGCAACACAGAATACCTGAACGGTGGTGTGCCCAGGAAAAGACTCAGAGGCTGGCAGGGTGAGGAGGAGGAGGGCCGAGTAAGGAGAGAGGGAACCCTGCAAGCTCGTGGTAAAATCGTGGCAAAAACTCTGGTCCAAGATGGCCGCCGCACGAGGTATGGAGGAGCACCTCATGGAGAGCAAACAGCAGGGGAAGTTCGCATGCACACTACCCACGTGGCCGACCCATCTGCATCAGGGATCCACCGCTGAAATGAGCAGAGGCTCGCAAGTGCCTGCCTGACCGCAAACCCTCATGGCTACTCACGACCCGAGGAGAGGGACAGGGGAGGGGAAAAACGGCCAGGAAAAGGTTTGACCGGTCGGGAGGGGAGAATCCCAGCAGGGCACACCACACAGGCATAGGATAGGGCAACAAGTTAAGTAAAAGCCCCAAACAGCACAGTAAAATAGATACAATAAAATATATAATAAATATACAATCGCCAGCATAGTAGAGCAAGTGAGTACTTATCTGGTCTGAGAGCAGCTAAGAAAGAGGGGGGTTGTGGGAGACACAGCCTTTTATAGTCACTTCCTCTGTTATGTGATTGGTTGCCTGTGTGCCTTACAGTTTTTTCTTTAATTTTGATATATTTATATTTCTCTATCTTTACTGCTGAGAGTAATAAAGAAAGAGATATGCATAATAGGAGCCTCCGTGTCTTTAATAAAATTCAAAAATGTTGTGGCTCTGCTGTGCCACGCCCGATTGGGAGACATTTCCAAGGTTATTTCTGTAGCGTCATTCTTGTTAGGGATAGCAAATAAAATATATTCATCTATGTCTCAGACTGTCTATCAAATCAGTGTTTTTCCGATATCCACTTGGATCCCTAATGGATTTTGTGCTTGTTTTTCCTTTTTGTTTTTTAGGTCTAGCTGGCTGAAGCCGTGCTGTGGTAAAAGAGCCACTGTGTGGCATTCTTTCCTGCTTAACGCTGGTGTAAACATTGTCTTGGTGGCCTGTGTGATTCTGGTGGTTATTCTAATGACCGTAGAACTGCTCATCGATACAAAGCTCCTCCAATGTGAGTCCGTTATGGACAACCTGTAGATATGCAGCTCAATTTCAAGTAGCTCACAATCAGCAGATTGATCTCAAAGACAAAAGTTCTTTTTCAGACTAAAACTACTATTTGTATGCAAAATATGTAAAGGTGTATGTTCCGCACCTGTGGTTGAATAATAGTATAATAATTAATTTTACGCGAGCACTAGTCAGATCCTATTTGTACAGTATTAGAATGTATATAACATGTTAATGTATAATGCTAGTCTGAATTCCTATTTCAATGTTTGACCATTTCTTCCTGTTCTTCCTTTTTATTTATTTTTTCAGTTTCCAATGCACCCCAGTGTTCTGGAATCATCCATTGGATCAGTCTATCCATTTTGTCCATGTTCTTTGTCGAGGTGAGAAACCTCCTTAATTTAAATTATTTTATTTTTTTACAATTTGTTAAATCAAAGTAACAAAATTGGTCTTGTTTCTGTGCTTTGTTTTTTAAAAGCTGTAATTAAAGAAACACTCCAAGAACCATAACCTGAGTACCTGTGCCATATCTGGTCTTTTCCTACAGTAGAAGGCAGATGTCCCTATAGTCTAAAGCATGGATAATGCAGGACCACACTTTCTGAGAGCCTCAACTGATGCTAAACAGATTTCTATGGTCCATCCATGTCTGCATGCTTAACTGATACCATCCATCCATAGCGTTAATTGTTAAAGTGACACTATGTTCAAAACAACTTTAGCTTTTTTTTTTTTTAATTTAATTCTTTATTTTGGCAGGTGATATATGACAATACAGCAGTTTCATTGTATCACAGTATATAAGCATGTGCAGTATTTGCAAACAATGATGTCTAGTGTGTTCACCTATTTTTTTTGTTTAAATGATAACTATCGGTAGATGAGTGGTGCCCAGGAGCCTGGTGGTGGGTAGTCGAAGTGTCCGCCTTTTCCTTCGTGTAGGCTAAGAAACATGTGACTATGTGTCTGTGGCGTTAGTGTGTCTCCTGGGTGTTGTGTGGCCTCTAACCCATGAGGCTATGTGCGGGGGGTATTATGAGCTTTAAACCCCATATAACTTTTGGGGCATTCAGAGCTATCTATTGGGGTGTGTTTGTGTCGCTATAGCAGCACTTGGTGGACCGCCATGTGGCGGTTGTATGGTTATCAGTGGTATCTAGGCATAGTTATGCACATGTAGGTAACATGGTCAAATGTAAGTAATGCATAAAAGCAAAGGATGAAACTAAAACAAAAACAGTTGGTTCTTTTCCGGACTTTAGGTTTTTAAGTCCTGTTCATTCCCTGGCACAAAGGGAGTAATTGCCGTTACGTCCCATTGGTGATTGGAGCTCGTTGATGGGGTTGCTTCCGTTATGCCCAGGGACTGAAGGAAGGCCGGACCTTCTGTGGGGCTAGTTGCTCGCAGGGCCTTTCCCTCTCGAAATACTGTGAGGGATCTCTGGTAAGTCCAGCGGTAGGCTAGTCCCGCAGTTTGTAGAGCTGCAGTTATGAGCGGGGTTTTCCCTTTAAGTGCCGTGAGGAGCCTTTGTTTGTCTGCCACGGTTTGGTCTCTAGGTGCCGTGGTGGGCGCTTGTGAGGATTTTGTGATGCGGTATGCACCATCAAAGGTGAATTTTGGCGGATTTTGCAGGTAAGATGGTTGCTGCCAAACGCCTTATGAAGTGGGGAATTTCTTCCGGGGGGAGTGAGTCTGCTACCCCTCGGATTTTTATGTTACGTTGCCTTCCTCTGTCATCCAAGTAGTCCACTCGTGTGGATAGTGAGGTATGTAATGCTCTTAGTTGCTGGACAGATTCATTCAGGGTAGTCATCCCTTGATTGAGATCCTGTATGTCCTCCTCAGTAGCCTGTACCCTGTCACCAACTGCCTGCATCTCTGTCTTGACCACATTCAGCTCTGCAGAAAACATGTTTTGGAAGTGCATGAGTAAATTGTGAATGTCCTGCTTTGTGGATGGGGCCGTTCCGTTTACTATGGCTGCGGCCTCAGGTATTACTATTCCCGCTGTGGGTGGCGTTGGAGTAGCCTCTAGCTGTGTAGCTGTCATAACTCTCGTGCATACAGAGGCCGCCAGCATCTGGCCGATGTCTTGCCCGTCTTTTGGGGTAGGTGGAGTGGGCTTTTTGCGCCCCATGTCTGGTTCTTTAGGGGTTTGTTGGCTGTTTGCCGTATGCAAGTTACCTCCAGTATGCAGGAAGCCCCAGTATGCCGCACTCAGGTCCCGCGGGATTCCCGCTCTGTAGGCCCGGTTTCCCCGCCGTCGGTTTTTGACACTCGTGGGGAAAATTAATGGCATCTGCCTGCTCGGGGCCGCTTCCCCTGTATGATGGTGACATTTTTTCGCTGGTTAGACTCTCGGTGTCTGGGATTTTGTCGCTTTATTTGGTGTGGCGTGCTTGGAGCTCAGGGAAATGGCATCTAGCTCAGTGTGCTGCTTAGCTCCGTCCCCCAATAAAGCAATTTTGATGTATAGATTATGCTCCTGCAGTCTAAGTCCCATTTACAAGTTTAATCGCTTTGTTTATGCAGCCCTAGTCACACCAACTTGTATGTGACTTACACAGCCTCCCTAAACATTTTCTGTAAAGAGTCATCTAAAGTTTACTTTACCTTTATTTCAAACTATTTTTAAGATAGACTTTATCTCTTGCTCTGTTGATAGCCTGCTAGAGTCTGCAGGGCCTCGTGTGATTACAGTTCATTTTACAGAGCATTTTTTTTTTTTAAAGTAAGTTAACATCTGATTAAAACTGAAACTGTGTCAGTCACAGCCTGGGGTGGTATGGCTAGGGCTGCATAAACAGAAACAAAAGCGATTTAACTCCTAAAAAGCAGTGAGACTTCACTTGATCTATACACAACAATATGCTTCATTAAGCAAAATGTGTTTGGTGACCAAAAGTATCCCTTTCACATATAACACAATAAACATAGATTAGTTTTATATATGGTGCGGTAAGATAAGCTTTCAAAGTGGGCTATATGGAATAACATACATTTAATTTAATTTTGTTGAAAATACGAGTTGAACTAAATAAAATAATGGAGTGTTTTATATTGCAATAGGAAATTTTGGTTGTAGAATGCTATATCACTGGGGGGGTTCTACAACTGCAATTCCTACAATCCTTTACCAGCATTATACGATGCATTACGTTTTGGAGATAAGAATGCTGAGTAAAGTGATAGGTTTCAATTTTCTAACTTGTCATTTGTACGTTTTTATTTTCTTTCAATTAGACAATTTTAAGAATTATTATTCTTGGCATTTGGGATTACATCGAAAATAAAGTCGAGGTGAGTACCTTTGCATGATGTATTTACTATCCTGAAATTACAAGTCAAACCTCCCTCTTGAGGTTGCAAGAAATGTATCCTTAAATAAATGTGTCATCCTAGTTTTAGAATGATTGAAAATAAAAGAATGCATGTATTACAGCGCAACCTCTGTGTGTCTATTATTGTAATACAATAAAAATTGTTTTTAACTTAAATGTATGCATCGCCTGATTTACCCTGCTCCTTGGAGGCAGCCATATTTTGATTATTGGGATCTGCAACACTGTGAGCAAAAATGAGTCAAATGAGCACATCACTTGCATGTGACATTTGGATTTGTGGACATATACTAATTTAATTACCTGACTGGTCTTTTATTGGATTAGCAGTGCTTCTGAGCAGAGAGGATTAAAAAGGGTAGGCCAGGATATTTACTAAATATGCTTATATGTATACATAATGATATAATACAAGACAAGGATAGCGTACTATCCTTGTCTTGTATTATATCTACTGTATCTATTCTATCTACTGTATTGCACCAACAAATATTACATAATGTTTATTTTTTTGTTTTGTTTTTTCCCAAGATAAAACGTTCTTTAATTTGATTTGACACATACTCATGTAAATTCTCATTTATTATACGAAAACACAGTTTTGGGAGTAATGTGTGCACAATTCGTGCAACTTGAGAAAAGTATTTCGAAATAAATTCATTTATTTGTCCTGATTTTACAGAGTACATCATATGTCTAAGAATTTCATTTAATTTTTTAAAAAACAAAATTGCCACACAATATATATTTATATAAAGCAGACATCATGGGCTGACGTCATAGGCCATTTGCCTAAATGTATTTTGACAATATGTAACCATTTAACTGCCAATCTCTGCAAAATGTTTTAGTAAAATTTGTTGTTTTTTTTGTTCACATAATAAGTTTTTAATATTGGGTTTGTGCTACTCCTGTTAAAGACCCCAATTATGTTCAGCTGCGTCTTCTGAGTGCAACAATACTCCCAATGTACGTCTCTCTCACAATTCTGTGAAGCTATAGTGCCATATAAGACACCTGACCATTTCAATTTGTAGTGGTCAACCCACGAGCAGCTACGTTGTCACTGCTGAGTCCCCTTTTTCTTGTGTGTTCATAGCCCAGAGTAATTAAAGCTCCTTGCTGCTGTGTTATTGCTCTCTCACCCAAACAGAGCCGAGACTTTGTGAAGGATGAAGAAGAACAGATTTTACTGTCACATTGATCACACTTTTATAACTGGGGCCTCAATAGCAGGTCCCCAGGGAGAACAATAGAATTGCAACATCGCCAATGCCTTGGTGTCTGTACCTGAGCAGTAAATTTAATTAGCAGCCAGACAACTTGGCACCGGGGTAAAGAAAATACATACAACTTAGGATACCCACATCCCCACAATTGTGCCATCCCCAAGAAGATCTCTTCTGATTGCCCAATCTGCCCAAAAAGCACTTGAATCAGAGGTGGCTAGCGAAGGTTAGGTGGAAGGTGACGTTTTCAGCATGCCGAGGCCATCTTCCAATCCGGCTCAGAGTTTCACTACACTGGGTAGATATCCCAGTCCCTTGAAATGATCCGATTTTGAGTTCCAGAGCTACCGGTCAGGCGCACTGTGCCTCATTGGCTTCCCTGCCAGCCTATGAGAGCTCCTGGACAGCGGAAAGGGGGCTCTTGCCTTGGAGTCACGGACTAGAAGGGCAAATAGTAGCTATATAGTCCTTTTTTAGAGGGAGGTGGTGGTTGGGAAACCTGTACCAGTCCTAAGTGACCTGTCGGTCTGGCACACAATTTTTACAGTTAGAATTTTGATGGGCCTTAGACTCACTTTGAGGGAATTAGAGCAGTTTGACTTTTCAGATTACCCAACAAAGGTCGGACAATGAAAATCTGATATGAACTGAATGTATGTGGACGAAACGTAAATTTTGGTGGCTCCCAAGGCTAACTAGTGCTCAATGAGCATGCACAGGATTATGATCCCGTCACAAACTTGAGCAGAAGAAGGCAGGTATGTAACATCACTCCCAGTACTTAGAAGATGGAGGTTCCTTGAATAAAGATCCGGTGCTGTAAAGATTAGCAAAATTATAGGTAAAGAGATCTATTAAACAGCGATATGTATTTTTATTTTTTATTTTTGTATTTAAGTAGTAGAATATCCCTTCAATTTAGAATTTCTAACCTCTTGCTAGAGTCTCATGTGTATAATCAAAGTTCAATTATCAGAGCAGGCAATTATAACTTCTTAAGTAAACACTCTGTGCTGTAAAAGCTGATTAAAATTACTAAAAAAAAATTTCTTCATGGAGGCTTTGTGAGGGGTGGTGTGGCTATGGTGCATGAACAAAATGATTTAACTCTTGATTGGCATAAAACTGAGTAATGAGATTGCTGATCTATACACCAAAACCACTTATTTAAGCAAAAGTTATTTTAGTGCTACTACCCTAAGTAAGGTGTCCCTAACTAGCTTCTTTACAGCTTGTGTGCCAACTTCTGCGCATTTAACAACCATTGTATTATATTTCATGCATTATTGTTCATCTTTCCTTGTGATGCATTCATATTTTCATATTCCTATGTGTATGACAGGTGCTGGATGGGGCAGTGGTTATTCTCTCATTGGCTCCAATGGTAGCCTCAACAGTGGCTAATGGACCTAGAAGTCCTTGGGATGCGATTAGTCTCTTTATTTCACTGAGAATATGGAGAGTGAAGAGGATTATAGATGGTAAGAGAAGCAACAACTTTCAATCTGATAATGTTATTTAAAAAAAAAAAAAAAAATGTCTGAATGCTAGCCTTGTAATTAAGAAATATGTAGCAGCTGCCTTTTAGAGTAATTCTGCTAGGGGACGATATATCAAACACATAATTCTAAATGCTGAACTCCGTGTTCCAAAGGAATACATTGAGGAGCGTGTTTACTCATCAATCCAATGCTTACTCACTCGGTCCTTCCCACAGGCTGATCTTGTTCAATGGACTCGTGATGTCAGGAGGGAACATAGAGTTAAGGATTCTACCAATCAAATGTTACATAGGACTCTCAACTTTTCATTGGACTCTTCAAAAATTCAGTAAACGCTCAGTTTTAAAGAAATCACTCAACTCTAACTTACCTTAATCCTCCAGTGATACCCCAAAAAAAGCTGACACCATACTCATTCTTCAGCTACGGCACAGATCTCTAATCCATAGATGGTTATTTTATCGTGTTTGGAATTTACAGCTAAATTGTCAAATATTGTTATAAACACTGAGTTAAGACTGGTGTAAGTTCACATATTTATTAAATAAATCTGCATTCTCTGGCTATTTTAAGTTTGCTGAGAAATAGCATTCTTTGGAGGATCTAATGAAATTCACGAATAATTCAAGATTTGGGCACAGTTTCATTTCCATTACATTCAAATTCCAATGCAATGAAAAGCTATCTGAAGGCAGAATAAGGATTACCTTGTTTATATGTATTGCTTTATTCACACGTGTCAGAGTACAGTAGTGACTTGGTGCCTGAAGCTGAATATAGAACTGAGGAATGAGGCGCAGGGAAGGGAGATTTTCATAGAAGGAAATCTGTTTTCCCTCCGTGGATCTGCCTGCCAAGAGGACATGTGACGTTGGTGACACAAGTAATACTACCGCTTTATCACAGTCTGTACACTTTCCAGCATTTTAACAACGTAGCACAGTGTTTAGAATGCTGACGCACTGTATGTACCACATCCTTCTCCAGAGTTCCTTTTACCATTTTTTCAAGATGTCCATCAGGAATCAGGGGTAGTCAACTAACCTCTAACCCATTACTTCAACTTTAACACCCCTCACTGAAATATTAACCCCTTTTCTTTCTGAGGCAGAATATTTTACTGAGACATATAACACTTGTCTTATCAGCTAGAAAAATTCCCAATACTTCTGCTAACAATTCTTTTGTATTTCAGAAATAGATTACATAAAAATGAGTACTCACACTCTTTGTGGATACTAATAATTTATACTAAAAGCGATTACCACAGCTAACACAGATATCAGTAATTGATGGAGCAAGTCAATATAGAGGTGTAAGCAGCCATTCATGAAATCCCTGCTTTTCTTGCAGCTTATGTCTTGCCTGTAAAAGTGGAAATGGAGATTATGGTACAGCAGTATGAGAAAGCCAAACTCATCCAGGAGGAGCAGCTGGACAGACTGACACAGTTGTGCCAAGAACAAGCAGTAAGTTAAATTTTTATCAAACAGACTGGAGCTTACTGGTATATATCAGGCCAGTCAAAAAAAAAATAAAAAAATAACAAAGCAGAATAAGGACAGAGTTTAACTCCAAACCAGTGAAACTTTAACTCGGTGGTATGGCTTTATGGCCAAACCACTCACTTCTACAAAACAACAATGTCTTCTGTTGAAAGTTATATAATAGATGTGATGAAAATAAAAAGTGGCCTCAATCTAATATTTTTGGATCTGCTTTTAAAATGATTTGTTTTTTGGGTACACATTAAACATTTTTGAAACCTGACTGGGGACTAACCGAAGGGCAAGCTACTGAATTTTTCTAAGCTTTGGCCCATTCTCATATTCAAAATTATTGATTGTGTTGGCACTCAGTTACTGGGTGGTGCAGGTATTAGAGGTATTCCCCATCAAGGACCTCAATAATATATACAAAAAACATCATTCTCATATTCTCTGTTTTTGTTGCAATGCATTAAATTGGCTCTCCCCAAGTTAAAAGGGTAATCCAGATGTGGACTGCATGCTCACTTTGCCTAGAGCAGGGGTAGGCAACCTACGGCACCAGTGCCATGCGAGGAATTTCCATTGTGTTTCCAATGTGTGACATGTCATGATTCCCTTTTATTCCAGAAGTTTGGTCCTTAAGGGGTTAAAGGGGAACTGTAACTTTTTAGGCGTTTTAATATTTTATTACGAATTCAAATATTTTACAAACATATTTTTGAGATGGGATAATTTAAATTCAATGTAGAAAATCTACACCTCTTTATCCAACAACTGGGCTCCTCTATCCCTGTCAATCATTGTCATAAGCTCTATGCTTGGTGGAGAATCTCATGATGAAAATGTTAACAAATGTTATAGGTGCCAATTCTCCTTTTCTAGCCAAGTTAAAAATAAAAGAAGTAGATAAAGACCCCCTTTATAGATTGTTTCCCAGCTGATAGATCTAAAAACCACTGCAGAAAAGGAATGAATCTGTAAATTTGCAGAATCAGGTTACACTGTTAGTTTGATCATTTGAATTTGTCTTGAGTGTGATTGGCTAATGTTCCAACCTGCTAGACATAAATTATCAGGTTTAAAAAAAAAAAAAAAAAAGGTAAAGACAATGGCAAAATATATGCAGAAAAAGAATAACCACACATTGTGGTGGGATTAGTAGACAAAAAATGGACAGATGAGCACATTTCATGTCTCATATGGTGTTTTGTTTTAATACTCACATATGGTCAGTTATCAAAGAGGTAGAATAGATGGATTTATTAGGGCTCTGCTCACCTTTATTTTTTTTATTTTTTTAACTATTTGTTTTATTTTTTTTAACCATTTGTTTTAAATTTCACAATGCAATATATAAAACATTAAACAAATGACAAAGTGCTGAGGAATATGTTGGCCCACTAGAAGTAATATTATAAATAAAGCAAATCTCGGGGATTATTGTAAACTACCAATAAGGCTGTACAAATATACAGCATCTACCCCTCTCTGTGCTACAGTTATTTTCTTTGTCCTAGTACTGTATTTCGAAATAGGTGCGCCTCGGGCTGGATTCACAGAACAATATATGATGTATTGAAAATCACAAACGTTGTGCCTGCTTAACTAAGTTAGAAAATAAATAAAATCTCCAGTCTCTGTGCCAACATATTTTTCCCAATTGACTGTGTAGCCTAACATTTGCAACTAAGTTATAAAGTCATCGCATGCCACTTTATGGGTGAATAAAAGCCCTGTAAATATGTTTCTACCCTTAAACATGTCATGCACCCCATCTAGTGGCCACAACAAGTATCACAAGCTTGTTTTTATTTCTGTATTTATAGTATTTGTCATTACCATTATTTTTTATTAAACATATATATATATATATATATATATATATATATATATATATATACATTGGTTTTTATTTTGTTTGTTTTTTTGTACTGCTGTATCCTCCATTCGTTATAAATAATTTTGTTTTCTTTAAAATATTATTTATTTTTACAGACATCCAAATTATATTCGTCCACTTAAAAAACAAACAAACAGAAAAGTATGTATAAACATGTCCATTTTGCTGTCATTCCTTTCTTTTTCTTTCTTCCATTATATACTATACATTTTTCTACAAGCACACTCTTTTACAGTTCTTTACTACCGTAAATACTTTATTTTTTTATTGTTTTTGTATGGCTATGCCTTCTTTTCGAACTCTGTTAACCTGCATGCTAATTATTTAGTGGTTATTGACTAAACAGTGAATCCAGGGAACTGAATTGCACAATTCAGGTCATAATAGCTAGTTTGGAGTTATTGTCAAACTTTTGCATAGTCACAGCTTAATTATTTTAGTCTGAATGTTCCAGTTTAGCATTCAATTCGCTATAATTCATTGTGTAGTGAATAAATCATTTATTTTTCTGTACTGTCACTACTATTCATTAGAGCCAATCATCTAACATGCTGGATGCTGTGGACATTTTCCCATGATACTTTGCATATGGGGAAGCTGAGCGATATCATGGGGGATGCATTTCACAGCACCTAGAGCAGCAAAGGTTGTCCTATAGTCTGGTATTTCACAGCAGGTATTGGAATTGTATATCATTGTCATTGATTCCCATGTGGCACAGTTCTGCTACGAATTTTGTCTGGAATCAAAATATGTTACATATATGCTAACATTTTGTAACTTCATTTTATCTTATTTTTTTTGGTCAACCTTTATTGAAAATTTTCATACTTTTTTGATCAATTCACAAACAAAGACAAAAACACATCAGGAGAAAAAGTCCCTTGCAGGGGAGGTAAACCAGAAAAATGGTCATCAAGAGGTAGAAATCACAGCAATATAATGGAGATATCCGAAAAAATGCTCATGGGGATGACAAACTAGTGGTGAACCTCATTTTGTAGTCTAAAATTGTTAAGATAATGTGACTCAGGTAGAGCAAAGCAAGCCCTGGACTAAATCTAAAAGCTGATGTGCTTTGGTAGGGGACTATGAATAACAGACCAAAGAGACAGCTAAGGTAAAGGGCAGACTACCCACATGCGATAGAACAGGGAAAAGATAAGAAATAGGAGGGGGAAAGATATATATAAAAAGCAACAATAGATAGAAAAGTGACTACCTTCCCCAACCTAGGAAATTCAGCCATGGGTATCGCTCCAGAGACAGGAGCGATAATGCTCCTGTGTCTGGGATAATGGTATAGGGAGGCATCGCTCCAGAGACAGGAGCGATAATGCTCCTGTCTGGTATAATGGTGTAGGGAGGCATCGCTCCAGAGACAGGAGCGATAATGCTCCTGTGTCTGGTATAATGGTATAGGGAGGCCATCATCTCCTCCATAGTTCTAATTTCCAAAAGCGATTGTTGAAACATCTGAGTGCAAGCGCTACTTTTTATTTTATTTTTTAATATAAAAGAAGAGCAGTGATTTAAAATGCTTATTATAATGCTCATATTAATATATCATCTAAACTGTAAAATTTATTGAGTTCCAGAAGTAAATATAAGTAACCACAGAGACCGGTAAGTGTTAGACTGTTCTTAAAGGGACACTGTAGGCACATAGCTCATTGAAATGGTTGCAGTGTCCTTAACTCTGCAATGGTAATTATTTCAGTTTTTGACAAACTGCAATAATTGCCTTAGATAGTTAACTCCACCTCTAGTGGCACAGACAACAAAGTAGTTGTTAAAATATCAAGGTTGGGATATTTGACATTTCAAGATTGTCATGTCTGATTTAATGCAGGATGCTGAGAATGTAATAGGGATTCTAGAGGATTTTGTAACACGTCCATTCAGGAATATGAGCATTGTATGACAAAGTCATATTTTTCAGTGATATATCACCACGTTTCCGCTAAATTGATGGTCTGTTTGAAATGCTAAATTTTCCTCTGACAGTTCTTCTAAACCAAAGAAGAGAGGGACAGCTAGCCAGACGATCATGTAAACGTTTCTATATAAAATGATTTCAGACAAAGTTTTAAATCAATTTAATTTATTAATAACATCTTTCTGATAATAAAGGTTTTTAAGCTTCTATTAGTCCAAAGCAGCGTCTATGAAGACAATGATTTTACGTCCCTCGATAATTTCCTTTGAAGGCCGTTATGTCCATCACTAAATAGTGGAAGATTTATAATGCTATATAAACCTGCTAATACTGTTCAACTATATGAAGAAATGTCCATATAAAATTATTCACAAAATGAACTCCTTAAATAAGCTGGAGCAAGCTGTAATTACTGCAGAGAGCGGAGAAGATATAGTTAGGTCCAGATATATTTAAAAAAAGAGACATTATATGTAAAAAGGAAAACCTGTATTAAGAATATATACTTTATTAAAAAAAATATACTTTGCACTGACTCATAGGTGTGTATATATATATCTCTAAAACATATTAAAATGTATAAATATTAAAACATTCTTATAACCTTTTTCTTCAAACTTCCTAATAAGTGTCCCTGCTTGCTCTTGAAAATATCTACTTCGGTACAGTTTCTTTTAATTCTCTGAAATTGTCCTTTTGGTATATTATTAAGCCAGGGAGTATAGTGACCACTATTATATAAAACGTTATTGTTGGCATCAACCTTCTTAAAATAATTTTTTGTTTTTAGGTTTCCATTTTCTACATAGATTTCTAAATCCCCAAAAAATTATATTTGTTTTACTAAATTCACTAGTAAGGTTGATGCCCCATTCGTTGGTATTAAGCTCATGTGGAACGTTTTCCAAGCTGGATATAGACCAATTCCAAATAAAAATCAGATCATCTATGTATCTGCGATAGGTGACCAGGTTTGACCCCCATTCAGGACGATCATATATGAAGTCCTGTTCCCATTCTGCCATAAAAATGTTAGCATAACTGGGGCAAACATATATTATCACTTTCCCCTTCCCTTTTTTATCTTATGCATGTGTATGGATATCTGTTACCTCTTTGAGTGGTTTGAGAAAATATCATTTTGTAAGTTGTGGAAATTTTGAAAACATTTTCCGCAGAGTGCACTTTACACTTGTGTGGCACCAATATCAAGCATTATTGATTGCACTTTAATTCTTTCACTTTAAGTCATTACAATTTTGCACAAAAGTATTGAATTTTTTACTTTAAACATTTAAAGACACAGCACACCTTTTTATTTTACCCTTTTGAACTTGCAAGTGTTTGGATTCACACCCAAAAGGTGCTGCTATATTTTTTTGTATGTATGCCCTTAAAATAAGATTTTAAAAGCGCAATTTTCCACCTGTTATAACTGACAATATGGGCATTTGCATTTGGAAGCTGTTGCTGTGAACCCACAACATGCGTTCAAAGGAGCTCTCAGTGCAAGTGAAATAGGCCAGAAAATAAAATCTATCAGGAAAGTAGTCCGAGCATTAGGAGTGGCCAGATCAACAGTTTGGTAAATTTTGAGGGGGAAAAAAAAGCACTGGTGAGCTCTGCAACACACAAAGGCTTGGGTGTCCACGGAAAACAGTGGTCGATAATTGTAGGATCCTTTGACATGGTAAAGAAAAACTCTTCACAATATCCAGCTAAATGAACACACCCCAGGATGTAGGCATATCAATATCCAAGTCTACCATAAATAAAAAACATCACGAGAGTAAATACAGAGCCATCACCACAAGGTGCAAACCATTCGTAAGCCTCAAGAATAGAAAGGCCAGATTAGACTAACATCTAAAAAAAGTCAGCCCAGTTCTGGAACAGTATTCTTTGGACAGATGATCAACCTGTACCAGAATGATGGGAAGAAAAAAAGTATGGAGAAGGCTTGGAACTGTTAATAATCCAAAGCCCACCACACCATCTGTAAACATGGTGGAGGCAGTATGATGGCATGGGCATGCATGGTGTAACAACCCACTGGAAACATGTTCAGTCCTGGAACTCGAGTGCAGTAACAACCCTCAGATCCTGAGGGTGAAACCTGAATTCTGTATGGTCAGTGATGGCAGGAAGACTTTAATAAAATAACAGAAAATCCAAGACAACGGTATCAGTGGAAGGGTCTGGCAGAAATCGGAGTCAGACGGTCCAGAGGTCAGGGCAGGCTGCAAACAGCAAAATCGGGGACCAGGCAAAGTCAGGAAACCAGCAAGGACCTGAAACACAGTGAAGGAAGTGCTTGGAGTTCTGAGACAGGCAACAAACAACCACTGATTGAAAGCACTGATTGAAAGGCGTGCTCTTCTTATAAAGGAGTATCTCAATCACATAACCTGTTCTCACCTGTGGTCAGTAGGACTAACTGTGGGACTTCCCCTTGGATGCATCATTTTCTTGGCTCTGCCCCTCAGCCACACTTCTTCCAACCACTATTACCGCTGCGGACTGACCTCTAGGGCGTTGCAGGCCACCCGGGACAGTTGTGTACCATCGGCGAATGTGACAGATGGCTTCCAATGACACTGGGTCACTCGTGTCTATTGATGATGTGACAGAAAACTGAAGTATCCAGTGTATATATTGTTTATACAATCTATAGTGTATATATTGTCTGCTCAGATTCAGCCAAATTCAGCAAAGTTGATTGGATGAAACCATACATTACAGATGAACTATGACCCAAAACATACTGCAAAAGCATTCCAGGAGTTTTTAAGGCAAAGTCTGAGTCAATCACCTGATCGAGAATGCATTTTACTTGCTGAAGACAAAACTTTAAGGCAGAAAGACAGCAAAAAACAACTGAAGACAGCAGCAATAAAGGCCTGGCTGTCATGGCCCCTGGCTCGCCGCGAGGTGTGATAGCACCCAGCTGGTGTGACCGGCGCCAACGAAATGCGCCCACCTGCTCAGCAGCGAGTCAGAAACCGCTCCGCCAGGTCCTCCTGGCCGCCTGTCCTTAACCAATATGGCGCCAACCACATATAGCCCCACCCCCAGGGTCGCGCGACTGTATGTGTGACGTCACAACGTTGATGCACACTCACGTTCTGGGGTCAGAGGTCACCCTCGGACCCAATCACAGCCAAAGGAGGGATATTTAAATCCCTGAAGTTCCTTGGTTCATTGCCCTGTCGTGGTTTCCGTTCCTGGTTCCCGAGAGTGCGTTTTCTTGTCCTGTCTTTGATATTTCTGGTATTTTGACCTTGGCTATTCCTGACTATTCTGACTTCTGGTTTCCCTGACTGTTTAACGATATCGTGTATTTCTGGCTCCCTTGACCTCGGCTATCCCTTGACTATTCTCTGTCTTTTTAATGTATTAGTCCGGCCATTCTAAGGACTGCTTTACGTTCTATCCTTTTCTGTTCTATCTATGTAGATGTTACATAGTTCTGCATGCTGGACCACACTAGCTGTTGTGACACTGGCAAAGCCTCACAAAAAAGGAAATTAAGCATTTGGTGATGTCCATTTGCTCCAGACTTTAAGCAGTCATTGCCTGCAAAGGATTCTCAACAAAGTATTAACAATGAACATATTATTTATGATTGCATTAAAATGTCCAATTACAATTGAGAACCCGAAATAAGGGGACTGAATATGAAGATGCTTAAAATTCTTAAACGTTTCATAAGATCTTTTGTTCAAGCCCTTGAATTAACCCCTTAAGGACACATGACATGTCTGACACGTCATGATTCCCTTTTATTCCAGAAGTTTGGTCCTTAAGGGGTTAAAGCGGAAAGTCTTCACTTTCATTTCCAATCCAATGTGATGGCGTGCAGAGCCAAAATTATGAAAATTGTGTCAGTGTTCAAATATTTCCAGACCTAACTGTATTCATATACTTCATTGTGGTAAAACTGGACTCCAAATTTCGGACTTTCAAGTCAATATTCGATGCATCACTCATGGAAAATAATAGGGGATTCACAAAAGCAAATAGATGAATACAAATATAATAATAATACAATCCTGCCTTCAGACCAGGGCTGACAAAATCTGAAATTATGAAGAAATGTGACTGCCTATTCCAGTTTATCCAATATCATAAGGTGTGGACCACAGGGAAGACCTATAAGATCACTTTATCTGCAACAACCTATCTCCGTACAAAGCGGGTTGAATTCTTTACTTAGTAGCAAATGTACCTCCTTTTATTTTATTTTTTTGTTTCTGTTCTTTTTTTCCCTTACACTTGCATGTGTAAGGAAAGCAGCCTGACCCTCCTTCTCCTACAGAGCGCCGCAATTGTGGAACGACCTCCTGCACAATTTAAAATCTTCCCTAAGCCTAAAGTCCTTTAAGAGATCCCTCTCTACATACCTCAAAACAGAATGCACCTGTCATGGTTGATTATATATTTCCTGCCTGTTCTATGTTAATTTTTTTATTTATTGTGTATTAATATTGTTTTTGTATTTTATTGTACCCTATTGTAACAATGCAATGATTTGTGGACCCAGGACATACTTGAAAACGAGAGAAATCTCACTGTATCTTTCCTGGTAAAATATTTTATAAATAAATAAATGTAAACGAGTGGACTTCTTCCTAAATTGGTAAAAATCAGTTGCACTATTCTTTCTCTTTGAATATCTTTGTAGAAATGCTTTTCTTAGTTGACTGCAAAAAAATAATAATAATTTAAATATGAGCCATTACTTATACAAGGATTTTTAATATTATGTCCTAAAATATGTAAGAAATCTGTATTTGTGAGGTATGAGAAATAAACGTAAATCCACACATCTTGATCATTCAACTGGGCGCCTCCATCTTAGTGCCCTGTCAATCATTGTTACAAGCTCTGTCCTTTGCACGTGGCAGTCAGCATAGAGAAAGCAGACCGATAAGAGGAGAAATTAAACAATATTTCTATTTCTGCTATTCATTTCCAATGCGTGCCTTGGCTTTGCCTTCTGTGAACTGGATAATTTGCTAAATCTTTAATCTATATTGAAAAGAAAACTGAATCTCTGATTTAAAAAATAAAATAAAAAAAAGTTAACACAAGTTATCGGTGATTTCCAAAGTGTTATTCTGTGGTAGAGGTTCCATAGAAGTGACAGTTTCCCTTTAAAAAGATGTCATCCTCTCTTTCAACACTAGATGGCAGTAACTTTATTCAGCATCTTTAACTCCATAAAGAGCAGAATTGATCCAATGGGACCAGTTCTTTTCAGTAAAATCAATCTTTTACCAATCATAAATCAGGTTCTCTTGGAGAGTTGAAAGTTTGATATTCTTTGTGTATAAAGCTGAAAAGGAGCTTGGAAATTTTTCTTCATTAGTTTTCTGCAGCAATAAGTCTTGTCAGTATGAATAGATCGTTGAAATGTCAGGCAGTGTAAATTTTAGGAAAATGACGTTAACATTGTGTATATTTCTGTATTATATTTGACGCTTTCCTCTGCTTTCTCTGCAGTTTGAGATTAGGCAGCTGAGGGCTCACCTTGCACAGCAGGATTTGGACCTGGTTGCAGAGCGTGAAAGAGCCTTAAAGCTTCCACATGGGCTGCAAAAACAAAGTGAGCGCTTCAAGGTGATGCCAAACAGAGATTCTGATGATGATGCAACAGAAAACATCTCTGAACTAGCTCATGGTGAGTAACCAATATACAGTTTGTTGGTATTCTATATCCATTTCATATACACCTAAGCCAGTAAACTACTACAACAAGAGAACATAGTCCTAAATTAGAGGGGCAAAGGTTTAACAATATCAGGAAGAATTACTTTTCTGAGAGGGTAGTGGATGCATGGAATAGCCTTCCAGCTGAAGTGGTAGAGGTTAACACAGTGAGGGTGTTTAAGCATGCGTGGGATAGGCATAAGGCTATCCTAACTATAAGATAAAGCCAGGGACTAATTAAAGTATTTAGAAAATTGGTAAGACTAGATAGGCCGAATGGTTATTTCCCACCACTTTCTATGTAAGCCTGTCACCGCCATAATATGTACCCCACTCTAATACGTCATACTCTATGCCAACCTAATAACTGCCATTATGAGATACACCCACTTATGTGGAACATTCATCATCCTGGGGGATCTCTATAATGCAAGGATAATTAGGACTGTTATTGGGATACCTGTGACAAGCAGCGGTGCAAAACAGTGAGTATATATTCAGTACTGCCATATAATATATGCAACAGAAATTCTGCACTCTCTGGACCATGCATACTTTACATGTACACTGCCGTTACCAGTAAATACAAATTCAAACTGCAGCGGAATCACAAACTAGCTGTAAAGACCCTAAAGCACCCATTGAATAGTTTAGCTCATATAATATAGTTATGATCATATATTGCAACATATACAAGTCTGTAACATAGTGAATTTACACCATTTTGTTTGACTTGTCCTTTTCTATGCTAACCTGATGACACCTGTTATGAGATGAACCCTCTTACACGAGGCATTATTTTGCCATATACAAAGCTCCCTACAGTACAGAGTGTTAATAGGACCTTTTGACTATGCATGTATGTATGTATGTATGTACAGTCATGCGAAAAAGAAAGCACCTCTTCTTTGAATTCTATGGTTTAACATATCAGGACATAATAACCATCACCTTAGCAGGTCTCAAAATTAGGTTAATACAACCTAAGATGAACAACACATTAAATATACACCTTGTCAAAAATAAATTTTGGCCCACTCTCCTTTACAACGTTGCTTCAGTTCATTGAGGTTTGCCGGCATTTGTTTATGCACAATTCTCCTAAGGTCGCGCCATAGCATTACAATCAGGTTGAGGTCTGGACTTTGACTGGGCCATTGCAACACCTTGATTCTTTTCTTTTTCAGCCATTCTGTTGTAGATTTGCTGGTGTGCTTGTAATCATTGTCCTGTTGCATGGCCCAATGTCGGACAAGATTTAGCTGTCGGAGAGATGACCTCACGCTTGACTCTAGAATACTCTAGTATACAGAGGGGTTAATGGTCCACTAAATAACTGCAAGGTACCCAGGTCCAGTGGTTGCAAAACAAGCCCATATCTTCACCACCATGATAGACAGATGGTATGAGGTGTTTGTGCTGATATGCTGATTTTTGGTCTTCTCCAAGCATGGAGCTGTGGATTATGGCCAAACATCTCCACTTGCGTTTCGTCTGTCCAAAGGACATTGTTCCAGAAGTCTTGTGGTTTGTGCAAATGAAACTTTGCAAACCTAAGCCATGCTGCCATGTTCTTTTCAGAGAGAAGAGACTGTTTCCAAACAAACCATACTTGTACAGTATTTTACCACTTGTATTGTCATTAACATTTAACATGCCAACTGAGGCCTGTAGAGCCTGAGATGTAACTCTTCATTTTTTTGCAATTTCTCTGAGCATTGCACGGTCTGACCTTGGGATGAATTTGCTGGGATGTGCACTCCTTGGAAGATTGGCAACTGTCTTGAATGTTTTCCACTTTTGAAGAATCTTTCTCGCTGTAGCGTGATGGACTTTAAATTGTTTGGAAATGGCCTTCTAGCTCTTCCCACTTTGATGGGCAGCAACAATTGCATCTCTCAGATCATTGCTGATGTCTTTCCTCCTTGGCATTGTGTTAACACATACTCCAGACCAGCAAGCTGCTAAAACGTAGGCTTTTATAGAGGTGGTAACACTTGCTGATGTTCAATTCGTCAAGGCCATTTGATTAGCATAACCTGTCTGCTACTTAGCCTTTTAATTCCTATGGAAGCAGTAAGGATGTACTTTTCACACATGGCTTCTCCATTTTGGCTTTATTTTTGTTAAATAATGACACAGTGTAATATGTCTTGTGTTGTTATTTATCTGACGTTGTTTTTAACCTAATTTAGTACCATCTAAGGAACTGATGATTATGTCCTGATATGTAAAACCATAGAATTTTAAGAAGGCGCACTTTATTTTCCCATGACTGTACATACAGAGAAGAGAGAATCTATAACTGAAGTGTGAAATTGATGCCACTGAAAACACGTAATAAACCATGAGTCTGAAAATCAAGTGGTTTAAATGTGTTTACAGAACCCAAATGCACTCTTCCCCATTAGGTATCCTGTTAGGGTTTCTTTAATCTCAGGGCAGCACTGACCTATACACAGATTAGTGAGAGTTACACTACTCCGGTGGGAGTTGCCACCATAATTTCAGCTTGGGAGAGAGGGTTAAAATACATTGGCAGTAGTTGAGGCTCTATAGATTATTAGCATGTTTATAGCACCAATATATTCCGCAGTGATTTACAATTATAAAATGGGGGATATTTGGGGATAATTTCAGTCCATGTGCTTCACGGTGGCCTTCAAATCCGGCATAAGAGGAAATCTCTGCACAAAGCATTCCGCAGTTGGATGTTGATGCTTTTACAAAGTCCTAAAACATGATTTATTCATTTCAAAGCACGTGGTGGGTGATGTCACACTCTGATTTAAAAAGTCACTTAGCTGAGATTGGTGGGATTTACACTCCCAGGCCTTTTCTGCTGCCACCATTAATTTCGTTGGACGAAATGCTTCAGATGTGGCTGCTTAACTAATCTTTAATAAAGGGGCTCCTGGGAGCCTGAAAATGATTTTACCTCATTGTGCCCGATCTTTTAATTTTGGATATAGATGTTTTTGCCATTGAGGAGGGGTGTTTAGGGAGCCGCGTCCTGGTTCTAATCGTGGTTTGGCTGGTGAGTCCATGTGAGCTGCAGTTTAAATAAAATATTTTTGTTCTACTATAATTTTTTAATTTATTTTTTAATCACTGAAGCGATGTGAGATTCCCTATAATATTGGAAGACTGTCGCTTATTGGAGAATATTTCCAGGACCAGCTCTTTAGGACGAAATTTTGCAATTAAGATTTTAATTTGTTACAATTTGAAGTTTAATGAATAACCCTGAAAAACAAATAATTAAATAACTGACACAGACCCAGAGAACAAACGATTCAAGATAAGATGGAACAAAGAACTTGTCTAAGTTCATCTCTGGATCTCTCTCTTATTCTCTCCTTTTTCCATCTAATCTGTCTCTCTAGATCCCTGTATCAATCTGTTTTTTCTTCTTTGGGAATATAGAATTTAGGTGGGCAACTATACATTAACAACATGAACATACAAATAGTTTGATTGCAAACACACAGAGCATTTCTCTCTTCAGGTATTGGGTTTATTGTATGTTTTTTTTGTTTTTTCCACTATATAAAAAGGGGAAATATCACTGTTTTAAGACATTTTTAAACAAAAAAACATTATGATCAATGTTCTAATATGTATGTAAAATCACATTGGAGAAGAACTAAATGTCACACTAGACTAGTAATAATAATAATATACACTTTCTGATTTAATTTGGAATTTAGCGGGGCTATTTACTAAAGTATGATCTGTTGGGAATTTAAAAGGAGTTTGTCAGCTTTGTATTTGTGTTTGACCTAAAATACTAATTACACTTTGAATTACAAATGTTATAAATTGGCGTCGTCTGTTGTTACATTTATAAGGAAAATGAATATAAAATAAAAATACCAGACAAGCAGTTCATAGTTTCTCTTCTTGTTGTTATCATTTTATTTATAAAGCGGTGTCATATTTAGGAGCGTGTCACAGTATTGAAGTCCTGGATGGATAATGCTGTGCGTGGTTTGTCTGGTCAGGTGGCATTGAATATTAATTATAGATGAGAACAATGAAGGGATTGAACATCAGATAGCTGAACCTCCGTGCATAGTTCTTCGAGTCTAACAGCCCACAGCTACATTCAGGCGCTTTCTAAACTCTCACATTAACACACAACCCTCTCCTGACTGCAGGCAATTCAGCCTCAACGCGGCCAAAAAAGCTTTTAAACTCAAACCGAGAGCAAGAGAGCATACTCTTTCCGTCTTGTTGTCAACTTTGATTGTCATCTTCAGGACGCAGAAGAGTTAGAGACGGCGGTTTGGGTCATATACAGTGCTGAAAATGTTCAACAGAAAACATCTGTTTATTTCACCTGCAAACCGCAGAGTGCTGTACCGAGCCGTCAGAGCTCCCAGCGGCACGTAGGATATATGGCTCTCAGGGAGAATGGAACTATCGTCAAAAACTACAGCACTTAAAGTGATTAAACCACAAGGACAGTGGGTAACGCTCTGTTACCAATACCTGATTCTGCAAACACGGCAACACTTGGATCATAACAGTCTGTGCTTGTGGTGATCTAATACCAGTGGCTAGGTTCTCAAAGCATGGCTGAAAATAACAGCTTATTATGTGATGCTTAGAGTTTATCAGTAATCAGCATTGCACAGTGGGTGATGCTTCAAGGATGTTATCAGTACTCAGCAGAGAAGAATGGGTTAGGCTCTGAGTCTATCAATATTAATATTATTGCCATTTATATAGCGCCAGCAGATTCCGTAGCACTTTACAGTATTATAAGATGGGGGATTTTACTATAAATAGGACAATTACAAGAAAACTTACAGGAACGATAGGTTGAAGAGGACTCTGCTCAAACGAGCCTAGTCTATAGGAGGTGGGGTGTAAACCCTAATAGGACAGGAGATGGCAATCAAATAAGGTGGGAGTGAAGCAGAACTGGAGGAAAGAGTAGAGTGCTGCCCTTTAGGAGAGAGCAAGAGACAGGTATGCGAGGTAAAGGTTACTCTGGGAGGCCATAAGCTTTCCTAAAGAGATGGGTCTTAAGGCACTTCTTAAACGATTGAAGACCAGGGGAGAGTCTGATGGCAGTAGGCAGGCTATTCCATAGGAAGGGAGCCGCCTGTGAGAAGTCCTGCAAGCGTGAGTTGGCTCTACCTGTGCGAACAGGAGAAGGTCGCATACTTCGAGTGGAGAGACCGAGAAGGGGCATACCTCTGGATCTGTGAAGAGATATGAGGGGCTAGAATTGGTCAATGCCTTATAGGTACGGGTTAGCATTTTGAATTTACTCTTAGGATACAGGAAGCCAATGTAAGGACTGACAGAGGGGTGAGGTGTGAGAGGGCCAACTAGAGAGGAAAATCAGTCTGGCGGCGGCATTCATTAGACTGTAGCGGGGCAATACGGTTTTTGAGAAGACCAATTAGGAGAGGGTTACAATAATCCATGCTGGAAATTACTAGAGAATGGACAAGCTCCTTAGTAGCATCTTGCGTAAGAAAGGGGTGTATGTGGGCTATGTTTTTTTTTGTATTCTTTATTTTATTTGTGCTTATGAGTACAAGGAAATTTACCATCAAAAGTACAACAAAAGTAGTATGCAATCATATCATGAAATACCGGTGAACAAAAGGTTGTACATTCGCAGGCACAGCACATTTTTAATAATTAAGATATAAAACTTCATAATAAACTTTGCATATAACAGACGAGAGATACATGTGTAGGTAGGCAGCATGTCTTGTTGGTACAGTGAGCTTAACTTAACTTAAAAAATAACGATAAGGGAGAGCCAGATGGCCACCCATTCACCTCCACCAAAGGTACCAGTGAAGCCCGCGACACACATGGAGCTGGGTGACTCAGCTCCAGCCACGAAGGCCGACATAAGGGCTCTAGTGAAGGAAATACAAGCAATGTTCCATGCTGACATGGCGCTGATTAGGGAGGAAATCTCCACGCTCACAGGAAGGGTGAAGATGGTGGAAGAGGACCTTAAAAGTGTTGGAGTAGCTCAGACTGCCACAGATGCAGCCCTGGGATCACTACAAAAGCAATGCAGCACCCTGACTACACAAATAGCTACTATGGAGGATAAGGCAAAGGCGCGGAATGTGAGGATCCGGGGGGTGCCTGAATCGGTCACTGACTCTGAATTACCCCATTATTGCCGGAGGCTGATAGCCACACTGCTACTACCCAAACAAGTGAAGCAAATAGGTGTGGACTCTTGTTTTCGGCTCCCCAATGCACCTAGGGCTCCCCAGGGGGCTCCTGGGGATGTACTTGTCAAATTTATTCGGGACTCTGACCGGGGGGCTCTCATGGGAGCCTCAAGAGGCTCGCCCACGGTTCCCTTTGAAGGGGCACACCTAACTTTTTATAGAGACATTTCCAGGCACACTCTGACATGGAGAAGGTCTCTCAGACAAATTACCCAGCGGATTCGAGAGCACACCATCACATATAAATGGGGGCAGAACCGACTGATGGCAGAGAAAGCAGGCGAAATGCACCTCCTAACGCACAAGTCGGAAGCATCAGCTTTCCTTCTGGCCCTGGGCCTGCCAAAGGAGGCGGCCCCAGCGGACAACAGCCCTTCTTGGTGTGTCGCAAACATTAACCCATTTGTGCCCAGAGGAACAAGAACGGGCACACCTGACTCACCTACCTGAAACCAGCATGGACTGCAGCCCGTGCTGCCGCTCAAAGTTTTGCCTAACAATGTTTGATACCGTATTATTTTAATATAAGTTAACCAATATTTTATGTACTTATTGTTTGTACAAACATATGTCCGCTACCTCTATCTGGCTCCGCAAGCTGACAGCCAGTCACCGTGCCCTGTATTTACCCCCACCCCCCCTCCCCTCTATTTTAACGTGCTCCTTCCCCTAATAAGCGAGCTAGCGCTCTGGGGCGCGTTATTTAGCCGACCTAGCTGGCACAACTACCCACTGGTTAACCGCCAAGTCAGAACTAGGTTCTTATATACCATATGACAACTTTTATTAATTAACTCGCACCCTGAGCAGTATTACTTTAAGACATAGCCTTATAACCTGAAACCCTTGAGGGTGCATAAGCAACTAATCGGCAACCTCCAGTCACTAGTTGGTCTAACAGCTCGTGCAGTCATGAGGAATCTAAGCTAGAAAATTACAAAACTGGGTTTCTAGTAAGCATGTGATGCTGTTGTTGTTGAACAATGTGATTTTTGATGGATACCTTTACTGCACACAATGTAACCTTGTTGATCTTGATTACCCGCAAAAATAAAGAATATAAAAAAAATAAAATAACGATAGGAGAGGCGAAAATTCACTATTGTAATCTGGTGTATCCCGCAGAAACAGAAGGTAAGGATTAGGTTGCATTGATTAGGGCACAGTTACCTCTCTGGGAAGAACAGACTGCTCCTGAAATAGTGGCCACCAAGAAGATCGCCTAAGGCTGGAGGCTAATTTTGGCATTGGGTGTTAATTGGGGTGAGCTGGCAGTGTGCCTTCATGTGAAGCTCACTAGTCCCATGGGGGGGGTGGGGGGAGGGCTATAATGTTAAGTGTCTGCCTGTAGCTTGCACTTGTTTTTTGTCCAGATCGCAGCATGTTACATCTATAGCCATCTGGGCTTGTTGGTATATCTGGTTAACTGATGCTAACTGTTCCGTCTCCCGTTGGTGTGGTGGGTAGGAAGTCCTTGTGGGGCATGTGAGTGTATCACCCCTTACCTGACGCATATGCCTGTATGGTAGGTACCCCCTGCCCCCTGAGGTGAAGGTATAGTAGTGAGTTAGATTCGCTTGTGTATGTTGAAGGAGGTGCCGCTCATTAACCCTTGAGCGGTGTGGGGGGGGGGGGAGCAGACACATAGGTATTGCCATCGTAGCCGGGGTATTATACGTAATGCTATTATTAAATAAGGTTAAGTCAACAGAAGAAAAAATATAAATATAAACTGGTAAGTGGATTGGAATATGAGACCCAGGTAGAGCCCATATCTGGGTGTCCGTCCCGGCCTCAGCCAGTATCAGCAGCGGCTCTGCGGGTGAATGGCACCACCTTGGCAACGTCCCATGAGCTGCGTGGTCCACTTCCTGGGCCCGTGGATGAGATTAGGCTTAATTTCTGGAGGAACGCCTCAGAGTCATCCGCAGAGGTGAGTGGGTAGGTGTGACCCTCTTTGGTGGCTTGGAGAGTACGTGAGGGGCCCCATTTATATGCGATGGCTGCTGAGCGAAGGGTTTGGGTGACTCTGTGAAAGGACCTTCTCCATAGTAGTGTTGAGCTACATAAGTCCTGTAGGAATAGAAGTCTTCAAAGCCATAAGGTGTTTTATTCTTCGCTGCTTCTTGGACCACCGCTCTATCTCGGTTCAGTACGAAGCGCACTAGCACATCGTGGGTAGCTCCAGCCTTGTTAGACTTTGCTAGTCGATAGCAGCCATCTAGTTGTATGCGGAGCGTTGCGGCATCAGAGAAGCGAAGAGGCGCCTTAAAAAGTGCGGCATCTCATGGTCGTCGACCGTTTCGGCAATACCTCTTATTTTGAGGTTGTTGTGTCTTTGGGTGTCTTCCAGAGTGTGCATTTTGATTTGCTGTTGGTGGGCCACTGTGGAGAGGTGTTCTTCAGTCACCCCTACTCTGGTTGTGACCACAGCAATATCTTCTCGGATAATATCGAGGTCAGCATTAAAGAAGGCACGAATATTATTCATGAAGGCCTCTATGTCCCCTTTTGTGGCTGTGGCTGATAAGTCCTCTGTCCGAGGTGTGGATATATGACCCTCTGTGTGGGGGATTTTGTCAGGGGCATCCATGATTTCCTCTGAGGAGGAGGTGTAGGGAGAGCCATTTTAGGTCTAGGCCTCTGTTGCAGGAGGTCACCAATGTTGCAGGAGCTTTCCCCGTTCAGAGTTTTCAGCTTTTTCATTTTCTTCCCCATGTCGGGTAGTGGTGTTAGGCTTGGTGTCTGCCGAGATCGGGTAGGTAAACACCTTGTGGTTTATATCTGTGGGATATATCACAGGAGCTCTGCCGCCATGCGTCTGCTCCCTTTGGTACCCAGGCCACGCCCCCCGCAGGCTATGTTTTTAAGATGAAATCTACAGGACTTGGTAACATGCTGGATTTTTACCCAATAGGTTATAAACAAAAGCAATAAGAGCAATCATACACACACTCCCAAAACAGTGACCTTTTTCTGAACCCTCAACGGTATTTGGAACCCTCAAGCCAGGCTGATAAAGCCCTTATTGTGGCTGAAACCTTACTGGAGGGTTCCGAATCAAGTCATAATTTTGAGATTATTATTTTTTTTTGCTCAGATATTGGCACTACTTTACGCCATGGCCAAATAGCATTATCAAGGTCCCATATCATCATATGCATATCAACAAGATGAGAAAGAAGCCGGGGTCCAAGACCTGAAAGCCCAGCAAGAAGCTACCGCCAATCAAACGCTGGAACTAACAGCCATGTGCACGCAGATGAACACCCGAATGGGGCAGCTGGAGGTTGCAGCAAGGCAAAAAAACCTCAAGGTGAGGGGGATCCCAGACACCGTAACAACAGAGGAACTACCGCATCTCATTAAGAGACTGCCCCAGGCCGCCCTGGCACCCAAACAGGCCAAAAGCATAACTCTAGATGGCCTATTTCGCATACCGGGACGCCAACGCAACGCACCTGATTCAGCAAGAGATGTCATATTGAACTTCAAAACCCGTGCAGACAAGGATGGCTTTCTCAGGGCCGTCAGGGGCCAGACCCCATTTGCATTTGAAGACCTCAACCTGAACTTTTATCAAGACCTCAGCCGCCAGACGCTACAATGGCGTGCATCCTTAAAAGAAACCACGGCACAACTAAGAACAGCAGAGATACCATATAAATGGGGATACCCAAGGCGGCTTATCGCTACGCGAGATGGGCACAACCACCGACTGGCGTCACCGGAAGAGGCTCCACAATTTCTGCAGGCGCTGGGCATCCAACAGAGGGCAGGGGCCAAGACAAGACCTCCACACAAGTGGGACGTAGCTAACGTTCCAGACTTTACCCCTGCGGGACAGATAACACCAGCGGGACAGGGGCCAGTGCAGCCCCGGGTAACTTGAACCGACTGAGCAGTCGTCGGATAGAGAGACATTGCAACAAAAACCTCCATCCTGGTGTTGTCACATATTGGGCGAGTTGGAGCTTGGCTCCCACATCTACGTGTTATGCTTTGCTTTATTGTGTTTGTTTTGCATTTTTATTTCTCTTGGTATTCTATCTGATTTACTTATGGTTTACTATTAACAACCTAATTTCTCATCGTGTAGACGGATAGGAACCACTATACATATAGTATCATTAAGCCCACGGCACCAATGTCACGAAACCCCACTCAGCAGCCAGGCGGATGGCCTTCCTCCCGCCCCCCAGACTCTGGGGTTAAGGAGTCATTAAACCATGCCACATACCACTATTGCCTTTAGCCGCTATAGCGCGCACGCCCCTAGAGCTTGTCCCCAACTCCACCCAAAGCTAAGGAGGACAGGGACAGATGACAATACGGCCATACAGGCCACCAGAAGCGGCTCTGGCAAGGTTACACCACCTAATATATTCTAACCTGTTACATACTCACTTTTAGTTCTTGCATCACTCAAGAAAATTATAAAAATTGTGCTACTACCTGCTTTAGTATGTCACACTGCTGTTTAACTATGTCTTTAACTACTGTGCACGCAGCTGTTGTTGTGACACTGCCTGCTCTTGTGTTTAACTTGCACTTTCAAAAATAAAAATTTACAAAAAAAAAAAAAAATGTATCTCCTGCTGAGAACTCTACCAGGAAGCTACTTCCTTATCTTCCTGTACAGCCAAGTGTTCTCTTATTATTACTATTATTATTAGTGACAGCTGGATATTATGCAGAACACAAGATTTTGAACAAAATGGCTGGATTGGAAAAAAGTCTCCAAGTCAGTCATGCGTCCAGTTTAGTTGTGTTTGTTTAAAATGTGAAATTCACTTTATATTTCCAACAATTCTAACTTTAGTAAATATCCCTGTACAGACAGGGAGATACAGAAAGACGAGCCCTAGCGCCATAACTTGTGATAGAAAGATAAGTTGTTATGGTGCTTGGATTGTTCCATTTAAAGCTGAATACATCATGGAAAGCAAGTGATCATCTGTTATGAATTGATAGAACATTACAATCCTTAAATCCGATAAACCACAAATGCTATGGGTGATTTTCTGTTTAAAACTTAATTCCTGAAACACTGCAGTACTTGAAAACCACAGGGGCAAAGGGTAATAGGTTTTTACCACGTTGATCCAATTTAGCAGGTTAGTTGCCAGTAACAGGAACTGAGCCACTTTATTTATATTGTTGGAGGGAGGGAAGCACTCTATGGAGAGGTTATTGAAGAATAGACGGAGATTACAAAGCATTAGAAGGAGTGATGGTAAGTTTTGTATTCTTGTTACGGAGGACTTATACTGTGCATTACTAGCAATGGAAAGAGGTCACATACTAATGTGTTCATTTCTCCCATTTATCTTGAAATTAATCTAATATTATGTAAGTAAAGCGTGCGGTTTAGCAAGCTAATATTAGATACACATTATACATTCAGTGTGAATGGCCACTGGCCATCGGATTTGTTTGACTTAACGTAAGAAATCATTTTGTTTTTCAGAGGTCATTATGAAGGATGACATGAACAATTACATCACCCAGTATTATAACGAGCCAAGCAGTGGTAAGGATAATTTAATGTTAATTTGCTGAAAATTGAGTGGATAGTCACAGCAGTGAGTTTAAATGCATCAGTGGAACATAAACAGATAAATGCTGCTTAAAACCTGATTTATTCTCAAACAAAGAAAAAAGTTACCTGTGCACTAGCCCCAATCTTTATGCATATTTAAATATGGCCATTAGATGTAAGCCCAATTGTCATGTCAAGGTGGGTCCTACACTAACAATTCACCTGGCTTCCTTGCGCTTCAGGCGAAGAAATCTCTGAGACAGAAAGGGGTATTTTTCTAAACCCCTACATACTTATTAACCCACAATAGGGAACACATGGGATGGGTGGCAGCATTGTAAAATGGCTGTGTGATGGAAAAAGTGAATACAAATACACATAAAAAAGTCCTGCACTCAAACTCCCACTATTCCTGGGCGGCATTTCTGTAACATGTATATATCATGATCCGTTAGTACAGGTATGCTTCCAATCAGGGATATGTTTAAGCCTAGGCCAAAATAAACCAAGGCTTTGTTCTACAATCAAAGGTAGTGGCAGCAAATGGAGATCCTGCATCGCACTTTAAAAATTCACAGTAGCATGGAGATATGCTTATTCCAGATGTCTCCTTCAACTTTAGTAGTAACTGTGGGTAGATTGTTTTCAGTAATATGACTGACATGTGTATGTACATTTAAGCAGATAGTTGGAGGATTACACAGTGATAGCGCATTTAAACGGCCATATTTTACTGAATCTGAGTTTGACGAATGCCGCCAATAATTATATCTCACTCTTCTACAAGCATCCTTGGGTAATCAGGCTAAATCATCACTTTGTCATTTTATAGTATTAGATGGATGCCCTAACTTTCTTGTTAATGCCATATGGCTGTGGCTTGATATTCTTCACAGCTCAAATAGAACAAAATAATCCGCATTAAAGCAGAAGATATGTACATGTTTACTAAAATGGTGATCATTATAGTTGTTTTGGTATTTAAGTTACATCTGCACCTTCTCTCTTTGAAATGGACTTACATGAAACTTGAATGGTTGAATTATTTAATATCTCATTTTCTTTCTTTACATTTTAAAGAAAGTAGAAATGGATTTATTTATTTATTCAGTCTTCCTCTGCTGCAACACCCGGAGTTCTCTATAGAGTAAATAGCTGGGATGAGTCTTGATGCTCTCAAGGTGGAAGGTCTGACTTTAATCAGGACTCAAGACCTCAATGTACATGGTATTTTAGGTGTCACCACTGGATATACTCCATGCATTTATACAACCCTACTAGTCTGGTTACTGTGTTAACCAATTCCGCCAAACTTTCCTATAAGGAGCTCTACGTCCTTCCAATGGTTGAGTTGCTGTATTCAAGACATATCCATGGTCTACAATATACACATGACTTAAATAATCCCTTCCCAATAGGCCTTTAATTCCTTGATTTGGCCCCGTCTTAAAAGTCTTTGTAGGAAATCTAACAATCCACCACTGGACTTAGGTGCGGATCTATCTAGAGTCTTAGAAACTGCTCCAAACTTGCTGTTCTAAGTAAGTGCCATTTGAGGCACAGAATGTGTTAGGTATTTTTTGTCTTAGTTTGCTTGTGGGCTTTACTAGTTTGCCATTCCAGATTTACTTTTGTTTTGTTTTTTCATATTTGTACAAACACTGACACTTGTGAGAGGAGTGACTGGAGAGGAAAAATCAGTTTGACTGCAGCATTCATTACAGACTGTAGCGGGGCAATATGGCTTTTAGGAAAACCATTTAGGAGAGGGTTACAATAGTCCATGCGAGAGAGCATGGATAAGTGTCTTACGTAAGAAAGGGGTGGATGCGGGCAATGTTTTTAAGGTGGAATCAACAGGATTTGAGGCCAGAATCAAATAGAACGCCAAGACAGCGTGCTTGCAAGGATGAGCTGATGTGGGTACCACTAACTTGAAGGGAGAGCGAAAGAGAAGGATCCGTATTAGGAAGAGGAAAGACAAGAAGCTCAGTGTTGGAGGGTTTGAGTTTCAGAAAGCAGGACAACATTCAATCATAGGCAAGTAGTGACATGGGAGAGGTCTGGGAAGGAGAGATATATCTGTGTGTCATTGGCGTACAGGTGGTAGTGGAATCCAAATGAGGTAATGCGTTTTCCAAGAGAGGCAGTATAAAGAGTAAATAGAAGGGGACAAAGAACAGAGCCTTGGGGGATTCCAACCGCGACCGGTCAAAGAGAGGTAGTATTATTAGAAAAGGAGATACTGAATGAGCATTGGGAGAGAGAGGAGGAAAACTACAAGAGGACAGTGTCCCAGAGACTGTGTAATTAAAGAGTTTGGAGAAGGGGAATATAATCAACAGTGTCAAAGGTAGCAGAAAGGTCAAGAAGAATGAGTATGGAGTAGTGACCTTTGGATCAACCTAATCGCAGCTAAATCAAAACACCTTAGTTGAGTGATTGTAGTCATTCCACCGCAGACCTGCTATTGATCCTAGGGTTTTTTTAATCCATGGTATTCCTTGCTCTGTATTAAAGGAACTCTCCAGGCTCCATAGCTTCTCAATAAGGTCCTGGGTGCCTTAAGAGGTTAAACGGTTTACGAACAGTTTAACCCAAAATTTGCAAACAAAATACACGTTTGGCTGTCCTCCTGGCTCTCATCCATGGTATGAAGCTTCAATAAGCGAGCCCCAGACAAGGCACTGCTGTCAGTAGCTTTCCAGTGAAAGAAGAAGAAAAAAAAAAACAGTTTGAGAAAGGTACCTGTCCCGCTGTAGAATCTTTGTCTAAGTAGGTTGTTTTATCAGATTCTGGGTGCAACATCCAAAGGTTTTTTGTTTAGTTAAAAAAAAAATTATTATAAAAACGACTATTCAGGGATATACTTTAAACGTTAATCTACAGGGTAATAGCTTGCTAATCTTAGGGGGTGGGGGGAAGACTGACTGCCAGTTTGGAGTTGAGGAATTTTTTCAAATTGGAAATTCATTCAAATTGGAATTTTGACAGGTTAAAATTCATGGGCATGAGTTTGTTTGTCCTATCCCCTCCCTGCCTTTTTGATAATGTGGAACAGAAGTAGATATCCACAACAAACCTTACTATCTCTGACTATGATTTTTGCCAAGCCAGTATTGAAGACTTGCTTACTTTAAACATGGAGTCCATCACTAAAGATGAAGCCCATGGAACTGATGAAAATGCAAATTATTATTTTAATCGCATCCACACCACAATATCCATCACGTGCCATAACAAGCAGTTTGTGAGGCTATTGGAGAAGGTACCCAACAACCTGGTACAATAGAAGGAAAAGGATAAAAAAAAAAAATAGGACAGAAATGCCAAAGAAGCACTGTAAGTCTTAATTATTGGCTTACAGGGCAAGCACATTTTTTAATCTCTTAAAGGACCACTCTAGGCACCCAGACCACTTCAGCTTTATGAAGTGGTCTGGGTGCCAGGTTCCTCTAGGATTAACCCTCTTTTTTTTATAAACATAGCAGTTTCAGAGAAACTGCTATGTTTATACTGAGGGTTAATCCAGCCTCTAGTGGCTGTCTCATTGACAGCCGCTAGAGGCGCTTGCGTGCTTCTCACTGTGAAAATCACAGTGAGAGCACGCAAGCGTCCATAGGAAAGCATTGTAAATGCTTTCCTATGCGACTGGCTGAATGCACGCGGCTCCTGCCACGCATGCGCATTCAGCCGATGACGTCACGAGCAAGGAGGAGTACAGCTCCCCGCCCGGCGCTGGAGAAAGGTAAGTGTTTAACCCCTTCCTCTCTCCAGAACCTGGCCGGAGGGGGTCCCTGAGGGTGGGGGCACCCTCAGGGCACTATAGTGCCAGGAAAAAGAGTATGTTCTCCTGGCACTATAGTGGTCCTTTAATATCTAGGTGAGGAGGTTGTCAACAGGAGAATAGATCATTTTACCAGCAGAAAATATCCTAGAAAATGACATTATTTGTTCAGATCACTATACAGCCAGCACATAGTAAATTGGTAATAAAGCCAATAACGACCAGGGAACATATTAATGAGTAGGTACACACCAAATAAAACAGACTAGGTGCTGCCAGTTCAGAGCAAATCTGGACTTGTAAGATTCAGTAGGCAGCAAAAAGCCAAACTGTAAATATGGATCGATTCAAGCTTCCTATTATTGGTGATGTAACTACCAGACCATGAACTTGAAAAGCAATGAGATTAATATTTTTGGAATGTTCCTTTATCCTTATGTGAGCTCCGCTAGGTCCCTATTTACTTTTGTTTGTTTTTTTGTTTTTGTTGCCAGATATGATTAATTCTCTTTTGTATTCATGTGGCAAAATGAGGTAGCATTTACAGGTTATTTTGTTGGCAAAGCAGCATAGAACAAGCATGAACAATGTTCATAAGATTACAGTCAAGTTTAACTTAAGTCTATATTACTTGCAGAGAGCGGTGTTCCTGGGACATGCATCATCACTACAGCCGCTATTGATGTTCATCATCACCCCGATATATCCTCTGACCTTTACTCTGCAGAAGTACAAATCACCCCAGAACGAAACAGCAGCTCAAGTAGTATAAACTCAGTAAGTGTGACCAGATCTCCGGAAAGTTCTGAAACATTAGCTCAGAGCATAAGCAGCCAGGTCTTCTGTTCCTCCACAGACTGCAGCACAAGGGAGGAATCAACAGATTATTGTCCATTGGCACCAACTGCACAACGTACTGTGAAAAATGCTCAAGAACTCTTATCTTCCTTTTCAGAAGATATATCATTTATTCAGAGAAGGAAGGATCCAGCCAACCTTCACCTGAGTAATCCTGTAGGCTCATGTGTCTCTAGTCCCAAACATGCACATCAAATCAATATTTATAACCGGGTCCATCAAGAGGAATTTAGGATTTTCCGCGACAAGTCTGTGATACCACTTAACCTCCCTCTTTTAGAGAGTAAACGGTTAGATACAGAAATTAAATGAAACTGGGTAACAGATTTGTAACTCTTGAGCCTTGTTCCACAGCTAATTGATTGCTACATAGCAAAAAACGTAAGGCTTTCATCAGGTTCACAAACCTTAGGCATTAAGTAGACTTAATGTTCTGACTTGACAAGTTTTCAGATCAGTCACTGTGAGAAGGAATTCAAATCAAACATCATTCTTCATAAGGCAGTCTACATCAACAATCTAGAATCATTCTCAGGAGATACACAATATTCTAGATTGATTCTTCATCTAGCCTCATACAATGGTTTACAAAACATTACATGCATGTATTTAGAAACAAAGTATCGTTATTACATATTACAAAGGGCATATTTTCCTACCATGCATATATCATGTAAACAAACAGGGTTATTCACTAAAGTGTGAATTCAAATAAAATTACAAATTGTTAGCCTAAATAATCAAGCTGAAGAAAAATAGACTTGGAATTTTTAGAGTAAAATTTGAAAACCTAAGAATTTGTGCTTCTTTGAACCACCCTGCAAATGTTAAAGTAAATGAATTTATCGGAGTAGTAAATGTGCATTTGTGTATGTATGCATACATCTACACATGCAATCAACATTCAGGGAGTAAAAAGTACTAGTACTCTCCTACACTAAGGGGAAATGACTGTGGTACTTTCTATACTGTCTACAGGGATCATAAGAGGTGCCAATACACTGTACTGGTGAGTACCACCAGGAAAAGTCATGTGTTTATATAAATATGTGGAGAGATCAGTGTTATCAATCAACTACAGATTTTGTACAAATGCTGCAATATTTTTGAATGCACAATCCATTTTGGGCAGTACTTGACATATGCAAATTAAAAAGAAAAAACGGATCTTGTGTTGATTACTTTCTGCTGGTATGTAACAGTGAAGTATTAACCTTTACACTAAGTATATGCTGAAGTTTTTCATAGTTATGTTTCATATTGATAGTGTGTCTATTCAGTGAGATAACTACAATCGGCTTCACTAATTATCTTGATTACAGTGAGAATCACTGTGTGTAATAATTGGCAGTAGCACTGGGATTGCACTCCAGTTCTTGTGGGTCCTTCACATGGCATCCTATTTACTTTTCTGACATAAAAGGTTGCATTTTTTTTCATTACCCCCTGTTTTAAAGAGACACTATAGTCACCAAAACAACTACAGCTTATTGCATTTGTTCTGGTGAGTAGAGTCATTCCCTTCAGGCTTTTTGCTGTAAACACTTTTTTCAGAGAAAATGTAGTGTTTACATTACAGCCTAGGGATAACTTCACAGGGCACTCCTCAGATGGCGGTTTGAGGTGCTTCCTGGGGGTAGTGCTGCACACTGTACTGCATAGCCATTCAGTTCCTCCACCCTCTGCATGCAGACATTGAACTTTCCTCAGAGATGTATTGATTCAATTAATCTCTGTGAGGAGATACTGATTGGCCAGGGCTGTGTATGACTTGTGCTGGCTCTGCCTCCTTGACAGTCTCAGAAAATCCAATGGGGAAGCATTGTGATTTGCCCAGACCACCACTTCTGATATCAGCAGGTCAGAAACAGACAGGGGCAGAGCCAGCAGCTGCAGACTTTAATACAAGCAAGATTGTACTATATTTAGGGGGACAATAGGAGTCAGGGGGCTATATGGTGGTTTTAACATCATAGGGTCAGGAATACAGTGTTCCTTTAATGTGATAAAAATGTAACACAAAATAAAAATACATACCCTTGTTCAGTGGGTCTGCATGCACCACGACACTCATCCGCGTAAACCGCTATAGGCAGTTTATTAATGTTAAGTACCGTATATACTGTGCTGAAAAAACCCCACTCGACTTATACTCGAGTCAGTGTCTGTATTATGGCAACTTACATTGCCATAATACAGACCAGGACTGCCGGGCTCATTACAAGCCTGGCGGTCCTGTTGGGGGCCGACAGCGAGCTGTAACTTACCTTTCCTGCAGCTCCTGTCAGCTCCCTTCTCCTCCATTGTAAATCTCACGAGAGCCGCAGTGTCTGAGCGTTGCCACGGGATACCGTGGCAACGCTCCGTGCAGCCCTCGGACCGCGAGACTTACAGTAGAGCTGACCGGAATGCAGGAAAGGTAAGTTACAGCTCGCTGCCAGCCCCCCTCCTACATAGCCCATCCACTGGACCACCAGGGAATGAGAGCCCCCCCCCTCCCTGGACATGTATCAAGCAGGGAGGGGAGACAAAAAAATACTAAAATAAAAATGAAAAAATATTAAAATTTAAAAATTAATAAAAATGCCCTCCCCCCACACTCATACAAACACACACACTGCATTATATATACACACACACACACACAGAGTGTGTGTGTATATAATGCAGAGTGTGTATAATTACAAAAATCACAGAATTTCATAATCCCAAGTTTTACCCTAGACTTATCCACAAGGCTTAGGATATTTCACAAAACTGCACTCGACTTATACATGAGATGGACTTATACACAAGTATATACGGTAGTTTATCCACCAAGAGCAGTTCCATTCATCACTTAGGAAAAGTGGAACGGTTTTGTAATGTGATAGCAGCCTTATAGCAGTTGCTATCAGTTTACATATAGCCCAGTTTACACATGGTCTGGTTTCAAGCCTTACTGTAAAATTTGCTACTTGTACAATATGCGGTTGCCAATTCAGGGGCACTCTAAATAAAGGTCTTTAGACTCTGTCCCATGTTGGTTTGGTTTTGTCAAACCACTTTGGTGCAGTTTAACATACACCTGGAGTTCTGTGCTACACTTATAGCCAACCCCGTTGCAACCATAATGATATGCAGGAACTACACTTACATTATGAAGAGTGATCCTGTCCAACCTGCTACACAATATCGTGGAACTATTGAAAATGTAAGGAAGGCATATTTATTTACATTAAGCCCATCGCTGAAGTGAATTCTATTTAGAATCAGACCTGGAGCAGTAGCAACAAGAGGAGATAAAATGTCACTGCTCAAGGATACACTAGCTTGAGCTAGATGTATATAGTGAAAGAAATGCCTTTATTAGAAATACAGCAAGACCTTTTAACCCCTTAAAGACAGCAGGTGTTCTATGCTGTCCTTGAAAGGGTGGCTCTAAACACCGGCGGGCGGAGTTGCTCCCGGTCTAGGGGGACTGCCTCACAGCCCAGACAGTCCCCTCTTGGCAAATTAGTCCCCTGCTGGCCATGTGATCGCTCTGAAAGAGCTTAGCATATAATTATATATAAATACATAAAAAATATAAATATCCATATACATAATTACATAAATAACTTCATAAATATACATGTAGACTTAAAAATAAATATATATATATATATATATATATATATATATATATATATATACACACACACACACATACATACACAGTTGCAAGAAAAAGTATGTGAACCCTTTGTAATGATATGGATTTCTGCACAAATTGGTCATAAAATGTGATCTGATCATCATCTAAGTCACAACAATAGACAATCACAGTCTGCTTAAACTAATAACACACAAAGAATGAAATGTTGCCATGTTTCTATTGAACAGGCCATGTAAACCTTCACAGTGCAGGTGGAAAAAGTATGTGAACCCTTAGACTAATGACATCTCCAAGAGCTAATTGGAGTGAGATGTCAGCCAACTGGAGTCCAATCAATGAGATAATATTGGAGGTGTTGGTTACAGCTGCCCTGCCCTATAAAAAACACACACCAGTTCTGTGTTTGCTTTTCACAAGAAGCATTGCCTGATGTGAATGATGCCTCGCACAAAAGAGCTGTTGACTTGCATAAAGCTGGAAAGGGTTATAAAAGTATCTCCAAAAGCTTTGCTGTTCTTCAGTCCACGGTAAGACAAATTGTCTATAAATGGAGAAAGTTCAGCACAGCTGCTACTCTCCCTAGGAGTGGCCGTCCTGTAAAGATGACTGCAAGAGCACAGCGCAGACTGTTCAATGAGGTGAAGAAGAATCCTAGAGTGTCAGCTAAAGACTTACAAAAGTCACTTGCAAATGCTAACATCCCTGTTAGCGAATCTACAATACGTAAAACACTAAACAAGAATGGATTTCATGGGAGGATACCACAGAGGAAGCCACTGCTGTCCAAACAAAACATTGTTACACGTTTACAGAAGAGCACTAGGATGTTCCACAGCAGTACTGGCAAAATATTCTGTGGACAGATGAAACCAAAGTTGAGTTGTTTGGAAGAAACACACACTATGTGTGGCGAAAAAAGGCACAGCACACCAACATCAAAACCTCATCCCACCTGTGAAGTATGGTGGTGGGAGCATCATGGTTTGGGGCTGCTTTGCTGCGTCAGGGCCTGGACGGATTGCTATCATCGAAGGAAAAATGAATTCCCAAGTTTATCAAGACATTTTGCAGGAGAACTTAAGGCCATCTGTCTACCAGCTGAAGCTCAACAGAAGATGGGTGTTGCAACAGGACAATGACCCAAAGCATAGAAGTAATTCAACAACAGAATGGCTTAAACAGAAGAAAATACGCCTTCTGAAGTGGCCCAGTCAGAGTCCTGACCTCAACCCGATTGAGATGCTGTGGCATGACCTCAAGAAAGCGATTCACACCAGACATCCCAAGAATATTGCTGAACTGAAACAGTTCTGTAAAGAGGAATGGTCAAGAATTACTCCTGACCATTGTGCATGTCTGATCTGCAACTACAGGAAACGTTTGGTTGAAGTTATTGCTGCCAAAGGAGGTTAAACCAGTTATTAAATCCAAGGGTTCACATACTTTTTCCACCTGCACTGTGAATGTTTACATGGTGTGTTCAATAAAAACATGGCAACATTTCATTCTTTGTGTGTTATTAGTTTAAGCAGACTGTGATTGTCTATTGTTGTGACTTAGATGATGATCAGAGCACATTTTATGACCAATTTGTGCAGAAATCCATATCATTCCAAATGGTTCACATACTTTTTCTTGCAACTGTATATATATATATATATATATATATATATATATATATATATATATATTTAAATTCTACATGCATATTTATGTAATATTTTTACATAATTAAGTAATTTTATTGGTTACAATTTGAGGGACCTGCCTGACAACCCAGGCAGAAAGTCCAGAAAATTTAATGTGCTAGCACTTTATTTAACCCTGTAACTTTAAAAGACACCCTAAAACCTGTACATGGGGGGTACTGTTTTACTCAGGAGACTCCCCTGAATGCAAATAATAGTGTTTTAAAATAGTAAAACCTATAACAGCAATGATAGTCCATGAAAGTGAAATTTTATGCATTTTTCACACACTTTTTACTCAAGATATCATTGCTGTGATATGTTTGTGTTTTGAAACACTAATATTTGTGTTCAGTGAAGTCTCCCGAGTATAACAGTACCCCCTATGTACAGGTTTAATAGTGATTTTGAAAGTAACGTGGTCAAATATAAGGCTCGCTTTCAGTTTTTTCACATTGAAATTTGCCAGATTGGTTATGTTGCCTTTGAGAACGTATGGTAGCCCAGGAATGAGAATTACCCTCATGATGGCATACCAAATGGGGTATGTTCAGTCTTTTTAAGTAGCCACTTGGTCACAAACACTGGGCAAAGTTAACGTTCAAAATTGTTTTTGCCTTTTTAAACACACAAACATATAAATTCTAACTTTGGCCAGTGTTTGGGTACTATGTGGCTACGAAAAAAAAGACTGGACATACCCCATATTGAATACCTTGGGTTGTCTACTTTTGCAAATGGCATGCCATCATGATGGTAATTATCATTCATGGGCTACGATACAGTCTCAAAGGCAACATAACCAATCTGGCGAATTTTTAGGTGTTTAAACTGAAAAATGAAACTGGTTATATTTGACCCTGTAACTTTTTAAAACACCATAAAACCTGTACATAGGGAGTACTGTTTTACACGTGAGGCTTCGCTTTTACTGCAATAAAATGCACATATTTGTATTCAGCAAACAGTATTATGACATTCACAGTTAAAATGCCATGCAGAACTAAATTGTTTTAAAAAAATAAAAATCTCAATTTCTCACATTTTTCTAGATTTTATTCATAATGAATTAGGTTTCCTATATGAATAGTTCATGTGTAATGAAAGCCCTGTTTCTCCTGAACAAAATAAGTGTGGGTGCATTTAATATGAAAAGGGTGAATTACGCTTGAAGAGACATACAGCGCAAATTCCAGGTTTTGTTTTGATCCCAACATGTACAACTGGCACGGGTCTGGAGCAAGAGTCGGTCACAGTTTATATACCAACTTTTAGGCAAACAATCTCGAAGACACACAGTTCTAAGTTTTTCGTTGTATTTATTGTTGACTATTCAGACAGACATTTTTGGTAAAAAAAAAAAAAATACTTTGTTGCATGAATGTATAAACAGTTTTGCAGAGACCATATGATTTAAATTTTCATTGTTAATTAGACTAACAGTGAATTTTGCCCATTAGTAAATGTCATTTTTTCTTAATCAATTCAGTCATTTCTGGAACCACCTAAAAGAGAAAAATAAAATAATTTTTTTTTTTTTTTAAGTAAATCATAACAAAAACACAGTATTATCTGGTCATAACCTATTTTCAAAAGCAGCATATGACAAACAGGTAATTATACATTTCTAGAAGTCCTCTTATGTTGCAAGTATTGATACCACCTATTATTTATGGAATTAGTTAAGCACACAAGAACAAGTTTATGAGAGGTTTACTATATAATAATATCCAACATACATAAAAGGCAACGAGAGGCTGGCTATGTGTGTACACATATAAATTTTGTCTACAACCCGTCTCTGAATATTTTATTTTTACACCTGAACGGATATCAATGATTAGGGACATTTTCTGGGTGATAAAATAAGATTCACCCCCTTTAGTGCTAAATTTCACCATTTTAAGTAAATACTACTATGTGGAAAAATGGCTCAACTTGTCACTCCAGATGTGACAGGTGTAAGATTCTGCCTCATAGGAACCATAGTGCCCAAAGGGAGCCATCACTTCTCTAGGGGGTTTATTCACTAATCGGAGATCAGAAGAAAGCGGACAACCAAACAGAAAAAAATATATATAGGTCACAGTGCCTAGGATTTAGAATTCAGAGGTCAAACGCCAAGTCTCTCCTCACCCCCACAGTGTATGAATTCATAGCGTGGTTTGTGTGGGGACAACTGTACAATATTAACCAATATCTATACAGTGTAATAAAACACAGTGTCTGTGTTCAGAGATTCTGTCCAAGCACTAGCATGGTGTTAACCCATGAATATCAATTGGGTATTCCTAAGGGGGGGGAGACGAGGTGTCCTGCTGTTATCGCATAAAAATCCTCTCTGATGAAAACATTCCTTCAATTATTTACAATACCTACATTTCCATCAGGTGGAATTAATATGCTACTACAAAATTTATTGAGGAAGTTGTCTACATGTTGTATCCTGCAAGTGGCTTGGTCTCTGAATGTGCCAGCAGGCGTCAGTTCAGGAACCGCATTAAGTGCTGGCACTACCACCTGATTTCCTCCAGTAGACCGACAAAAGACTTGTTGTGTGGGGCCAAGCAGCTCATCCTGAGCTTGCCACACTTTGTACAAGAAAAACAAACAAAATGCAAACTACATGAAGATATTCATCACCATAAATGCAAGAATTCCAATTACGGTTCATGGGAGATCAATTATTTGGCTTCTTTGGGATAACGTGTTCACTGGCGCATATTGGAAACAGATGTTCATTTGTTTGTATGGCAAAACATCTAGTACTAGGCATGCCACAGTCAAAGTAATGAAAGACTATTGTGGGAAAAACCATTCAAAATAAATAAATACGTTTTACCCCATGCATGCACACTGAAAACTAGTATGAGTGCCAGCCACTGCTGAGACAGTGTGATCGGCTAACAGTTGTGTAATGAATTCAATTACATGGTTACTTAGGCTGAAAAGAGTTCGGCCTCTCTCACATCTGGTTTTGTTGTTGATCCAAAAGAAGGCAAAAAAACCAAAAAAACAACACATTTTGAAGCACTTTCAATTTTTTCCAACAAATTAAGAAAGATTCCTTCTTGAATTAAACTATGGCAGCTTTTCCCTCTGCAAGCATCTGGTACAGAAACAGTTAATGAAGATCCTACTTCCACTGAACATCTTGATAAAGACCCAGGACGGTTGAAACGTTGATTGTACACTTTAATACATTTTTATTTTTTTTTCCCAAGGAGTGCTCTATTTAATATATATATATATGCACAATATTCCCAGTTAGTTGGACCACTCTCTGAATAGCACAGCATTACCAACATTCAGGATGCATACATTATCTGGAGTACTCCCATAGGCATACTGCTCGCATCCAGAAACAAATGGAAACATGAATAAATATAATAGACTGAACCAAACAGACCCCACCCCCTATTTTCTATTACATCATCTTTCTAAAACGGAACCGAATTCATTACATCCTCTTTCTAAAACGGAACCGAATTCATTACATCCTCTTTCTAAAACGGAACCGAATTCATTACATCCTCTTTCTAGAACTGAACTGAATTCATTACATCATCTTTCCAGAACTAAACTTAATTCATTACATCCTCTTTCTAGAACTGAACTGAATTCATTACATCCTCTTTCTAGAACTGAACTTAATTCATTACATCCTCTTTCTAGAACTGAACTGAATTCATTACATCCTCTTTCCAGAACTGAACTTAATTCATTACATCCTCTTTCTAGAACTGAACTGAATTCATTACATCATCTTTCCAGAACTGAACTTAATTCATTACATCCTCTTTCTAGAACTGAACTGAATTCATTACATCCTCTTTCTAGAACTGAACTGAATTCATTACATCCTCTTTCTAAAACTGAACCAAATTCATTACATCCTCTTTCCAGAACTGAACTGAATTCATTACATCATCTTTCCAGAACTAAACTTAATTCATTACATCCTCTTTCTAGAACTGAACTTAATTCATTACATCCTCTTTCTAAAACTGAACTTAGTTCATTACATCCTCTTTCTAAAACCGAACCAAATTCATTACATCCTCTTTCTAGAACTGAACTCATTACATCCTCTTTCTAGAACTGAACCAACTGATTATGGATAACAGCCACATGGTTAAGCCACCAGAAGGCCATGCTCCTCACTAATCAGAAAACTGTATACCAACAATAACGTAATTATTATTATTTTATATAGCGCCAGCAAAATTTGGTAGCGCAAAAATGAGCTAAGCCTGTGGGATTGCGCAATAGGAATTATCGTAGCACATCACCACCATACTTATTATCGAGTATAATTTTAAACTTCGAATGAAACTTTTATGATACATTAGATAATTTAGTAGCTACAAAATATAGATCATATAGGTCATATTTTATTTATTTTCTAGGGACATTAACACATTTATGTAAAGTGCCTTACATCTGAAGAATGTGTCCTTTTTTATGAAGTGCAGATTTCAAAATAAATTTGGACTTTTCATAAATGAACCTTGTTACACCCTCCTGGCTGCCAATCAGACAACCGGTTTGGTTAGTTCAGTGAAGTTAAACCGGCCAGAGCACCTCTTGTAAATACGTCTCTTCAAGCTGCACTGGGAAGCCTGTGATTGGACAGCCATGGAAAGTTTGGATTGGGGAGGAAGGGGAGGGGATAAGCGATTTGCATATTTTGCAAGCTGTGTTTAAATATATCCCCACTGACAAAAATACACACATAAATGTTTTCATTGGAGGTTTACTTACTAAATAGTGTTTTGTTTTTGTATTCGGACAGTGGAGTGTTAATGGATAATAAAAACTTATTTTTTTTACTACGGTCGTAACACTTTTAATCTCAGAGAATAAAATGAACAATGTGATACTTGCATAATATGACCCAAACAATCAGATAATATATTATATTACCTTAAATAAATCTGCAACCAAACCGTAGTCAGACACCTGGAAGATAGGAGCCTCTGGATCCTTGTTTATGGCAACAATAGTCTGAAAACATAGACCATGTGATAGTGAGTACTTGTGGATCAGAGAAGCAATGAAGGCAGACTCAGAGAGCAGTAATTAAAGTTACAATAATAATTGGGTAAGCTGAACAGGCGTCCACAATGACTCGCACAGTTATTTGCATTTTATTTTGAACTGAATTTAAAGCGGCATGGTCAGGCCGAACTTATCTTTCTCCTATTGATTCCTCTTCTCTTCCTCCCTCAGGATTGTTTTTTTTCTTTAAAACATAAAACAAAGTGGGGACTACGGGTGGGGGCTAAATGTAAAAATAACCCCCTAGTCATGTGTGGGGGGGGGGGTATGTTTTACATTTAGCCCCCAACTGTTGACCATGGATGGGAGTTGGGGTCCTCCCCCTATTGCCACTTGGGGCCCCCACCCGCCGCTCATGGGTTGGAGAGACTATAGGTCCTCCCCACTGTAACTTAAGGCTGGGGTGAAGGACAATAAGTCCTCCCCCTATTGTCATTTATGGCCCCCACCCGCTGGGAGAGGAGATGCAGTAAGTAACCCCCGCCTATTGTAACTTAGGAAACTGACCTAACGGAGGTACGATTTCTAATATAGCAGTCCAGAGAACAAAAACAGAAGGTAAGTGTAATCAACCTCTATTAAAGGGAGTGCCAGGTGTAGTGCCAGGAATACAAAGCTGTATTCTTAGCACGAACACTCCCCCTACCTCCCCTCCCTGGTAAATAAAGCTTTAGAACCATTTATTTACTTACCTTATTCCAGCGCCGATGTCCCTGCTCCATCCCACGACAAGCAGAGTCTAACGCGCATGAGCGGCAAATTGATTAAATGTTTTCCTATGGGGAAAAATCTCATGCTGGAGGTCCTCATGCAGAGTGTGAGGACGTCCAGCATCACATAACAGACCAAAAGTCTGTTTCGATTCAGGAAACCCTCTAATGGCTGTATGTTAGACAGCCACAAAGGGCAGACTTAGAGCTGTAATGTAAACATTGCAGTTTCTCTGGAACTGCAATGTTTTACATTGCAGCACTAAGTGCAAAAGGGACCTGAAGTGGTCTGGGTGCCTACAGTGTCCATTTAAGCTTACTGTACAAGCAGATTTGCAAGTAACACTTGGCTGCTATAGGAGCAGAGTGAATGAGGACATTTTTGTCATTGCAAGGGTAGAAGTCTCATACAGTTTTAAGAATTATTTTCCGATAGGGGCTATATTGAGAATCACTGCAAGAATAACCCAAATCCTTCATGAGGTCCTATGAAATGTATGGAGGAAGAAAGTATTCATCAATGAGCAATACACACAGATCCCTAAACATTATTTATTAGTCAACTTTGAGCAGGCAGGATTAAAAAAAGAGTCCAGCACTCTCTCATTACTTATTCATTATCAACATAATATTAAAGGGGAAATTCATAAATATTTATTGTAGAATGAGCCTCTAATGACATACAGACACACAGAGACAAACACTCACAGAACAAACTCACAAGGTAAATAAAAATAAACATTAAGTGAGCTTGTATCCCATTTGGTTACCTTCTCATGTACTAATGTGAGCTCATTCTTTGCAGTATAGTGGAGGGGCCTAAGAACTAAGCATCTTTGTGTCTCTGGCACAATGTGGGGCCTTTAAGTTAGTAGAGGCTGGAATAGGACTACCAGCACATCATCCTCTTTTTGCAGACGTTAATGGCAGGCGAGTGCAGAGACATAATAAACTGAGCCAGAAAGAGCTCCTTTCTCAGACCCCCTTGTAGGGTACATCAGGACATAATCCCCTGATCTCCCTGCCAGTTGTAAAGTGCCTATTGCTGCAGGGCATTAGTGCAATGCATGAGCTCCCTGGCGGTGTTTGACACATGGTCACTAACAACTGGCAGCTGGTCAGCCCACAGTAAGGCGTACCAGGCTATCGTACTGAGCAGTGACAATGTGGTGGGAAGCCTTCTCTCTGGCACCCTGTGCATTTAAACAGGTCACACATACCTTGGATCTACCATGTACAGATTAACAATGAAATTGGAGAGAAATCTTTATAATAATCCCACAACAGATATGTTTGTTATCAAATTAAGAAACACAAAACAATGTTATTTTAGGTTCTACAGTTTGCAATATATTTTCAGGGCAAGTCCCATTCCCATGCTTCTGTACCGGTATTGTAAAATAGTTCAATATATTATAAAATTACCTTGCTATCCTTCATCCCAGCCAGATGCTGAATGGCCCCAGAGATCCCAACGGCAATATAGAGCTCCTGAAAGGAATACAGAATGTTAACATTGTAATACCAGCTGTGCACGACATGGCAAGAAAGGTAAGAGATCAGATGACATCTTGAAACCCAGAGGTACTGACACTTCACCGACATACATAACCCGCAAGGCACATTGCGTTACAGTGTTATTCACCGGTTTTGGGAGTTTGTTCCTCAAAGAAGTAGACACAAGCACAATGCAAAAACAGAATAGTAACCAGACATTCATAGAAGGAGGCCTCATTGTGATTACTAATCAAAGGTATACTCCAGTCCAGGTTAGCTTGCTGAAGTATTTAAAAGGGACGCTCAGGACCCCCTGAAGCGCTTTAGCTTGATTAAATGCTATATGTGTCCACTTTTTTCATTTTACAAGAGGTGCACATGACAATAGACATTGACACATTTCTAAATTAACCTCCCCATGGATACTGCGGTACAAAAACACACCACTCAAAATACCATTTACTATACTGAAGAACAACCGTTACTGCAATAACCTACCACGCAACCAGGATCTCCACAGAAAACCATACCAGTGTAAGTCTTTATGCTTACAGGGCGATAGACTGCATAGAGGCATATTCCAGCTGTACAAACCGTTGATCACTTGCAAACAACCCTCACCTCCGAAGTTTATGGTGCAGTGGGAAGATGAACTTGAGACAGTATGTTCAGAGAAACAGTGGACTGAAATGTCCCTGTTCCTGCACTGTTCATCCATCAGCTCCACCATTCAGGAAACTAATTAATGTCCTGAATGTCACAGTAGTACCAAACGCCACACCTAATCCATAAATTATTCCAGTAGGTACCAGACAAAGGCTGAAGATGTGTCTCTGGAGTGGAGATGATGCGCCACAAATGGGTGGGTTGCCCAACCTCAAAACCTTTCTGCAGTCAAATTTATGAGGTTACGACGTTTATAGTTGAGAAGAGAGCACCATTTGCTCCAGAGAACATGTTGCTTAACCACTTTCCCCTCAGAAGCATTGTACTGGCAATAGCAGTGAGTGCTGTTCATGTGTCCTTTATCGCCAGTGAGAAGCAGTAGATTTGACAGAAATCATCAGTTATGATGGCCTGGACTAGTGAGCATAGACTCTCTCGGCAGGGGAAAAAAAAATAGTTTACTTGTTTTAATGAATAGGTGGGGGGACCTAAAACTAAAATAAAAACTTCAACGTTAAAATAAACATGTCTGTTTTTAACGTCAGATTGCCCCTTTACAGGGACATTTCAAGTTTATAATTCTCCATTATCATACCAGGGTTAGACAGTATTCAATGACTGGGATCCATTATCTTAATTATAACAACTCATACCAAGAAGACCGTAGGTGCCAGACAGTAAATGTTTGAGGATACTATGTGAGGAAAACGTGTTTTGGGGTAACAGGTGTCTGGCCGCTAATTAAATTATCTTGCTATTCGTAAATAATAGCAGGGCACCAGGATTGTGCAATGCATTGTGTTTGAAATGACTCCCTGTTGTGGACACTGTATAGATAGCCGCTTGTCACCAATAAAGTGGGTCTGTTCTACCCTGCATCGAGCCTCAGCTGATGATTGGGGGGTGGGGGGATGAGCTATTATCACTTGTGGGGACTTTGCGGAGGGGAAAGGGAATCCCTGGTTGCGAGATTCCGATAATTAGGAGCTGTCCGCCACACAAACATAACACTGAAAATCCTTGGGAGTGGCAGTTCCCCTTTAATGGGCAAGCATTCACAATCTAGTCCCCACCGTGACTGTGCATGTGTAAGATGGATGACACTATCATACAACAATATTGACAAACACTCCATTGGGTGTCAAAACATTGCAGTGTTCCACTTGTTCTTATAAAGGTACCTGAAGACAATGGAGTGCCTGGACCTATTTTCTAATACTGGTATTTATTATCTTCTGGGCTTGTGCTGGTCAGCTAAGCACCATGTCTTAAGTGAATTGAGTGCAATTCTTTTTCCATTTTTGCAATTTAACTATCATACAACAAGACAGCAATCTGTCACAAAGGCAATGTGTTCCTCCAATTAGGGATCAACCGATTATCGGTTATTCTGTACTTTCAGCAATATCGATATCGACCAATAAAGATACCGATAATGCAGACCAGGGCCGACATCAGGGTCCTGGAGGGGCTCGTGGGAGTCCTTGGGGGCCAAGCAACACTCTTACTTACCTTTCCAGCAGCTCCCCTGCTCGCGAGTCACGCGGACGTCAAAGCGTTGCCACAGGTTACCATGGCAAAAGGCAGCGAGAGTTAGACAGGGAAGGTAAGTAAGTGTTGCTGGGCCCCCCAATTGAATGCCATACCCCCTCCCTAGCCAGGTAATAAGCAGGGAGGGGGGAATAAAACAAAATTGAAAAAATATTTTTATATATATATTTTTATTTATATATATATATATATATATATATATATATATATATATATTAAAAAAAAAAAATGCCCCCCAGTCCATTTTACACACATTACATACCTACACAAACACTCACTGCACAAACACACACACACACACACACTGCATTCATTATATACACACTACACAAACACACACTGCATTCACTATACACACACACACTACACAAACGCACACTCTGCATTCACCATACTGCATTTGCAGACACATTGACCCTGTATACAAAACACACGGATGAACATGCTATAACGCTGAGTGTGTTTGTATTTCCGCCTACCTTCTAAACCTGGCTACTAAATAAGGACTTCAAATTTTGAGCCCCGAAAAAATATCAATGTAACCAAGAAGAACAAGTCTATAAATTAAACTGACAGATCTAAGGGCCAATGGGGTAAAAATTTGAAAACTGTCTTTATACATTGCCACTTCACAAAAAAAAAAAAGCACGTGTACAGAGAAATAATCATATAACATAATAAAACATTACTTAGCCTCCTGAAGCACTATGTTTGGCTTTCCCTTCAAAACATGGTCTCATTTAGGCTGTTCCTTCGCTCCTTTTAAAATCCCCCTCCCCCAGCTCCTGACTCACGATCTCATTAGTCAAATTTACTTCTGGGAGCCGTTTATGTTAGCTTACTAGTAAGGCAAACAGTTTCTACTTTTCCTTAACTTTACTGTCTTGGAGAATTACCATTCTTTTACATTAGGATATTTATTCTGAATAGTGGTTCAACACACTTTTTAAACAAAATTAAAACCCCCACAGTCAGACATGCTTATATCTTATTTATTATTTATTAGTGGTATTTAAAAAGCGCCAACTGATTCCGCAGCGCTGTACAATTAGTGGAGAATGTACAATATACAGAGAGAAATGCAAGAGGTAGAGAGAGCGCTATCGATAAGCTGATAACTAGCCATTGAAGCTCTTTTATACAAAGTGCGTCGCTAGATAGCCAGTGAGCTTACAATCTAAAGGATACCGTGAGGATTTGAGACCTCTTGTTGTTTCTATGTGTGCATTCTATACCGTGACCTTTCTATTTTGTACACTATATGTCAATCAATCAAATGTCCGATTGTGGCATTAATAAAGAATGGGGGGGGAAACTAGTTCACATTTGCCAGTATTCAAATATATGATAAAATATTTGATTTAAAAAGTTACATTACAAGTGCAATTTCAGACTGGATTTTGTAATATGAATACTGTAGCCAGCACTCTCTGAAACCATGCTCCATACGTATGATAAACCACCATTCATTCAAATTTAACCCCCAAATGCTAATTGTATATAAAAAAAAAAAATACACCATTTCCTTAATAGTTAGGAATTATACAATTTTAAGAAAGTCATCTTAAAGCAATCTTGGTTTAAATGTAAATTGCGCAAAGCTGGTGTAGGATGAGATAAGAACCTAAACAGAAATGTTTTTTGGACCAACAGAGTGTGAAAAAAATCCTATGCATAAAACTTTAAGCAGATGGGAGGAGGGGAATGGGCCCGAGGTGGGGTGGGGTGGGGGGATTTTACTTTCTTATTAAGCCCTTTAAAAAGCTCTGGGCTGACAGCCTCTTTCATACTGAATTATCCAGCTCAGCCCATAACTGCAGGAGAACAGCGTTCACAAATTGATTCGCAAGTCCTTTGGGGAACCAGAAAAACATTAAATTGCTGTAAAATATTCATATGTCAGTGCATTTAGCTGAAAGCAGTTGATGTTCTGCTCCCTGGGGGTTAAATATAAAAGCAATTTGGCCAGCACAGTTTGTATCCCCCTTTAATCTTGCTCATTAACCCTTCTGAAGGCAGAATGACGACCTACTACACGGCAAACAGTGTCTAAAGACACATACGGCATAATCTGAACTAGGGACGAACTACACAAAGACTAGATCAAAGAGCCATACATTTAGCACAGATTCACCTTGACTTTTTGCCTAATGGATCATCAGTGAAGCACAACTTTCACAGGGTACACTTGGCAAAAATAAATATAAATAAATAAAATAAATAAGAATACTTTGACTTAAACAACATTCCTTTTTTGAAATTATTTAGTAGATGATAGGCGTCAGAGTGTGGAGGGCACAGTGAGGAGCAGATCAATAGTCTGTCATAGTGGACAAATTAGGTGGCTGACTGGTTACCTTAGGGTGCCCACAAAGTGGGCACTTCTTCAGTGGGCACGAAGTGTGCACTTCTTCAGTAATGCAGAGTAGGCATCAGCTTATCCCACACGGCACTCTGCCAAAATATACCAGGGAGGAGAGGAGGCAGGCGGCAAGCACTGATTATGTGTTTCCAGTTCCTCACTGCTCCCTTGCATGCCCTCTGAAGTTAAACCGACAGCCAAACTATGATCATATAGAATGTAAGCTCGATTGAGCAGTGTTCTCTTCAACCTATTGTTCCTGTAAGTTTATTTGTAATTGTCCTATTTATAGTTAAATCCCCTCTCATAATATTGTAAAGTGCTACAGAATCTGTTGACGCTATATAAATGGCAATAATAATAATAATAATAATAATAATAATGCCACTCCAGCCCGCATCACTAAACAGCATGAGGAACTGGAAGACTCCTGGGAGAAGATCCATTCTCCACTGGACCCCAGGGAGAAGATCCTTTCCCCACTGGACCCCAGGGAGAAGATCCATTCCCCACTGGACCCCAGGGAGAAGATCCATTCCCCACTGGACCCCAGGGAGAAGATCCATTCCCCACTGGACCCCAGGGAGAAGATCCATTCCCCACTGGACCCCAGGGAGAAGATCCATTCCCCACTGGACCCCAGGGAGGAGATCCATCCCCCACTGGACCCCAGGGAGGAGATCCATCCCCCACTGGACCCCAGGGAGGAGATCCATCCCCCACTGGACCCCAGGGAGGAGATCCATCCCCCACTGGACCCCAGGGAGGAGATCCATCCCCCACTGGACCCCAGGGAGGAGATCCATCCCCCACTGGACCCCAGGGAGGAGATCCATCCCCCACTTGACCCCAGGGAGGAGATCCATCCCCCACTTGACCCCAGGGAGGAGATCCATCCCCCACTTGACCCCAGGGAGGAGATCCATCCCCCACTGGACCCCAGGGAGGAGATCCATCCCCCACTTGACCCCAGGGAGGAGATCCATCCCCCACTGGACCCCAGGGAGAAGATCCATGTCCAAATTCTATGAAGACATGACATATCTCCTCCTCTTCATATAATGTTTGCTTGAATTATGTCAGCTGGATTTGATTTATGTGTATGAAGCATTTATTGTGTATATAACACCATTTTTATTTAAATTGTGTATACCCTTGTTTGCACGGTTGCCCCCTATTGCTTCCTCTGGACTGACAGACCAAAACGGGCATTAGCAGATAGGCTATACTGTCGGAATGGCTGCCATTACAGTAATACTGTAATGTAGTGTTATTAACCATGAGAGAGGGGCTTTACCAATATTATCAAGAAACAAATTTCAGGTTTACATTCACATTTTGGATCAAGAAAAAAATTTTGACAAAAGAAAATTTATGCGCACACCAACTACAAAAAAATAGAGGGAACATTGTAGGAGAACATTTAATTGTCCAAAAAACATGCCTTGAAATATGGCCAAAAATTTTATAAAACTTTATTCTGCTCTTGTATACCTGTAAAATGTTGCATTGATTTAGAAATGTATGTAGGAATAATGGCAATCTTTGGCTAACAGGACCATGATTTCTCAAGGGTCTCTCATTTTATTTTGGAATTATTGTCCAAGGGCACAAACCTCAAGGAAGAAGAGTATATTTTAACATGGGCCTGGCCTGTGTTTACAATTCACCACAAGTCCTATTATTAATCATGGACAATAGCAGCTGCAAATGCATGTGAGTATTTCCTATTAGGACTTTTGAGCACCATGTCAGAGCGAGCTGGTTTAGGGAAGATCTTTAAAATTAAATGGCAGTGAAACATTACTCGAAATGGGCGCATAATGCCCAACCACTTTTTTTTTTAGTTCTCGAGGAATACTGAAGTTTAAAGAAGATTTTCTTTTACATAATCTGACAGCTATCTGCTTTGTGGCTTTAATTCTGCATCATTCAATATTATTTATTTAAACTGAAGGAATACTGGAAGGAATACCCAATACGCTCACACGGCAGATGCAGAGTTCAACCAAATAATCTTGGAGTGATGGCACGGCCATAGACACAGAGGTGTGTTTATTACTTAGCTCTGTAAGGGCTTCAAAAGCAGATACTGATTTACAGGTGTAAAGGCAGCGGCGAAACGGCCATTAGAGTTAAGTATACAGATATTTTTACCTTTAAGTACGATAAATCAAAAACTAAAGTAAAAAGAGTAACATACTTACAGGAGCAACAATTTTTCCTGTCTGCCCAACCTGCATGTCATTGGGGACAAAGCCAGCATCCACAGCAGCACGAGATGCACCCACTACAGAAAGACATGTATTAATGAGAGGCATGCACAACTGAATGATGGACCATACCAACATATATTGCAGGGGAGGGAAAGGGGTAGAGCAATGTTTTAGCTTCCTGGGAAGGAGGATTAAAGGATATATGAACATGGCTTAAACTGGGAGAAATAAAGGCATGTGCCCTGCTCACTCCACTTACTGACCTAAATGTATGACTGCTTATACAATTTATGAATACATATTATTATAAAGCATATAATTATATTGTATATTTATACCCCTAAATATTTATCTGGATGTCATGTTGAAAAGTGCTACAAGAAATTAACAGGACTAACACTTTTGGAAGCCTCTCACGGATGATTCCAAGTCGCTACTTACTCGGGAGTTCCTACCAGATGTATCAAAGAGGAATTTAGCTTATTCAAAATACGACCTTTTTATCCATATTAACTTTTCAATACTCAAAAACGAGCATAAACATTTTGATGTATTGTGCAGAATGAAATCTAGTTCATAAAGCCTCACTCATTTATTAATACAAGCCTGTAGAGGTACATATTTCTCTGCCAGAAGCCACTAGTATAAGGACTATAAATTTGCTGTATTTTGCTGAACTTGCATCTCACTCCCTGCTTTTAAACATTAAAGGACATTTCAATGGGTCATACTATTCCTACAGTCAGAAAGGGGAGGCGGTGAATGAACTCTTATTTCACTGGCAGCATTACATTAGCATTCGAAAGATTCCATAAAAAATTGTAATACTTTTATTTTAGACATATATGATTTAATTATATGTAGATATTATGCTTAAATGCAGACATTCTTTTTACATTCTTTTGCCATTTTTAGAAGCTGTACTGCTAGATCCGGTGTGAAATATTGCACGATAAAGGACAATGGTTACTAACTACAGTTGTTCATTTTAGGGATTGACCGATATTGATTTTTGAGAGCCAATACCGATCTGTGAAAGTTCAGGCCAATAGCCAATAACTTACCGATACTGATATTCTTTACATTTACCGTTTTGAAAAAAGAAACAATTTCTACACAAATCTACTGTTAATTGAACATGTCTATTTACTATACTCCCTGGTGTGCCTCACTACCTCTCTTGTAGCATGGACGGGTGGAGGGGACCGCGGAACAGGAGCTTCAGTTTCCTGTACCCGGCCAGACTGACAGGAAGTGCTCTCTCAGTGAGCACTTCCTGTCAGTCCGGCCGAGTACAGGAAACTGGGTCACCACCGCCTCTCACATTAATCGTCAATATCGGTATCAATAGTGGCCGATACTGATATTTGCCAAAATCCGGAATATTAGAACCGATAATCGATCTATCTGTATTTCATTTCCCCAATATTTTTATGAAGGATAACCGAATAAGAGAAAAATAAAAATTGTATACATTTACCATCTATCATTTGCAATCCATACATGAAATTGCTGTTAGGATATGTTTACATGCTAGCAATTCATCCCTTTCTTCAATCAAAAAGTGCCCCGTAGTGAAAGTGTCAGTATATAATTCCATACCTATATCCACTTATATACGCACATAAATGTATTCTAGAAAGACATGCATGTACACATATTACAACACACAAACACACACATTTTATAGAGGTCCTTACCTGCTGCGTGCAGCTGATCTGCCAGGTCATATAACAATTTGAAGTTATCACCACTCTTCAGTCCACGGCCTAGAAGTAAATGCAGACAGGACCATAAATAAACTCCAATGACCAAGTCAGTGACAGCAATGTTTACAACAATAAAAAAGTAGAATGTATTAGTAACAAAGACCTAGGTATCGCCACGTAGTGATAAATGCTACAACAATCTGATGCTGTAAAGCTAAACAGTCACAGAACATCATAAAAAAAACACAGTTACCAGAGTTCTATGTGTGGGCTCCAATATTGATTTAAATCCATTACACAACATTAGGTTAGCTCTAGGCAGGCAGTAGAAGTACTGAAACTGGTAATACGCTTTAGTATATAGTTCTATGTTCTGGAATAGCTCCATGTGTACTCTGCTAGGATAACATGCTGTGTCCGACAGCTAAATGCACATATCTACATATAGTTTTGTATATTCATACTTAAGTTGTGCATTTCTACAGTCCATCTTACCTCCTGAAACCACAATCTTGGCACTGGTCAGCTCTGGACGGTCACTTTTAGTAAGACTTTGCTGAAGCCACTCTGAGAGCCCAACCGGTGCCGTGGCTGAAACTGAAACATATGAGAAATATATCAGTAATTACCAAACACTACAACAAGAAACGCATCGGCCCTCACTGTGCACCTTATGTTTTAGAATAAACGTATATGTTCTCTACCATGCAAACAATGCCGCTGATCTAAATCAGGAGTGATGGCATGCTCCACAGTGCTAGCTATGAACCTATTCTGCAAGGTTGGGAGATACAGAGACTGCATTGCACCATGGGATTTGTCTCTGGATTAATCCCTTAAGGACACATGATATGTGTGACATGTCATGATTCCCTTTTATTCCAGAAGTTTGGTCCTTAAAGGGGTTAAAGTAGATAGAGCACAAAAAAAAAAAACCAAAAAAAAACATGAATTGAAATAATACAAAGGTCCAATTTATTTGCTCAATTCAAATTTAAAAGTATGATTTTCATTATTGTGTTCATTATTTGCTCGGTAGAACTCTGTCTATCGAAGGCATTCGTGAAAACGTTCTACCTGTTCGCTCCAACCAGTTCTAAAGTAGGGCGATTACATACTTTCATGATACTTTATTATTAATACTAATAGCTGGATGGCCCTAAATTTACGCATATCTGAAAATCCCTCCAGAAGAGGTTTTTGTGGTCTTTTACGATTTGATGTGGAAATAAAACTTTATATGGGGAGAATTTTAATCGCCTCTATATTATGGTAAGAAGACCTCTGTCTGATTACTGCCTGGATGGGAAGCTTGAATGGGCTCACAGCTTTTATCTGTACACCAAGCTATTAGAAGGAGATTGTGTTAAAGAAAACAAAAAGAGGGGCAGGGCCATGGGACATAGATACAATTCAATAATAAGTACATAGCAATCATTGTGGCATCCTACTGACATTTTCACCCACAGAACTTACAAACAACAATTTAGAGGTATTTTTTCATCAGCCATATTAAAGTAAATAATTAAACCCACACTTTATACCTGTATAACTATCTACACTGGACAGTATCCATTACCAGATGTTACTAATCCGTTTAAAATGGTTCTCACCTGTTTCCATGCTTGCACTTCCCCCCGATGATGGAGCCACCTCGAATGCTGTCCCTCTTACAGTGAATACCTTCACAGACTCATCACATTTCACAGTGCACAAGGCATTTCCTACAGAAGAAAATATATCAAAAATTATGATCAGGAATCAAAAGGTAAGAAAAATTAAAAGAGGGAAAAAAATTAATTGGTTGATGACTTTCACTCAGTCTCCACTTCTCTCTGAAAACATACTTCAGGAAAGCATATCACGTAAACTGTTAGCAGGTTTTTCATTCCCCCCACATGACTTCTTTCCGGCAACTTTCAAACATAACCCAAGTTCTCAGTGATTACTTTTCTAGCAACCTATTTCATCGCCCCCACTAATACCCTTCTGTGTCACTATACCCCAGTCCCTCTAGCATGTAAGCTCATTGAGCAGGACCCTCAAACCCTCTGTTCCTGTGTTCCATTTGCATATCAAAGCAAACAGTATGACATAGGACTAAACTGTACAACTTTTTATGTGTAAACAGGATGGTGCTATTCATGCCAGAAGATGAGTAGGTATGGTTCGTAATGAAAGGTCATGTTAAACTGGCATGTGTGGTAGTAAACACAAAAGTAATAATAGCGTGCTTCCACTTTTAACTAGCTTATGATAGACATACATGTTAGCATGGAATTATGAGTGAGTAGGGAGACGTTCAGGCCATTTGCTCAGACATCGCAGACTAGGAGACTCTAGGTAAGTATGATTATCAATGTTAGACTATAATAATTGTAGCTTCTGGGTAAGGCCACGCATTATAAAACATTAAAACACCTAGGTCAAATAATACCAACAAGCTGTGATACCACTGGGTAGAAACTATAAGATAATGTGAAAAACAAAAAGAAGGAGCATAAATCTCTGCTCATAAGACATGAGCTATGATCACACAGGTGCTTTGCCAGCCGGGAGTCACCAAAGGTAGGCCAGAGTGTTAAGCCATTCTCTATGTCAGGTAGATTTCTTCTCTCAATCTCCGCGCCATGCCCAAGATTTAGTTGTACTTTATATAAGTGTATAGGACTAAGTCCACAAAGCCATGACTCCGCTTTTCCTCTAGCCAAGGCATTGGTGGGGGCCTTTGCCCTTTGTCCAGGGATATCCCTACACATGGTGGCAGGTTCGCGGACCTGCGGGAGCTTCTGTGCACGAAGAACCTTTTGGGAAGGTGGACAGTGGGGTGGAGGTACATCCACATGGGCCCCCGTCCCAGATGAGGGACCGTGCGTCAAGTTGTCAGCTTGGGTTGGTAGTGCAACAGGCAATGCAGAGTTGGTGGATCAGCGGCTTATGCATTGCCAGAACGCCTGGCAAAGGTCCTCAAACTTGGTTTCAAATCTTTCCTTCCTTGTTTGTCCCGCTTGGATCTGTGAAGGCTTCAGCGCAGCGGCCAACTTGGACACACTGCACGATCATTCGTGTTGCAAGTAGTTATTGCAGGATTGCAGGGACATTAGCTCACCCAGGGGGGACCGGGATATTCCTCGGTCCAAAGGGGGGGGGGGAACAGGGCTGTGAGGAGGGCTCTCAGAATCAGGAGACCGGCCGCTTCTCCTGGCCTTCTGTGCACCTACCCCAGTAGTGCTGTGAGGATGGAAGGAATGCATTAGTGAGCACTGGTTCACACAGCAGTTTCTAAGCAAATGAAGAGCCATGCACATCTGGAGCATTGTGGGTGATCGATGCTCCTGGACACAATGCTCCTGGATTCCAGCGTGGAATTCCGGAGTAAGGAGAAAAGAATCATCACTATCTGAGGAGTTACATTTGTATAGCTTCAGCCCATAGCAAATCCCATTTATATATATACACATCACACACAGATCATCTTTGATGGGTATAAATCACAACAAGACTAGTTAATGATTTCCTGTTCTCCAATTAAATTATTCTTATTCCAACAAACAAGTGTTAGAGTTGTTAATCCCTTACCTTCTCAGACATAGCCAGAGCTAAAACTGTAGTTATACTGAAACTAGGGGCACACCACATCTAAATTGCACAACCTATCAAGCTATTAGGACCCATTTCCTAAACGGTCGCGCAGAAAACCGGGGGCAGGGCTGATAGACTCAAAGCACCAAAACAACGATAATGAGCTGGAGTAGTTATTAAAATTAGAGTGTCTCTTGAAATCATGCTGAAAGAAGTTTGATTTGTTATTGGAATAGAGGACCCCAACAATATGAGAATAACTAGATCGAATCAAGAAACTTTATCTAAGCCTATCCTACTATTGTGGACAGCATGGGCTGCCAATACCTAGGGCTCAGCCAAGAGACTTTTGGTTTTACTGGTCCATTTGTTCTTGGCATAAAAGCATATACACAATTTAGAGCAGAGGTAATCAACCTTCATCACTCCAGATGCTGTGGACTACATATCCCACAATGCTCTTACAGCCATACTATTGGCAAAGCATCAGGGAGATGTGGTCCACATTATTTGGAGTGTAGGTGGTTGCCTGCTCATGATTTAGAGAGACCGTCAATATTGGCTATTTTGGGTCATCAGAAATATTCTAATTTTAATGGGACTAGGCAAGCCGCCATCTTACCTCTTCTCTTCCAATAGCTATTGAGCTCCTTGCCATGGTTAATCAAAAATGCCCAAATATAGGGGGTTTTCATGTGGGGCAGGAACATTATAAGAAGCAACTAAATCAATTATCGAACGTTCTTCTGGGTTCTCATAGTTATTCTCCAAACTTGGTCAAAGAATTCCATCTCAGTGTTTGGCCTTATCTATGGGTGACAGTGACACCCCACTTCTATCTTTTTCATACCAGTACCAGATAACAGTTATTTGGATGCCATATAATGCAATATATAATAGTATCTGGATCAATAACAACTAGATTATCTTCTACATACACACACACACAAATATCAAGCAGGATTATCTGCATCACATCTCTGAAACCATCTCTCCATGGTTTCACATATACACCTACACGTATGGCGCAGAGGTGAACAGAAAAGTATCTCTGGGAAAAGAAACACCATCCATACCTTCCAATGGCTCTCAGACAAATATATCTCCTCAACACCCTCATCTAATTCTCTCTCTCTTATGTGAATTAGATATAGAAGGGCCTCTCCACACCTGGAACCATGATATAGCCGATACTAGATAAATTTCTCACATCCCACAACAATGGACAACTCATCTTCTAACAGAAAGACTAACCCACAAATTACTCCTAAAAAGAACACCATAATGTGTATGCTGTAACCAACACCTTCATCTTGTGGGTGACTACTTTCTCACCCTGACACTCTGCAAAGTCAAATTGTGTATGTGAGTGAGCCCTGAAGATTGAAGAATCAGTCTATTCCCTTGTACAGCATGGGGCCAGTTCAAGTGAGAACTTTAGACACATTTGCAGTTCTAGCTGCTGTAGCTGTGATGGTATGGCAAACTAGCACAGTACATTTGCTAAGACCTGTGGAAATCCAAGCTTCTGGTTAAGAGAGCTGGCAATCTGTATAACAATCCTATAAACGGTTATGAAAAATAAGCAATTGCGGATCGAATTTCTAAAATTAGAGAAATCACTGTGGAAACCAACTCAATGGTTCTGCCTGATTTCCCTATCATTGGGGTTTCTACCAGCAGAGAATTCATACTTCCCTTGCTTGCCACATGTTTATCACACAATCAGGTGTGTTCTGGATCTTCTGGTGAAGATAAAACAGCCCTTAGACAAACACTTAAAAATCAACAAAAATGATTAAAGTGGGGTTTTACAACAAATATATGAACCTCGCGTGGCCCAACATAAGTACCTAGAGGTCTATCCGTTTAGAAATATATTTAATAAAAAAAATTTAAATTGTGTGTGTGTGTATATATATATATATATATATATATATATTTATTTATTTTTTCAGTACACAAATCCATGGTCATTTTTGTAATAAAAAAATGACTTTTATTGAACTGTTAGAGCTTGGTTGTGCAGGTAATCTTCCTGTCGTAACAAGCCCAAGTGCTCTACTCGGGCTATTGCTGGAGGAGTAGGAATGTATGTAATGGCGACCCTGAGGGATTTCTCAACCTGAGGACACAGATTTGTATGTTGTAATGACGAGCTCCCAGAACAGCAGGATGGATTAATATTTAACGGGACATGCAGGCAAGAAACCACTTGATATTGCTCTGTGCTAAAGTAGACAGGAAAAATATTTCCCTAACCGAGGGTGGGAAAACAGAGAAATGAATTCATAGATACAAAAAATGATACACTATAAAAAGTGGCTAAAATCAATCAAAATCATTATGTGTGCTTCTAGAAATGTTGGTAATATATCTACACAATGAAAAACAACAAATATTTAAAGAAGATTCAAGGAATTTAATGTGACAATAAGCATGCAATATGTATCACTAACAGGGACGTGAGCTGGAACCGATCAGGGTTATTTACGAAAAGGAGAATTTAAAGTGAATGTCAAAATTGCCAAACTGGAAAAATTAAAAAAATTAAAATAAAGTCAGCTAATCTTTTAATTTGGCTACTCTAAGTCAGTCAGTGTTTTGACAGCCATTGGGATGTGTAGAGTAGGTCAGCATGGGCAGACACAAATTTACAGAGTAACCAGTAGCTTTGCACTGCACATCAGATGGGGTTTTAGCAGTCGATATGGTTTAAAATGCCAGAAAGTACTTTTTATTCGCAAAATTAAATATTAAAACACCTGATTGGGCTAGACTTGGAACCCCTCAGCCCCTGCCTGAAAACCGTGAAAAAGACTTTTGCACAGGTAGTGGGAGATCGGATCTAGGGATACCAGATCCACAATGTGTTCATGACTGCGTCACTTTTATGAGAAAATTACAGTTCTGCAGAATGTATAAGCTGCAGCAAGGGGAGAAAAATAAACTAAATAACAAAAAAAAAAAAAAAAATAATAATAATATATTAATTCAATCAAGGGAGAACCCATAAAGATTAGCCATGACTGTTAATTACAACGCACTGTTTTTGATTCATTTCCTCCTGCGGCAGAATAAATACTGTATACTGCAGAGCTGTACTTCTTGTGTTGGCCATCGGCATAAAGAAGTAATATCAATCCTAAAAACCATGATGGATTTGGCAACTCTAGATTTTCAATACTGCAGATTATGCCGAATGAACGTCACCAGTGGTACTTTCTCATCTCACTGCAAATTCTGGATGGAAATTCACAAATGTCACGGCATTTTAATCTGTTGAGGACTCAGAGAGACTGGTAAATCTTGAGGACTATCTTTTCCTAATTCCTATTAATCTTTAATTTAAAAACGTGTGTTTTTAATGCCAACTTGAAGATACATCATAAAAAATAAATAAATAAAATAAAAAACACAGATCAATAGATTGACTATTTACTGCTAAAAAAAAATAAAAATAATAATTTGAAGAAAAAGTGTGTGTCCTGCAACCACCTCACTGTATCTCCACCAAAGAAATCAATCCTAAAGCAAAGGAGTGGCATAGAGAAACACTTGTACCTGAGCGCAAAAAAAAAAAAACAACAAAAAAAAACCCTCATTGGTTTAGGGGACTCACTACAATTATATGGGTGGGAGGGTTTTTTTTAATTTTTTTATTATTGTTTTATATATAAACAATGATTTTTTCTTTTCATCTTGGTGTTTACGTATTCCTCTGCACCTCTCATAGGGCTAAATTCAAAAGGCAGGCAATTGCTTAGAGCATCTCAACTCACTGATAAGTCTGTACTGGGGAAGAAAGGGAGTGTTTGCACGCAGCTATTCCAAGCTGAGATTTCTATACGTCCAATGAAAACATGCAGAGCAAATTACATGTAAACTTGTCTAAAGTGTGAATATTTTATCTGATATTTAATGGAGTGTTCCTTTAAACATGGAAGCTTACAATGTGTGCAACCCATCATTCTTCCACACCTATGTAAGCAGCTGTGGGAATGCACAGCAACTGGGCATGCTCATTGAACGATCTTCTCTGTAATTCAAATACAAAAAATATATACACGCACATTCAATTTAATACATATATCTAAATCATATGAGAAAACATACAGGCACTAATAACACAATAGAAAAAAGCAGACAAAGGCTCTCTTGGCACTGGTATTCTGTTGTGATACAACAAGCATCCGGGGTCCCTCACCCACAGGGACAACAGTCTCTATTAGGGGCCCCTGGGACCAGGCCCATATTCTGTGGGCAGGAGGCTAGCCTTTACGCTTCTCAAGAAGGCTGTGGCATGGGAGGTTCCGTCACAACGACCTAACAGTAACAGGTATAATGTAGCTACATGCACAATATACAAAACCATTTTCCAAATATAGTCAAAACATTTGATAAATACAACAAATATGTCTCACCTGCATATATTGTCCTGACAAATGTGTCTGGAGATTTAATTTCTATGATGTCTGAGACAGGAGCTACATCAAGTTTCGCTGCTACTCTGGGCAGAAGATTCTAGAAAAAGAGAGAGGTACAGATACTCATAACAGGCTACTGCTACAGAGAGGTCTAGAATTCGGTGGTTCTAGAATTGCTCACCTCAAACCTCACTGAAGGAGGGAAGGTGGCACTTGCAGATCAGATGTTAACAAACAAATGTGTCTCACCTTGCCAAAAGCCGATGCTCCAGCACAGATATGTGTAAAATTGAACTGCTTCTGTGCTTCCAAAATCAATGGTGTCAGCTCCTCTGGAAAAACAATAATAACTATAATCACCGGCACAGCTTCAAAATTCAGTCACAAAGAAAGAGACTCAAGCAACAAAAGTGACCAGGTACTGCTTCATTTAATGAGTTTACAAGGCAGTTGTGATTATTAATAAGTGTTGCTTTCAGGAAGCAAAATACAATTATTCCACAACTTGCTTTGAGACTGCCACAGAAAACACTTTGTAAATTAATCTATTGGCTTTTAGAGAGGTTGGATGTATAAGCCCAATTACACATCCATTTTATGTATTGTTTTCATTTTTGAGTTATACTCTGAATGCAATCTAAAACAAAATAACATTGTGTAAACCAGGAGCTCACATGGCTGTAATGTTAAACTAAGATAGATATAGATATATATAGAGAGATATACATACACACATGCGACATCTAAATGTGTGGGTTTAGGTGCACGGATGCGGTCCCTTTGCTCAGACAATTTCTTAGAAATGGAAATGTTTACATTTGACCAAGAACACACCTCTAGAGGATGTCAGACAGACATTTTTAAAATAAATAAATATTGAAGGGACACTATAGGTACCCACACCACTTCATCTGTAAAACATTATGGTTACTGAGAAACTGAAATGATTATACTGCAGGGTTAACTCCACCTCTTGTGGCTGTGTTCCAGACAGCCACTAGAGGCGCTTCCTTGACTGTCCGACATTGGATGTCCTAAACTTTTGCATGAGCACAGCTAACATCTTTGATGTTCCCCATAGGAAAGCATTGATTGAATGCGTGCACGCTGCTGGCCAGCACCAAGACAGCCTCAGTATTGAAAAGAGGTTTAAAGAAAAAAAAATTGATGAGTGCTGTGAATCCAGTGCTTCTCATATTGTAGCACTGAATCTAATGATTCTCTTGGTAAACCTTTAGCTACTTTTAGCGTTGTCATGCTGTGCGTGAAGATTTCTGAAAATTGAAAGTCTTAAGGAGTAAGTGACTCTAGTGGCAAAGTCTGACAGCCACTAAAAGAGGGTTCTCAGCAGAACTTACAAATGTAAACACTGCCAATTTTAAGAAACAACATTGTACATTAACAAAACAAAAAAAAAATGACAGCATGAGTACACCAAAACCACTTCATCAAAATGTAATGACTAGTCGTTAGATTGTCCCTTTAAGATCATGGAGGTAGTAGACAATGTGCATCCTGTACGGCACCCATATTTCTAATTTTTATAACTTTATTCCACAGAGCATAACCTAAAAAAATATAGCACCTGTATATTTATAAACCCAATGTACCGATTACATGGTATACTTTATGAAGTGATACATATTGCATTTGAATAATTACGCATACAATATAAAATAGTGATGGTGAGGAGATCAAGGCTAGTAGAAAGCACTGAGGTGATAAGGAGGAGGAGGATGCAAATGTGTAAACCGGTGCAGTGTAAAACCCAATATAAGATACAATATTTACCTGGTAGCAATCCTTTGTACACATCATGCTGAGCTACAAATAGTTTGTTCACTCCCTGCACCTTTGCCAGTTCCTCAGCTACCTGTAAATACAAAAAGGGACATTTAGAGTAGGCCATCCTGCAATATTTACTGAACAGAGAGAACCTAAAAATACAAAAATAGGCTACGTGTAAAGATCACCGAAAACAGTTAAAGGGACACTATGGTCACCAGAACAACTACAGCTTAATGTAGTTGTTCTGGTAAATATAGCCAGTCCCTGCAGCTTTTTGCAGTAAACACTGTATTTTCAAAGAAAATGCAGTGTAAACATTATAGCCTAGGGACATCTCAAGTGGCTACTTGAAATGCTTCCTGGGCCGCAGCACTGACATTCAGTGTCTCCACCCTCTGCATGGAGACATTGAACTTTCCTCATAGAGATGCAATGATTCAATAAATATCTATGAGGAGATGCTGATTGGCCAGGGGGATGTTTGGATCTGCTCCCAGCCACTTCCTTGGCTGAGATCATCAGAATTGACGATTGGAATCAACCAATCCAATTCTGTCTACAAAGTGAATTTTAAATGAAAATACATATATCTATCTATCCTTTTCATAGACAGTTGTCTCAAATGATACAGGTATATCATAACGTGAGGGCGTCCAGCGTCGTTTAAAACACTTTTGTGTTTTAAGAACACAGAAGTCCCTCTAGTGGCTGTCTGATAGCCACTAGAACAGGACTTAGCCCTGCAAGGTAATTATTGCAGTTTATAAAAACTAAGGGTGATGGGAGTTAAGGGTGATGGGATTTGGCACCCAGACCACTCCAATGGGCAGAAGTGGTCTGGGTGAATGGCGTGTCCCTTTAAGCCCAAAATGCATAGACTCTGGGAAAATAGCATGTTTGGAGCCTTTCAATGCTACAATTTGTACTTTTATTATTTTAGATGAATAGAGAAATCGAATTTAAAACAGAGTTGCGATGGAATGTGTCCTGTGAAGGCATATTCTTTAGCTCCTTTTTAATAATGCTCCCTCAATAGCCAATCAGCACAGAGTGGATGGGATGCTGGGAACTCTCATTTAACATTAAAAATGGATTAATGCTGAATGGAAGCATGGCACCTGGGGACACTATAACTTTGTATGTGTGCTGATGAGTCTCCATAGTTGTTTAATAGAGAATCTACAGTTGCAAAATGTGCATGTACATTCTATTTGGCTAATAAGGTATGAGTGACTAGTTATGTAAAAGTGACTAATCACAGAATATTAAGGCCGATCCTGCCAGCATGGCAGACCTTTAAGCTAACCTGTTATTACACAATTTTACAGTAATAAAAGACATGTCAATTTACATTGAATGGAATGTCACTTACCTTGGTACAGTTGGTCCCTGCAACCAAACAGGACACATCACCCCCTAGTTTCTTGGCAGCAGAGATCGCACTTAGAGTTATTGGTGTCACCTGATTGGTGTCATGTTCTGCAATAACCAAGGTACTGAGAAGCCTTCGCAGGACAGATGTCTAAGGAGAGAAAAAAAAAAAAAAAGGCTGGTTATGCTGACGTGTAGCATGCAAACATAACTTTAAAGCAGCACTGTCACTCCCCCCAGTTCCCCTTCAAAAAAATTATATTTCATAAAGATAGAATCTTTATGAAATACTCATTATGGCCGTGTTGGAATTTCACTGAAATTCCAAACCAGTAAAGAGAGATGCTGAGACATGACTCCACCTGACTTTCACTGACACAAGACAGAGCTATAGAGTCAATCCCTGCAGCCATCACTGATTAATTGGCTGTGTCTATGGAGGCCACATGATCCACCACAAGACTTCAATGGTGTATTCTCACGCATGCGCGGGAGTACATCACTGACGTCCACGCTGAAGAGGATCCCACTGGATCACGATGGCGGTGCCTGCAAGGGACAGGTTCAGGTAAGTAAATGCACCTTTACCTACCCCACTCACGCCCCCGCCCCCCAATTTTACCATTCCACTTTATAAGGCCACTATAGGCACCCAGACCACTTCATCTCATTGGGTGCAGTGTCCCTGTCCCACTGTGTCCTGCATTGTAAAACATACAAATACAGAAATCCAAACATAAACCAGGACTCACACCAAATTCACTCACTATCAATTTAAATACAATTTTACTTACAAGACAATATAACAACCCATCACATAAAGAACAAACAGAAAGTGATAAGGTAAGAATATTAACACTATATACAGAATATAAACACTATATACAGAATATAAACACTATATATTAGCAAATTTGCAAAGTCCCAATATAGACAAGTTCATTTTTAGACCTGTACCTGTTAGTGTCATTGAAAAACATCTTAATAATCTAAAAATGAAAAACCAGTCCGGACCTGATCAAATCCCAGCAATGCTGTTGAAGCTCAGTGCGCTGGCAATTGCTAAACCCGTCGCAACTCTAATTAACAAATCCTTGGTGTCTGGATACATACCCAAACTTTGGAAGACTGCGAGAGTAGTGACTATCCATAAAAGTGGTGACACTACTTTGGTTTCCATACGCAACTATGTGAGTACTACCAACAATCAAACTATCTGACCCCTGATCAATCGGACTTTCGCCAGAATCACTCCATTACAACTGCCCTCTTAAAAGTTTGCAATGACATCCAAACTGGCATGGAACAAGGAGAACTAACTGGAGCTATTTTCCTTGATTTTGCTAAGGCCTTTGACACAGTAGACCACGACATTCTACTGCACAAACTCAAAAACTCAGGTATTGGTGATCGTTCGCTAAACTGGTTTCGATCGTATGTATCGGATTGCTCGCAATATGTGTCCATTTCTGACAGCGACTCCCTCCCCCTCCCAGTCACGTGTGGTGTTCCCCAAGGTTCCATTCTCGGCCCCCTATTAGTTACATTATTTATAAAATGATCTGCCTAATGTCTGCAAATCCTCAAATGTACACATGTACGCAGATGACACGGTAATCTATGCAAGCAATTCCGATCTACCGCAGCTTGAGGCTGTTCTCCAAGACTAGTTTAAAAAGGTAGAAAAGTGGATCGCAAACAACAAACTCTTCCTGAACACTGACAAAACTGTCAAAATGATCTTTGGAACAGTACCTAAATTACACAATTCCCACCTATCCATCAAAACAAATTCAAATGGCACACTGACCGCAGTCCACTCTTTCAAATACTTGGGTATGATGTTAGACCCCAATCTATCTTTTGGCCTGCACATAGAAAAGCTTGCATCTAAACTTTATCCAAAACTAGGTGCACTGTACAGAAACAAATCATGCCTAAGCTCTACAGTAAAGGAAAAGATTGTACTGCAAATGTTTATGCCAATCATTGATTATGGGGATGTAGTATTTGCATTTGCATTGCAATCCCACATTAATAAACTCAACACATTGTATAACTCGTTCTGCCAATTTGTGCTACAATGTAATTACAGGACCCAGCATTGTGACATGCTAAAGGAACTAAACTGTCTGTCGCTGGAATCCAGACGCACCCTTCATCTTTCCAGCCTTGTGTTTAAGAGCCTTTCTGGGAAGCTCCCACCCTACCTGAGCAAAATGCTTTCCCCGGCTGTTCCCACTTCCTATAACCTCCGACCCAGTACCAACACTTTATTTAGTCTGCCTCAATAAAAAAAGAAAGCAGCCCGATCCTCCTTCTCCTACAGAGCACCGCAATTGTGGAACGACCTCCCGCACAATTTAAAATCTTCCCTAAAGTCATTTAAGAGATCCCTCTCTACATACCTCAAAACAGAATGCACGTGTCATGGTTGATTATATATTTCCTACCTGTTCTATGTTACATTTTGTATTTATTGTGCATTAATATTGGTTTTGTATTTTATTGTACCCTAATGTAACAATGCAATGATTTGTGGACCCAGGACATACTTGAAAACGAGAGAAATCTAAATGTATCTTTCCTTGTAAAATATTTTATAAATAAATAATATATTATATAATATAATGTGTGCCTGTCTGTGTCTTTATACATAAAGCTGCTGGGAATTGAATAAAGTTTGCTTGTTATCTCTCTGCATAATGCACACTTTACTCCTGTATTAGTAAATAGCCGCCATATATCCGGTGTCTCACCCCCTGCTGCCTGCCGGTGCTCAGAGCTCGGTACATGTCAACCTCACTGACCAACACAGAGGTGACCGGAGGGGTAGCGAGTCAGCTTGCTGCGCAGGGAAATGACGTAGTTCGATTTCTAGAGCTCTATACAAAAGAGACACAACGCCTCTTTAGCGCTTGTCTCCACTGCAGCAACTCTATGGTTGTAGAGGCTCCACTCTATCTGCAAGCTAAGGGTCTCCTGCTAAATAGAACTACTGCATGTTGATTGGGTTTATTTTATTTTATTTATTTTGTTTGGTTAATCTGAAAGCTTAAAAGCACTGACTATTTTTTATTAATAAAAATCTTTGAAGATTTTTTTTTTTATTATTCATCACTTCTGTTTGCAGAGATTATATTCATTTTTAACATGAATTTGCAATACATTTATTTGGTATTCCTCAGAAATTCTAAAAAAAATAGTTATTTCTGAAAACGACACAAATAATGTTTATATTTATATAAAATATATGTTTTCTTTCCCTTTTGCGTTAGTTTTGTGTGAATTCACAATTTTCCTTATGTATAAAACTGTTACTTGACATTTTTTTCTGCCTTTTCTGTAATTTGACAAAATAATCCATCTCTCTGTCACTTTTTAGTTCTCTGTATTTTTTGATCCTTTTTTTTCCTAATGATATGACCATTGATTTCACAAATTAAGAGGAAAAATAAGTAATATTATAGGTTTGTTTGTTTTTTATTATTATTATTATTATTATTATTCCTTAAAGAAAATGAAAGACCTGTCTCAGAAAAACGCGACTCCGGCTGATGGGTGTACTCTTCCACCTCTTTTGTGAAAGCATCATCAGTGTCACAATGTAAAACAAATAAAAGTGCAGGACAAAACTATCAGGTGCGTCTTTATTTAGGAGCAAACATGAAAAATGTTATGTAGACCAAGATAAATTTGTGTACAATGAGAAAATGGGACAAATCTTTGGAGGGAAAGTAGATACCCTGCACTGTCATCAAACATAACCCAATCATTAAAGAGACACTATAGTCACCAGAACAACTACAGCTTATTGCATTTGTCCTGGTGAGTAGAATCACTACCTTCAGGCTTTTTGCTGTAAACACTGTCTTTTCAGAGAAAATGCAGTGTTTACATTACAGCCTAGTGATAACTTCACTGGCCACTCAGCCAGTCTCAGCCAATCCTATGGGGAAGCACTGTGATTGGCTCAGACCACCACTTTTGATGATGATTAAAAGCACTGACTATTTTTTATTAATAAATATTTTTGAAGATTTTTTTTTTTTTATTCATCACTTCTGTTTGCAGAGATTATATTCATTTTTAACATGAATTTGCAGTACATTTATTTGGTATTCCTCAGAAATTCTAAAAAAAAAAAAAGAGAGAATTCGTTATTTCTGAAAACGACACAAATAATGTTTATATATAGACAGTGAGCTTGTCTGTAGTGAGCATGTATGTGTTAGTTTGTCTGTAGTGAGCATGTGTGACAGTGTGCTTGTCTGTAGTGAGCATGTGGGTGTCAGAGAGCATGTGTGTGTGACAGTGAGGTTGTCTGTGGTAAGCTTGTGCATGTCAGAGTTTGTCTGTACTAAATTTGTTTGTATACCAATAAGCTTGTCTGTGTGTGTCAGTGAGATAGTCTGTCAGTAAGCCTATTTGTGTGCATCAGTAAGCTTGTGTTTTTATGTCAATGAGCGTATGTATATCAGTGAGATTGCCCATCTGTGAGTCTGTGCATCAATCAGGTTAGCAAACCCCTGCCCCCCCCTTTTAAAAAAAACCATGCCCCCTTCTACAAATACCTGCCCTCCTTTTACAAAAACTGCTCTTGCACTGCTGTACTTTTAGAGGCCCTCAGTCACAGTGTATCCTTCCGTGACTGTGGGAAACACCATGAAGGCGGAGGCGGAGCACATCAACATTACGTTAGTACGCAGCGTTGCGCGCCCCTACGCTCCTTCTCCACGCTCCAGTCCTTCTTCAAAGGGCAGGTCCTGCAGGATTACTAACAGGAACAGCATTCCTGCTGTGGAAAAAGTGCAGGAATGCCGTTCCCACACGTTCCTGCAGGACTCGAGCCCTGCAGTTGACACACGGAAGGGACTGGGGGGGGGACAAATGACACATGGAAGGTACTGGTGGAAAATTGAGACACATGAAAGGGGAGAATTAGACGCATTGGAGGGGAATGAGACACATTTAGGTGGCTGGGGGGAATTGAGACATATGGAAGGGTCTTAATTCCCCTCAGCCCCACCATGAGACAAATGAATGGGGAGAATTAGACACATGGGGGGGTGGTGGGGAATTGAGACACATGGAGGGGCTGTGGGGAATAGAGAAACATGGAGAGGCGGGGGTAAATTGAGACACATGGAAGGGGGGAATGAGACACATGGGGGAGAATGAGACAAATGGAGGGGCTAGGGGGGTTTTGAGACACATGGAGGGGATGAGGGAATTAGACACATGGGGAAGTTGGGGGAATAATGAGTCACACGGAAGGGGGGCTGGGGGAGAATGAGACACATGGCGGGTGTGGGGGCATGCGACACAGGGAGGGGCTGAGTGGGGATGAGACATATGGAGGGTCTGGGGGTGATGAGATACATTGAAGAGCTGGGGACAGAATGAGACACATGGAGGGGCTTAGTGGGGAATTGAGACACATAGGCAGTCTGGTGTGGGATGAGACACATGGAAGAGCTAGGGAGGGGGGGAATGAGACACTTGAAGGGGATGGGGAGAATGGGACACATGAGAGGGCTCCAGTGTAATTGCTCCGGGGCCCCGTGGTTTCTAGTTATGAATCTGCAAATGAGTTTACTTGATGATGATAATGCACTGGAAGCAACATAATATTTGCTTCTATTGAGCATTGTATACAGACAAGGACTTGGATTAAAGCCATACATATAATTTGTCTTATGTGGGATCAGAGAAAGATGGAAATACATAGTATTGTAACATTTATTTCATAAATGCTGCATCTATGTAGAGCAGGATGATGGTTTTCTTTACATTATTATCCAGTAAAATGAGAGCTATTTTATGTTTTAATTAGGATTATCCAATTAGGGCAACAAAACAACAGGAGTCTTACGTATGTGCATCTACCTGGCTACAAATGTTTGTTGGATTCACTGTTATCAGTGCAGTTTTCAGTTTCCCAGGATCAGATCAGATTGACTTTAACGTGGTCCTGTTTTGAGATCTCACGTTGGGGGAAGTGGATCACCCTCGCACCAAGAAATGCACGGTGCGCATATACATGGGAATTATCAGTGTACGTGGCACCTTTGGTGACACTAACCTGCACTGATTCAAAGTTATACATTGCCTTATGTAGTTGCCCTTTGATACACACAATATCTGTATAACATGTACGCAGCCATTGCCACCTGTTCCACAGCCAGCCTCTGAGCCCCAGCGACCTCAGGCCTGTATAGAGCCATTGCTCCCTTAGATTGACATCTTATTAGTCTGACAGCTGGGACACTTAGCATTTTGACTACTTCTTTTTTTCTGGTTATCGCTGATGGTTCCTGCAGAGATCATAGACCTATCACTGGTTATACCTGCGTTGTCCTTTATTCCGTTTCTGGTTATGCCTAAATGTTTTTTCACCCTTCTGTCTGAATTGCAGTGTTTACCAAGAAAAATCTCTAAGTCCCACAGACGCTCAAATCCAAGGACGTTACCACATGGGTAACTGGTTTAAGATCTCCATTTATGTTCTGTGCAGTGCATTCCTATGTAGTATGATGAATCTTGCAATATCATTTGTCTAACGATCCTTTACAAAGGTTCAAAAAATAAAAAAAATGTGTTAACTTGAACAAATATGAATATTAAGTTAAAGGAACATTATAGTGTTAGAAATGCAATATGGTATAACTAACACTATGGTGTCCCTCTGTCTTTTCACTCTCCCCTCCCCCATCATGAAAAGGTTAAAAATCCCCTTCTCTCACTTACCTAATCACTGCGCCGAAGTGCTTTGGCACTGGCTCTGTCTTATCCTCCCACATGCAAGTACAAAAAGAAAAGTCCTGCGCTCACTCCCATCACTCCTGGGCGGCTGCAATGACTACTACACATCAGCTAATACATATAGTAAAAAACAAAGAAAATAAGTTACCTGCGCTCTCTCCTTAATCCCTATGTATATTTAAACAAATGGAGGTCATTTAGTTACTCCAATGGCCACTGGAGGGAATGCCCGCCTGCCAACGTCAAGGCTGATCCCCCTAGACAGGTCCTACTCTGACCCTTTAACTTGCTTCCTTGAGCTTCTGGCAAAGATCTCTCTAATGAGACAGAAAGGGGTATTTTTTATATACACCCCTATATACTTGTTAACCCTTCATAGGGAACACATGGGATGGGCGGCAGCATTGTAACCACATGCAAGGCCCGCTCAATAGGGCTTTCCCATAGGAAAGCACTAAATCAATGCTTACCGAGGATGTCCAATGTCGTTTCACAGAGTTAAAATCCATATGAATTGGGGGGCGGGGCCTGACCATCATTTATTTATTTATTTATAAAATATTTTACCAGGAAAGATACAATGAGATTTCTCTCGTTTTCAAGTATGTCCTGGGTCCACAAAACATTGCATTGTTACATTATTGTACAATAAAATACAAAAACAATATTAATACACAATAAATACAAAATTTAACATCGAACAGGTAGGAAATATATAATCAACCATGACAGGTGCATTTTGTTTTGAGGTATGTAGAGAGGGATCTCTTAAAGGACTTTAGTATTGGGGAAGATTTTAAATTGTGCGGGAGGTCGTTCCACAATTGTTGCGCTCTGTAGAAGGAGGATCGGGCTGATCTTTTCTTGTATTGAGGTAGGCTAAATAAAGTGCTGGTACTGGATTGGAGGTTATAGGAAGTGGGAACAGCCGGGGAAAGCATTTTGTTCAGGTAGGGTGGGAGCTTCCCAGGAAAACTCTTAAACACAAAGCTGGAAAGATGAAGGGTGCGTCTGGATTCCAGCGACAGCCAGTTTAGTTCTTTTAGCATGTCACAATGGTGGGTCCTGTAATTACATTGTAGCACAAATCGGCAGAACGAGTTATTCAATGTGTTGAGTTTATTAATGTGGGATTGCGGTGCAGGTGCATATACTACATCCCCATAATCAATGATTGGCATCAGCATTTGCTGTACAATCTTTTCCTTTACTGTAGGGCGGATAGACATGTCTGACATGAGCTCCCACACAATCCTGCCAACTAAAGTCTATTTTAGCCTTTCTAAGTGGGTCCTGCGATGGCATCAGCTGTCCACTTGGTCCTCACCACAGAGGATACGCAATGGGTAAATAACAGAATTGATTGAGATCCACTTACAGCTTATTGGATCATGTGGTAAGGCACCCTGAAGCTGGCACTACAAGCACTCCCCATTACCCCCCTCCCCCCCACCGCCTTTGGACCGACGAGGGTGAATCTGGTCCACTCAGGGAAGACTACCCCTATATTGCAAATACCTGTGATGAATTAAAGAGAACAAGCAGAAGCACAAGCTATGATGGTGTACACAGCACGTGCAGCTGGTCCTGACCGTGGCACGCTAAATCTCCTGACAAATCTTTGCTGATTTCTGGAGCACAGGCTACACTCACCTATCCTACTACAGCTGAATGATCTCTCCTTCGGGGACCACTATCGCGCCCTGATTGGAAAGCTCTTCCTCAGGCTTCCCACAAGGCCCCAATATGGCGGAGAAGGGAATATGCAGTTTCACTGAAACAGACTGAAGCTGGGATAATGAGCGAAGACCCATGGGGAATCCAGACCCCATTACTTGCTCGCACCGGGCTTAGAGGCCTCAGAAGGCGCGGTCTGCCTGAGCCCACGACAACGTGACTACTGGAACAGATGCAAGCTGAGGCTGGGTGTCCCAGGGTGCTGGAGGCGGTGAAGACCCCATCATGGCAACGAAACAAGCAACGGCCTCACATAAGTGCAAGCCGGCAAGGAAGCTTGCAACCAAGCAGACCCATAGAGGAACAAATCGGAAGTCGGAGGTACCCTGAGGAACTCCAAATATGACTAACCGATTTTCCTCTGGGCTCCAAGACGTGCTTTATGCCTTCTTAAAGCAGGACTATACCCTACCCTTGGAGGGCATAGGCTGAGATTAGGTTTTTAGGACTGAGCTGTGTAATTATGCTCTAATTATTACATCTGTACTGGTTCATTTTGACAATTTTAATCCCTTTGGTTGTATGATCCTCAGTCTTGCCAATTCCTTGTATACCATCCTATTTAACTAACTGGTGGGGCCCCTAGGAGAATTATTCTGTTGTCTTTACTATGATTTTTCTAACGAGTTACACTTCTAACCTCTGTGTCTAAAAAGCATTAACCGTCCACAAGCTTTATTAATGTCTAACGTTGAGACATGGATGACTAGTCTGACTATAGATCTTATTTTTTATTTGAAAATGTGTGCAATTAATCTCTATGACATGCCTATGTATAATCCTGTAAGACATTATGACACTTGCTAAGGCTATGGTGGCACTGGTACTTGTATGTGCTGTTGGGGCATGGCAAGCTAATTTGTATTATTTGCATGCACAACAAAAATAAAGAATTATAAAAAACAATACGAATCGAGGTAGCGCTTCTAGTGGCTGTCTTAAAACTTCTCTAAAACTGAAATGTTTTACATTGCAGGATTAAGGGTACTGGGACACTGCACCCAGACATCTACAATGAGGTGAAGTGGTCTGGGTGCCTATAGTGTCCCTTTAAGATGATGACTTTAGTGGATATAGAGGAACATTGCTACCATCAATCTGAGTTTCATAATGATAGAAATTAGATTTCTGTTTGAAATAAGGAGTTGTACAAGGCAGTATGATTTATTTAATTGAATGGTGTGTTATTTTCTCGGCGTGTGCTGGGGCAGTTACATTATCCTCTCATAAGTCTATGGGGTGAGCACTGCATACAGACGAGGTCATGGATTAAAACCATTATGAAATGAAGACAGATGGATGTTAATTGTTATCTATAAGAATAGATTTCAAACCATCTGTATGTCAACATGTATCCAATAGTCTTAGTGAATGTCGACAAAATGAAGGGTAAACTTACTTTACCCCCTAAACGTCTATTAAATACATATTTATTGATGACAACGAAAAGTTAGAATAATAGGCACACAAATTGTAATATGATTTTTTTTAACCCCTTAAGGACCAAACATCTGGAATAAAAGGGAATCATGACATGTCACACATGTCATGTGTCCTTAAGGGGTTAAATGGTGGACAAAGCGATTTAAATCAGTCCAACTGATTTGGTAAGGGAGGAGTTTTATTATAATATACACAATACAGAAATGCTGCTAAAATGTTTAGAGCAAATAATTGAACAGTGGTACAGAGGTTTACGAATTTAATGCAAAAAAATTGTAAATTGAAACGTTGTTTCCTATAGGAATGTATTGAAAACCAATTAATCCGTTCCGGAGGTCAGGAAATAAGTCAAAATGAGCTGGCATGGAAACCAACCCACGATGCAGAAAAAAACAGTAAAAGGCATGCAAACGACGAAGCTCAGCTCCCTACCTTTCCACCGCTTGAGAAATGCACCAAAAAAGTTCCAAAAAGTCCCAAAACCGCTGCAAAAAAATTCCAGAATGGCTCCAAAACTCAATGCAAAGGCCGTTCCAACACCTCCACACTCGACGCCATGTGCTACACACAGGCTCCAGCATGCATGGGGGCGGCGCTATAAACCTCCCAGGCGCAATGCATCCTGGGGAAACTTGCTTCATATTGCGAAACAAATTCGTAAACCGAGGCATAATGTTCAATGGATTTTCATTTGTAAACCGAAAAATATGTTAACCGAGGCGTTTGTAAACCGAGGTACCACTGTATTTAGAAACAGGAGTTGTTACAAGGAGTTGTTATATAAATTAATATAAGACATTATTTGTAAAGGCTTTTTGGAGTCAAACGATGAATTTTATGGAATAATAGGAGGGTTTATCGGGGGAGGTTATATGTACTAATAGGAGGAGTTATAAAGAGAGGTTATATGGAGTAATAGGAGGAGTTATAGAGAGAGGTTATATGGAGTAATAGGAGGAGTTATAGAGAGAGGTTATATGGAGTAATAGTAGGAGTTATAGAGAGAGGTTATATGGAGTAATAGAAGGAGTTATAGGGAGGGGATATATGGAGTAATAGGAGGAGTTATAGAGAGAGGTTATATGGAGTAATAAGAGGAGTTATAGAGAGGTTATATGGAGCAATAGGAGGAGTTATAGAGAGAGGTTATATGGAGTAATAGGAGGAGTTATAGGAAGAGGTTATATGGAGTAATAGGAGGAGTTATAGAGAGAGGTTATATGGAGTAATAGAAGGAGTTATAGAGAGAAGTTATACGGAGTAATAGGAGGAGTTATAGAGAGCGGTTATACGGAGTAATAGGAGGAGTTATAGAGAGAGGTTATATGGAGTAATAGGAGGAGTTATAGGGAGAGGTTATATAGAGTAATAGGAGTAGTTATAGTGAGAGGTTATGTTATAGTTATAGGGAGAGGTTATATGGAGTAATAGGGGGAGTTATAGGGAGAGGTTATTTGGGGTAATAGAAGGAGTTATAGTGAGAGGGTATATAGAGTAATAGGAGGAGTTATAGAGAGAGGTTATATGGAGTAATAGGAGGAGTTATAGGGAGAGGTTAAATGGAGTAATAGGAGGAGTTATAGAGAGAGGTTATATGGAGTAATAGGAGGAGTTATAGGGAGAGGTTATATGGAGTAATAGGAGGGGTTATAGAGAGAGGTTATAGGGAATAATAGGAGGAGTTATAGAGAAAGGTTATATGGAGTTATATAGGAGGAGTTATAGAGAAAGGTTATATGGAGTAATAGGAGGAGTTATAGGGAGAGGTTATATGGAGTATTGGGAGAAGTTATATAGAGAGATTATATGGAGTAAAAGGAGGAGTTATAGGGAGAGGTTATATAGAGTAATAGGAGGAGTTATAGAGAGCAGTTATATGGAGTAATGGGAGGAGTTATATGGAGAGGTTATATGGAGTAATAGGAGGAGTTATAGGGAGAGGTTATATGGAGTAATAGGAGGAGTTACAGTGAGAGGTTATATGGAGTAATAGGGGGAGTTATAGAGAGAGGTTATATGGAGTAATAGGAGGAGTTATAGAGAGAGGTTATATGGAGTAATAGGAGGAGTTATAGGGAGAGGTTATATGGAGTAATAGGAGGAGTTACAGTGAGAGGTTATATGGAGTAATAGGGGGAGTTATAGAGAGAGGTTATATGGAGTAATAGGAGGAGTTATAGGGAGAGGTTATATGGAGTAATAGGAGGAGTTATATGGAGAGGTTATATGGAGTAATAGAAGGAGTTATAGAGAGAGGTTATATGGAGTAATAGGAGGAGTTATAGAGAGAGGTTATATGGAGTAATAGGAGGAGATATGGAGAGAGGTTATATGGAGTAATAGGAGGAGTTATAGAGAGAGGTTATATGGAGTAATAGGAGGAGTTATAGGGAGAGGTTATATGGAGTAATAGGAAGAGTTATAGGGAGAGGTTATATGGAGTAATAGAAGGAGTTATAGATAGAGGTTATATGGAGTAATAGGAGGAGTTATAGAGAGAGGTTATATGGAGTAATAGGAGGAGATATGGAGAGAGGTTATATGGAGTAATAGGAGGAGTTATAGAGAGAGGTTATATGGAGTAATAGGAGGAGTTATAGGGAGAGGTTATATGGAGTAATAGGAGTTATAGGGAGAGGTTATATGGAGTAATAGTGGGAGTAATAGAGCGAGGTTATATAGAGTATATGGAGCTATTGAATGAGTTACTATCAATGAATATAAAGTAGAATATGGTTTTATATAAATAAACACATACAGCCTTGTCCAACCCACTGAAAAATTATATTAGAATGATTAATAAGAGCATGTTATATATGTTAATATGTTAATTGAACTCTAATTTCCAGAGAAATGACAGCTCAGTTTTTTCCACACATTATTGCAGAGTTTTCTGGTGTAACAAATGCAGCACAGGTAAGTTTAAAAAAAAAAAGTACTTTTCTCCTCTGCCTGTTCTTGCGGCAAAATCGTTATCCCACGGTGCCTTGGGCCACACATGCGCACTCGCCATTTTCTTTAGGTGCTCCTTAGAAACACATGTGCCATGCATATGGCGCAGTAACGCAAATTTCTGTAAGCACGTCACTTCAAATAAAAGAAACTAGAAAGATTTTTCTTAAAAAAATAGCACAACCAACAACTAATTTTTACCTAGCTATTAGGGTGTGCTAAACATAAGGTACTAACAGTTCCTCTTTAACCTTAATGAGTGTAGAGTTTCAAACACCAAACTGAATTTTCTTTTCACAAATTAAAGGAAATCCTAATTGTGTATCTTAATGTGGAGGTTTGTGAAGACTATACAACGTCGGACAGCACTCTAATTTAAAAGTAGCCCAATTGATACTTATTCTAGAAAGGAGTTCTGCTCTTATCTGTTTGATACATCTGTTCTTAATAAATTCATTAGTGGACAGATTGTTTATAACTTTATTGGATTTTGACAGCTTAGAACAGGAGTCCCCAAGATCAAGTAGATGTAATTTACTAATTGTACGGTAATTATGATAAGATCTGTTAAGATTATTTATCTAGGATGTCTGTGGATTTGGGATTGATTCTTTTATATTGGATTTTTTTTTCTGTCTCTTTTACCTGACTCATCAATCCCCACACCACGCAGTTCTAGAACCCACTGATGACCTGATTAATACGTACCCATGTAGTTTTAGTATTCGGCGTGTGCAGTAGATGACAGCATTATCTTAAGTTACATGTCAATGGACTCAGTCCTCTTGATAGTAGCAGTCTGTATGCTCTTAGGGATTATCAAATAGCTAATTATGGGCAGATTGTCATTAATGTGATTATGGATTGAATATTAACCTAATTTAAGATTGATCTAGACATTTTAGTCTGGTTCTTTTGGTTAATTGGATTATAGATCCTACAGCCAGCTTGCAAAAAACTTGAGCGGCTCATTTTTGATCTCCCCTCTCAATCTGAAGATTCATCTTCTAGTAACAAAACAGATGACGTTGAAAGGAAAAAAAAATAATAGACCCCGATAAAACATCAAAGTGCATTTATGATATGTATTGTAAACGTAAAAATATTTTAATAAACCCATCCCATGGACTCCCAATTTTATTTATATGCAATAAAATTTTCATGTATTTTCTTAGATAAATATATCATATCGTACATTTTAGACTTTCAAAAAAAAATCGCAAAAGAAATATATATATTTAGATAAAATACCCCTATATAGTATATATGTGTTAAAATATTATACATGTTTTTTTAACATCAGTAGAATTCAATCCAAAATAAATTACAGCAGCCTCAGTCACTGAGAGGTTACAGAGCTTGGGGGCCTGTCTGGAAGGTTTGTTTTTTTGCACTGTGAATTTATTATTTTTTTTCTTCTTAAAAGCATAGTAAAAAAAAAAATCATATAAAATATTCACATGTGGAAAACATTGTGGAAGTGACATTCATTATTGATACATCCATTAAGAATCTTGCTCTATCCAATAAACGCACAAAACGTAAATAAGAAATCACTGTTATCCAAAGCCAATTTATTCCGATAAAGAAAAAAAAATAAAGAACTTTATTCTGTTGTTTTATTTTGTTTTGTTACTTCTTTACTGATATGTTTTTTTTTAATGATTATTAATATAAAATATATTTACTGCAAAAAAAAAGTAAAAAAAAAAAAAGAAATCAGCTGTTACAATATATTTGAACAGAAGCAAATTTAGTGAAATATTATACAATATATAATAAGTCAAAGTAGAAGGATCCATATGCGAATATATTTATATTACAGAACTAATGTACCTGTAGCTCTTACTTTTTTATGTTGATTAGATCCTGCCTTGATATATAAAAATAAGCATACCGCTTGATTTGCTAATGTTTTATTTAATAGTAGTAGCTCGGTTGTACATAGTGATTGTTGTTTTACCACTACATTATTCACACATAGGACACATTCCGAGCTCGACACCTTGGAAAGGAGAGCTACCAAAATGGAAAGGTCTGGTCTAGTGACATCACAGTCAGCCCAGTTCAGGAACAATCGTAACATTTCACATTCACTCCTCTGCAATATAGCGTTAGTAAAAAAAATACTGTTTTATTAGTAAAAATTACTGTATAATTAGTAGAAAAAAAAAACAAAATAAAAAAACAGGTCATAGGAAAAAGGGAGACCTGCAGCTTAGATGCACTGTTCTAATGGAAATGTAAATTGAATTTTGTACAGCACTGCGGAATCTGTTGGCGCTTTATAAATAATAATGTAAGACCTGTTTAGTTTAAGACTAATAAGGAGAATAGGAAAAGGTAAGGGACTAAGTGTAGGCACAGCCAGATTACTGATAAGGCGACAAGGCAGGTACTTGGACCCCAGCTTATATAGGGGCTCGGTGGGCCCCCTCTTTGAGCCTGGAGCTCTGATTCTGAGTGGGCTTCCCTCAAACTGGAAGTAGGATCAAAAGAGCTCCCTGCGAATGATTCGTGGTGGTCTAATTATGATCCCTCACGGTTCATGAGATTTGTAAGAGAGTCAGAGCATAGATGTCAGGATTCCCAGCCTCCACTCTGACTTCATCACAGTGCTGGACCGGAAGACCTGTGTCTGCACCGAGAGCACACAGGACCATGAGGAAAGATACCAGACCACCAGGGAATGTAAGCAGGGGGTGGGGGGAGGGGGCCGGCAAATTTAATATTAAAATAAATTAAAAAACATTATTGTGTGGGTAGACTGTGTTTAACACAGCATCGCTACATAATGTCACTCTACCCACACATACATTGTCACCACCCTACAACAGCCACTCATCCCCCAACCTTGTCACCCTCACCACCCCTCACCCTGTCTAAATCACTTCTCCTCACTCGATTACATTCACCCCATATCACTCGCCACACTGCCACTAGGGTCGGATTTCCCAGAAGGCCACTAAGGTCATGGCCTCGGGGCGGCCCAAGGGAGTTGAGCAGCACTGCTGGGCCATGTATCGTTGGTGATACAACAGGAGTATTCGGGCAAGAAGGAGAATAGCTCTTTCCCCTTCTCACTCGGCACCCACAGTGGTATATCCTGTCACCCACAATAAAAAAGGTGCGCTATACCTTTAAATTATTTAGTGCATACATAAAGTGCACACAATGCATGTGACAGTGCACTTACAGAGTGCTATATTCTGTATGTGATAAATACAATAAAGTGCATATAAATTCAAAGTGCACAAAGTGATAAAGAATAATAAAAACTTACTATGAAAATTAAATGAGGGACTTCAGAATTATCTCCCATGAATACATTGAGACATAATGGATGAAAAAGAAAAAAGGAGAAATATAGTGTAATATTGTAACACCACAGAAGGTAATGTAAGCAAATGAAATAAACTCACAAGGAGAGAGCAGTGGAAGTCTGCTCCAGCTTTGCTGGCGTTAGTCCTTATACTCAGGACTTTTGCATATCCTGACACCCAGCTGGCAGTCAAAGGAACTGCAGGAGAGCTTGCGGAGTTGACCTCACCGTCAAAACCCTGCGCAACTTTCTCTACTTCCGGCTGCCTGTGGAGGAGAAAATAAATGAAAAAATTAGTGAACAAGAAGACAGAAGAAAAGAACAGTGTTTTTAAGGGATAAGGAAGAGAAAAAGTGAGGGGACGGGAACAAGTGAGGAATGGGAAGGAAGAAAAGGAGGACAAATAAGGGATTGGGAGGAGGAAGAGGGGAACAATTGTAGAAAGGGACGGTTATGGGGAGAGTGATCAGGAACACATGTGACGGAGAGATAAACGAACAGAGTGGGCTGGAGGGAGATATTGCGGGATAAAGCTTCCCGATCCCGATTGCGGGATAAAACTTACCAGGAAAGGTTAAAGGATCTTAACATGTATAGCTTGGAGGAAAGACGAGACAGGGGGGATATGATAGAAACATTTAAATATATAAAGGGAATCAACACAGTAAAGGAGGAGACTATATTTAAAAGAAGAAAAACTACCACAACAAGAGGACATAGTCTTAAATTAGAGGGACAAAGGTTTAAAAATAATATCAGGAAGTATTACTTTACTGAGAGGGTAGTGGATGCATGGAATAGCCTTCCAGCTGAAGTGGTAGAGGTTAACACAGTAAAGGAGTTTAAGCATGCGTGGGATAGGCATAAGGCTATCCTAACTATAAGATAAGGCTAGGGACTAATGAAAGTATTTAGAAAATTGGGCAGACTAGATGGGCCGAATGGTTCTTATCTGACGTCACAGTCTATGTTTCTATATTAAAGGGCAGACTTAAAAAGGAAACAGTGTAATAACACACCTATATATACACACTAAATACACACACCAGCACTCTATGAAAACAAACTACTATATTCATACACTAGCTCTCTACACAAATACACCCATAATTCATATGCAATTACTAACAGGTCACACAAATGTGCTCCCACATACACACTGCCATTCAGCTACCCAACCAGTCACATGTCCAAACTGATCATATTCCCCCATACACCCAGTCAGATAGTCTTACCCTCCCAGTCATACCCACTCACAGTGTACATTCACACAGTTGGCCAGATAAAATATTCATCCAATCACACACACACACCAAACTAGTCATATTCATCCAATCACACACACACACCAAACTAGTCATATTCATCCAATCACACACATCAAACTGGTCATATTCATCCAATCACACACACCAAACTATTCATAGTCATATTCATATATATATATATATAAATTCACATATTTTTATTTATTTATTAATTTTCTAATGGCATATTGCATGGGAATGGGCCTGGAACCCCTGACCCCTAATTTAACCCAGCTCTGTCTGCATTGTCTACCTTAGAGTGTCAGAACGCTCTTTTTAAATTAAATAGATAAATAAATCTTTATTTACACGTGACAAAATAACAACACAGAACCCTCTTTATCCTTTATTATTATTATAAATGGCAGTATTAATAATAATAATATTAATAATAATAATGGCTCCTACTGCTCTCTCTCTGCATGCTCTGTCGCTAGAATGTAGGACATACTATGTGACAAACACACACCTTCCGTCAATACATTGAGCATTACCCAATTGCAGTTCTCTTTCACATAAATTGACTTCAAACTCTTCACAATAAAAAAATAATAAAAATCTCAGAAATGTTTCCAATATTTTTTTATTTTTTTTTTAATTCTTTATTTAGGTTGTGCATGAGTTAACAAGCAGATTTGCAGTGCCACGATAGCAAGTGCAAACAAAGCAGTAAACAAAGGAAAACAACAGTGTGGCTTAATATACATTGCACATTTTCTTTTTTATGATAGAGAAGTATTCAGTAGGCTAGTGATCAAGGTCTAGGCTAAGCTTTTCATACATTGTTACGTGGGGCTTTGCTATCTAGACTGATAGGTCAGTGCGAGCATAATAATAACAATACAACATGCTTGGGTTTGAGCTATATAACATGTGGGTGCAGTTCGTATATATGTATACTTAAAGCTTAGCTGAGCAGTGTTTGCGTGAAGGTAGAGTGAGATTGGATAGGTGATGCTCAACGGCTCTAGATTAGGTAAATTAGTGTGTTTGAGGAGTGGTAGCTTGTGTTACAGTGTGGCAGAGGTAGGTCTGTGTGTGGAGCCTGGACATGGTGTGCTATATATAGATATGCTGTAAGGTGCTAAAGAACATATAAAAACATTGCTTCATCTTGCCTATACGTCTAGGTAGCATCCCTGCGTAATCTAAGCATAAGTATTTTCTGCATTATCAAGGGTTAACTGGTCTGATTCAAATAACTGTTAACACCACTGCTTTTGGCGGCATGGTTTTGGAGTAACTAGTGCAGCCCATCAATGATGTAGGCATTATAAACAGAACTGATAACGATTATAAACATGCTGAAATATAATGTCAGACTATACTGCGAGTGTGTCTCTGGGTCTCGGCGGCAGTCGCCGGGAGCCCAGGCAAACACATGAGGGAGGGAACACAAGATCAGGTTCAAAATACCACCGGTTGAGGCCAATCTGGGGTGCATTCGTGTCCTGAGGTCATTTGGCTGTCCGGTAGCTGTGTGCCTTAAGATCAGCCTATGCCCATTTGGAAGAGTCCCAATAGCTGCAATGATTGTGACCTGCTGTAGGAATGAGGGGTAAAGGTGCGTGTGGTCCCCGTGTCCTGGGGCATTGTGCCTGTAGTGGCACATAGAATCCCTTTCGCGTTTCCCACTGCTCGGCACTCCTCAAGGCTTTGTCGCGGGCCGTTGTGGCTCCTGTACAGTCTCTCTGTTGCGGTCTTCTTGTCGGGCCTCCCGACCCGTCGGCTCACCATTCGTTTCTGTTCTGGCTTGCTCTGCCGGGTCTCATGCTGATTGTGTGCTTTTAAGGTAGGTTGCTCAGACCAATGCCCCTTAAGTACCCACGCGGTCGCAATTAATGGCCTTGGTCTGCTGCTGTTTTTGGTGAGGCTTTGGGTGTTAGGCCCCCCGATTGCCCTTTGCAGGCGACGGTTGACTGCGTGTTTGTAGTTGGGGTTGGGTATCGTTACTCTCTGCTTATCAGCTCGTTGTGGGCCCCATTGTGAGTTATAATCAGGAGCGTGGGGTCTCATGCGAGACTCCAATTTCTTCCAGAAGGCATCGAAGATTTTATTCAGTCGGAGTTCTGTTTCTAGCTCCACGCTGTCTGGGCCTGCAGCGTAAAGTACATCCGCCATTTTGAGGTCTTCTTTATTGTTAGGCTCAGGCATCTGCGTCTCTGTCTCCCTCTCCTCGTTCTGCTGGGGAGTTGCATAGGGGCAGACCGGGATGACCCCCACCGGTCCATAGGGGGGGGAACGGGTGTTTTGAGTCACGTTTCTTGGTGCTACTGGTGGCGAGATGGCGGCCGTCCGTCCCGCACCCACCATGCGGGTAGGCCTCATCTGTAGGACCAGCGTGTACCGGGGCGGTTGTCGCTTGTTTGGTATCATCGTGTGTGTCCCGGTGCCTTCAGTCTCTTGATGGCCCTTGTGCAGCATAGTGGTGCCGTTTTTTGTGGCTTTTTCCACGATTTACAGTGCTGTTCGGCAGGAGCTGCAGAGGTTTGCTTCCTCTCAGTCCTGCAGTCAGGCCCCGCCCCCATGTTTCCAATATTTAAACACTAGCATTGTTACTCTGGTTCGTTCCTTCCATCAGCAAACCAAATCCAAAAGACACTGTGATAAATACAGACTTCTTGGGATACCTTGTATCCCCCAATAACCAGCGTTTCTTACCTCTTCTGTCTCACTTCTATTCCTTCTATCCCTTACTCTCATGTTCCCCTAAATTCTGCATCTAATTGTTTCTTTATTTGTTTGTTTTCTTTGTTTTTATTGTATATGACTGATTTTTCTGAACTATGCAGCAAATGTTTTTTGAGTTTTTTTTGTTTTTTTGTTTTTTTGTGTTTGCAAACATTTGCTTGATCTGGCATTCACCTCTTAGTGTCCTCAGCTATACGTTAATCCATTCAATAAAAAACTGTTTAAAAAAAACAACAACCCACCATTGACCACGTTATTCATATATGTAGACAGCGGTATTATCTAATTCATGTATTTACTTGCTTGTCACTTGTCCAGCAGAGGGCTCCCCTCCTCCAAGCTACAGAATACACAGAGATTCTAGGAACCGTTACAGGAAAATGATGGTGAAATACCTGGGCTATTTTGGAAAGTTTACACTATTCATTACGTATAGTGAGAGGTTATATGGAGTAATAGGAGGAGTTATAGAGAGAGGTTATATGGAGTAATAGGAGGAGTTATAGGGGGATATTATATGGAGTAATAGGAGGAGTTATAGGGAGAGGTTATATGGAGTAATAGGAGGAGTTATAGAGAGAGGTTATATGGAGTAATAGGAGGAGTTATAGGGAGAGGTTATATGGAGTAATAGGAGGAGTTATAGGGAGAGGTTATATGGAGTAATATTATAGAGAGAGGTTATATGGAGTAATAGAGGAGTTATAGGGAGAGGTTATATGGAGTAATAGGAGGAGTATAGGGAGAGGTTATATGGAGTAATAGGAGGAGTTATAGGGAGAGGTTATATGGAGTAATAGGAGGAGTTATAGAGAGAGGTTATATGGAGTAATAGGAGGAGTTATAGGGAGAGGTTATATGGAGTAATAGGAGGAGTTATAGGGAGAGGTTATATGGAGTAATAGGAGGAGTTATAGAGAGAGGTTATATGGAGTAATAGGAGGAGTTATAGGGAGAGGTTAGGAGTAATAGGAGTATAGAGAGAGGTTATATGGAGTAATAGAGGAGTTATAGAGAGAGGTTATATGGAGTAATAGGAGGAGTTATAGGGAGAGGTTATATGGAGTAATAGGAGGAGTTATAGAGAGAGGTTATATGGAGTAATAGGAGGAGTATAAGAGAGGTTATATGGAGTAATAGGAGGAGTTATAGAGAGAGGTTATTTGGAGTAATAGGAGGAGTTATAGAGAGAGAGGTTATATGGAGTAATAGGAGGAGTTATAGGGAGAGGCTATATGGAGTAATAGGAGGAGTTATAGAGAGAGGTTATATGGAGTAATAGGAGGAGTTATAGGGAGAGGTTATATGGAGTAATAGGAGGAGTTATAGAGAGAGGTTATATGGAGTAATAGGAGGAGTTATAGAGAGAGGTTATATGGAGTAATAGGAGGAGTTATAGGGAGAGGTTATATGGAGTAATAGGAGGAGTTATAGAGAGAGGTTATATGGAGTAATAGGAGGAGTTATAGGGAGAGGTTATATGGAGTAATAGGAGGAGTTATAGAGAGAGGTTATATGGAGTAATAGGAGGAGTTATAGGGAGAGGTTATATGGAGTAATAGGAGGAGTTATAGGGAGAGGTTATATGGAGTAATAGGAGGAGTTATAGGGAGAGGTTATATGGAGTAATAGGAGGAGTTATAGAGAGAGGTTATATGGAGTAATAGGAGGAGTTATAGAGAGAGGTTATATGGAGTAATAGGAGGAGTTATAGGGAGAGGTTATATGGAGTAATAGGAGGAGTTATAGAGAGAGGTTATATGGAGTAATAGGAGGAGTTATAGGGAGAGGTTATATGGAGTAATAGGAGGAGTTATAGGGAGAGGTTATATGGAGTAATAGGAGTTATAGGGAGAGGTTATATGGAGTAATAGGAGGAGTTATAGGGAGAGGTTATATGGAGTAATAGGAGGAGTTATAGAGAGAGGTTATGGAGCAATAGGAGGAGTTATAGAGAGAGGTTATATGGAGTAATAGGAGGAGTTATAGGGAGAGGTTATATGGAGTAATAGGAGGAGCTATAGGGAGAGGTTATATGGAGTAATAGGAGGAGTTATAGGGAGAGGTTATATGGAGTAATAGGAGAGATATAGAGAGAGGTTATATGGAGTAATAGGAGGAGCTATAGGGAGAGGTTATATGGAGTAATAGGAGGAGTATAGAGAGAGGTTATATGGAGTAATAGGAGGAGTTATAGGGAGAGGTTATATGGAGTAATAGGAGGAGTTATAGAGAGAGGTTATATAGCGTAATAGGAGGAGTTATAGGGAGAGGTTATATGGAGTAATAGGAGTTATAGGGAGAGGTTATATGGAGTAATAGGAGGAGTTCTAGAGAGAGGTTATATGGAGTAATAGGAGGAGTTCTAGAGAGAGGTTATATGGAGTAATAGGAGGAGTTCTAGAGAGAGGCTATATGGAGTAATAGGAGGAGTTCTAGAGAGAGGTTATATGGAGTAATAGGAGGAGTTATAGAGAGAGGTTAAATGGAGTAATAGGAGGAGTTATAGAAAGGTTATAGGGAGTAATAGGAGGAGTTATAGGGAGAGGTTATATGGAGTAATAGGAGGAGTTATAGGGAGAGGTTATATGGAGTAATAGGAGGAGCTATAGAGAGGTTATATGGAGTAATAGGAGGAGTTATAGGGAGAGGTTATATGGAGTAATAGGAGGAGTTATAGAGAGGTTATATGGAGTAATAGGAGGAGTTATAGGGAGAGGTTATATGGAGTAATAGGAGGAGCTATAGAGAGGTTATATGGAGTAATAGGAGGAGTTATAGGGAGAGGTTATATGGAGTAATAGGAGGAGTTATAGGGAGAGTTTATATGGAGTAATAGGAGGTGTTATAGGGAGAGATTATGTGGAGTAACAGGAGGAGTTATAGGGAGAGGTTATATGGAGTAATAGGAGGAGTTATAGGGAGAGGTTATATGGAATGATAGGAGGAGTTATAGAGAGGTTATATGGAGTAATAGGAGGTGTTATAGGGAGAGATTATGTGGAGTAACAGGAGGAGTTATAGGGAGTGGTTTTATAGAGTAATAGAATGAGTTATATAGAAAGGTTATTTGGAGTAATAGGTGGAGTTAATAAGAAGGTGTTAAATGAGGCAGTATCCATCTTACTCAATGAGGGTTTAAATTGAGCTATATAATAATTAATTATATGGAGATATCATATGGAGCAATTCAATGTATAATCGGAATAGTCTTGGACTGCATTTGCAAGTCAAACAAGCAAAATATGTCTCTACCTAGTTTATGTGACCGTTATTCTGATCTCATTTCAAGTGAGAAATCACTGTACGTTAAAGAGACACCTCTGACTGAATTGTACCAACTACACTTTAGAATCCAAACTAATAATCTGCATTAACAAATAAATTATTTTAAAAAAACCAAATGATTTCACATTATTATAAAATTCTAATAGGCTGTGATCGACACGTACCTCACAACTGTTATACGTCTGCTTAGCAAGCCCATCTGTACATACATCACCCGACACATACTCCTTGGATCTTCTCCGATTCCTATGAAACTCAGGTTCTTAGAATACTGGACCAGAATATTAGACAAGACACCAAAATTCCAGAGGGGGCGGTAAATGTGATAGGAATAAAACATTTTTTTTGTTTTTTTATTCTTTATTTTTCTTTGTGCAGAGATTGACAGAACATTTGACCATGCCACAACAGCAGAGGTAAGAGATATAAACACAGTAGTTATACAGTAGTGACATGGAAATATCAGCACATTTTTAAAATGTTAAGTTATGAACAAGCTATTCGGACGTTGCCATTTGTAGTACACAGCTGATTAAAATCGGTTAGGAAACAATATGTTAGTAGTCTGATTGCTCGTCTATGTGTATCGATCATTTTTGCTAAACTCAGTGCTACTGAGTACTACTCTCATGGAGGTAACTTGGGAGTAATTTGCATGCTAGGTGATGGTCTTATGTAAAGTTGAAATAATTGGTTAAACGAGTGTTGGGATGTACGTCAGTGGTTAACAGCAGGAAGCATTAAATATAGCTGTTCGCACACACCTACAGTGAGGTAACGTGATCTAGCTTTAGTCTTATGTGTCAGGTAAGATTAAAAGTTCAGGTGTAGATACAAATTCACTTACGGACCTGGTATAACATAGTTACATAGTTACATAGTTACATAGCTGAAAAGAGACTTGCGTCCATCAAGTTCAGCCTACCTCACATTTGTTTTTTGCTGTTGATCCAAAAGAAGGCAAAAAAACCCAGTTTGAAGCACAATTTTGCAACAAGCTAGGAAAAAAATTCCTTCTTGACCCCAGAATGGCAGTCAGATTTATCCTTGGATCAAGCAGTTATTACCCTACATTGAAAGATTATATCCTTGAATATTCTGTTCTTGCAAGTATGCATCTAGTAGCCGTTTGAACATCTGTATGGACTCTGATAAAACCACTTCCTCAGGCAGAGAATTCCACATTCTGATTGTTCTTACAGTAAAAAAACCTTTCCTTTGCCTTAGACATAATAAGGCAACAAGCTTAACTGACTTACGTGTTTAGATATAATGTGCTACACCAGCACGCATATATTGTCTATGGAGATTCACACATTGTACGAAAGTACTGCACCTTATTTTGTGTTGACAACGTAATGGTTCAAGCTATATATACATATATACATTTGGAGACATATGTTGATTGGTGTCGTGTGGATGTCTCAGTGGGGTAGCGTAATGTTTATCAAGTTTAGCTGATGTGTGCGAATGTGTCACCTGTACATAATCTGGGTTCCTGTAGATAATACGTGTTGTGCTACAGCAGTAGGCTGTATTGATGCGGTGAGATATGCGGGTATATTATGTATGAGAATTATACACTGCTGAATAGATCTAGTGTATGCCTGTGTGGTTTGAGGGATTCTAGCCAGGAACTGCTGTAGTGTTGTTATTTTAGTGAAGTGAATCCAGCCTAGGTGTGTATGATGCTGTGTCGGCAGGGGTTCACTTATGGAATGTGAGGTGCCGCAAACCTGTTGGTAGGCATGCAGTGTCTATTGTTGTGTGCCTTGTCAAATCTAAATAAACGATGTGCTCAAAACTTAAGTTATCAATGAGAAGTAACATGGGGACCATCTCGGTCGCTATCAGTCCCGGTCGGAGAGCCTCTCGAGGCTTCATGTAGTAGCATACGGTTCCCCTGTGTGTCGTCGTGGCGTAAACTGGGCAATTTTGCTTGGGTCCCTGGTATGCGTGGGCCTGGTATCGGGTCGTGACTGAGGTTTTAATAAAAGGTCCTGTGGTAGTCCCAAGTCCCTTAGGAGTGTGCCTGCGTCTCGTAGCTCCTGGAGTTGGTGTGTGGTTTCTCCATGGGTGACCTGGAGCATGCGGAGCAGGCGCCAGCAGAATCCTATGTTGCGCTCTTGGAGCAGTGATGTAAGGGGCTTGAATAACCTCCGCCAGGCCATTGTACTGCTGGACAGGTTGCTGTAAAATTCCAATGCCATATTTTCAAAGCGGTAGCTTGGCTTACCCCTGATTGCCTTCAGGATTGCCATCTTGTCTGCTCCGTGCCTGAATTGGATTATCAGGTCGCTTGATGCCATTGGTGGGGCTTTGGCTGGTTTGGGGATACGAAAAAGCCCGTCCAGGGGTGTTGCTTTGGCCTGCTTGGGTGGTAGTAAGTCTCCCATCATTCTCCGCATTAAGTGCGGCAGCTCTGCTTCGGGGACCGCGTCGGGTACCCCCCTGAGTTTCAAATTGTTCCATCGTCGTAGGTCTTCTTGGGCTGCGAAGCGGCGCTCGTTGGCCTGATTTTGCCACTGGATGTCCTGCACCGCTCTCTCCAGTACTTGTATCCGCTGGGAGTCCTGGTGAGTGGTAGTTTCTAGTGTGTCGATTCTGCCTGTTAGTCCCTGCAGCCCTCCACTTATCGTGGCAATGTCGGCTTGCAGGAGGGTCTGTAGTTCCGCAAGGAGTCCCTTTAAGGCCGATATAGTAACCGGGGATGTGTCCGGGGTTGTGGGTTTTGTCGGCGGGGTTTAGCCGGTGTGAGTGAAAGTGTCTCTTCCTCCTCCGAGGCCAGGTCATCCGAGAAATCGGAACAACCACCCGACAGAGCGTCCATCTAAGCCCGCTCGCGCCATGTGCTTGGCACCACATTTCGCCGATGTTCATCCTCAGGTTCGGTCTGTCCTGTTTGGGCTTTTTCATTTTGCGTCCCATGGTGGTAAGGTGTGTGGGTTTGATGTCTGGGATCTCGGTATAGCGGGAAACAGCCCTTAAAAGTACGATTTTGTCGGCTTTTGGTTTGGAGCTGCAGTGGCGTGCGACTTCTCTCTTTGGCAGCTAGGCTCCGCCTTAGGAATAAAACATTTAAACTACTAACACACATTAACTATATCTTTACTAGCATGAGAAATAGACTTGGATATGTATTTCACTATGCGCTATGTCAGCTAGTAAGTATAGAATAGGCACCCTTCGGTACTCCAGAATTTCTGGACTTCATCTCCCAAAATATCCCTTACAGCTGTAATGTTGGCAAAGTATAAGGGGAATGTGTTTGTGTGGTTTTGGGAGAATTACACATTTAGTGTTGTACCAGCTTCGTTTTATTGAAAAAACTCCAAATTGGTATACTATTATTATTACCGTTTTTACTCGAGTATAAGTCGACCCGAATATAAGTCGAGACCCCTAATTTTACCACAAAAAACTGGGAAAGCTTATTGACTCGAGTATAAGACTAGGGTGGGAAATGCAGCAGCTACTGGTAAATTTCTAAATAAACTTAGATCCCCAAAAAATTATATTAATTGAATATTTATTTACAGTTTGTGTATATAATGAATGCAGTGTGTGTGTGTGTATATAATGCAGTGTGTTTGTATGAATGCAGTGTGTGTATGAATACAGTGTGTGTGTGTGTGTGTATGAATGCAGTGTGTGTATGAGTGCAGTGTGTGTGTGTGTATGAGTGCAGTGTGTGTATGTGATGCAGAGCCTTGGTGGGGGGGTGGGCATTTTTATTATTTTTTAAAATTATTATTATTAATTATTTTTTTAATATATATTATTTATATTTTATTATTATTTAGTTTTTTCTTTATATTTATTTTCGGCCCTCCTCCCTGCTTGTTAGCTGGCCAGGGAGGGCGGCTCTCATTCCCTGGTGGTCCAGTGGATGGGTTGTGTAGGAGGAAGGCTGGCAGAGAGCTGTTACTTACCTTTCCTGCAGCTCCTGTCAGCTCCCTTCTCTCTCCTCCGTTCCGGTCAGCTCCCTTCTCCTCCACTGTAAGTCTCGCGGCCGCGCAGAGTGTTCCCCTCGGCTCTCGCGAGATTTACAGTGGTAGCTGACAGGGGAGCTGACCGGAACGGAGGAGAGAAGGGAGCTGACAGTAGCTGCAGGAAAGGTAAGTAACAGCTCTCTGCCAGCCCCCATAATACAGACATTAACTCGAGTATAAGTCGAGTGGGGGTTTTTCAGCACAAAAAATTTGCTGAAAAACTCGACTTAATACGGTATTACTATTATGGTATTTATATAGCGCCATCAAATTCCGCAGCGCTTTACAATGGGTGGACGAACAGACATTTAGTTGTAACCAGACAAGTTGGACACACAGGAACAGAGGGGTTGAGGTCCCTGCTCAGTGAGCTTACATGCTAGAGGGAGTGAGGTAAAAATGACACAGAAGGTAAGGATAGTATTAGACTAGTGACAGTTGCAGAAGAGGAATCAGTCTGGAGCTATTAACAGTTTAATTGATACACTTTTATGAAGAAGTGGGTTTTTAATGATTTTTTGAAGGAGTGGAGACTGGGTGAGCATCTAACGGAGGAGGGAAGCGAGTTCCACAGGAACAGTGCAGCCCTCGAGAAATCTTGAAGGTAAGCATCAGAGGTGGGAGTACAGACAGAAGATAGACGTAAGTATACTGATATAGTTGATAAGCATATACCTCTTGATTAAAGCACACACAAATCGAAGTTTGTTTTATTATACTAAAACATGAACAACAACAAATAATAATCACACAATTACCTCTTGTCAAATACTTGAAAGCAGCAGGTGATTACCACCAAAAATATGACTTCAGTCTGCAGTAGACAGGTATAAAATAAGGCTGGGTGCCGTATGTATTGCAAGAACCAAGGGCCAATCCCAGATAGATTCAACCTTAAAGTGAACTTGTTAGGTCCAGGGCTAGTTTTACATCACACACACCCTTTGGCATTAATTCAGACCCAGACAGAAGGCCACAAAATACAAAGCCTTTCAAGATAACTTACAGTATCTCACAAAAATAAGTACACCCCTTAATTTTTTGTAAATATTTTATTATATCTTTTCATGTGACAACACTGAAGAAATTACACTCTGCTACAATGTAAAGTAGTAAGTGTACAGCCTGTATAACAGTGTAATTTGCTGTCCCCTCAAATTAACTCAACACACAGCCATTAATGTCTAACTGCTGGCAACAAAAGTGAGTACACCCCTAAGTGGAAATGTCCAAATCGGGCCCATAGTGTCAATATTTTGTGTGGCCACCATTATTTTCCAGCACTGCCTGAACCGTCATGGGCATGGAGTTCACCAGAGCTTCACAGGTTGCCTCTTCTACTCCTCCATGACATCACGGAGCTGGTGGATGTAAGAGACCTTGCGCTCCCCCACCTTCATTTTGAGGATGCCCCACAGATGCTCAATAGGGTTTAGATCTGGAGAGATGCTTGGCCACTCCATCACCTTTACCTTCAGCTTTCTTAGCAAGGCAGTGGTCGTCTTGGAGGTGTGTTTGGGATCATTATCATGATGGAATACTGCTCTGCGGTCCAGTCTCCGAAGGGAGAGGTTCATACTCTGTTTCAGTATGTCACGGTACATGTTGGCATTCATGGTTCCCTCAATAAACTGTAGCTCCCCAGTGCCGGCAGCACTCATGCAGGCCCAGACCATGGCACTCCCACCCCATGCTTGACTGTAGGCAAGACACTCTTGTCTTTGCCCTCCTCATCTGGTTGCCACCACACACACTTGACACCATCTGAACCAAATAAGTTTATCTTGGTCTCATCAGACCACAGGAGATGGTTCCAGTAATCCATGTCCTTAGTCTGCTTGTCTTCAGCAAACTGTTTACGGGCTTTCTTGTGCATCATCTTTAGAAGAGGCCTCCTTCTGGGACGACAACCATGCAGACCAATTTGATGCAGTGTGCAGCATATGGTCTGAGCACTGGCAGGCTGACCCCCCACCACTTCAACCTCTGCAGCAATTCTGACAGCATTCATACGTCTATTTCCCAAAGACAATCTCTGGATACGACGCTGAGCACATGTACTCAACTTCTTTGGTTGACCATGGCGAGGCCTGTTCTGAGTGGAACCTATCCTGTGAAACCGCTGTATGGTCTTGCCCACCGTGCTGCAGCTCAGTTTCAGGGTCATGGCAATTTTCTTATAGCCTAGGCCATCTTTATGTAGAGCAACAATTCTTTTTTTCAGATCCTCAGAGAGTTCTTTGCCATGAGGTGCCATGTTGAACTTCCAGTGACCAGAATGAGAGAGTGTGAGAGCGATAACACAAAATGTAACACACCTGCTCCTCATTCACACCTGAGACCTTGTAACACTAAGGAGTCATATGACACCGAGGAGGGAAAATGGATAATTGTGAGTTCATATGGTAGATAAATTGATACATTTTATACTTATACTCACACACACACAGATACAATCTGCCCTTTTCATTTGTAAAAATATAAAAAAAAATTAGCACTGATTTGCCACTTAGATCCAAATTATAGGATTATTGATAAATATGATGATTTTATTTATATAGAGTGAATTATGGCTATTTAAACTCTATTTAATATTATTAGATATGCTTTTCAAATAGATTTAATATTTTTGGATAAACTTAACATTTCTTAACATTATGAAAAACATTTTAATTGTGTAGTTTTTTTAAAATATATTTGCATATTTTTTTATATGTGATATATTTGTGATATTTTAATATTTTGAAACAAAACATTTTAACAGTTTATCCAAAAATATGTTTTTTTGTTTGTTTTGTTTTTTAAATCTTATCCAACAATATTAGATCAAGGCCCATGTCTTCATTATAGTAAAAAAAAAAAAAAAGCAGAATGACACATTTTAGGTAAAGGAAAATATCTCTAACACAGCTACAGTTACAGCTGGGCCATTATATCTTGAATGTTTAAATTCAATTTTGAATTCACTACAATTCACTGTTTACTGAAAAAGTCTCACAGTGTATATTGAATGATGCATTGCAAACAAACATAAGTGGGTGTTTCTGTCTGAGAACCTAAAGTAAATCAGTATACGTAATAAATATAGGGATTATTCACTATAAAATTGTTTGCACTTTCTGTTCACTAAATAGTGATTTGTAGTGAACTTAAAAAAACTGAATTTGCCAAATGTATGATAGCATTCACTAAATACCAGATTATAATAAAGTGAAAATATTATTAAAAACCTTTAGGAAAAATAGTAAAGTTCTGACTATAGTTGGAGATTTTTTAATTTTTTTTTCCAAATCTGCAATGTTTGGCTACATTTTATAATTCAGTTCACAATTCCCTACAAGTCACTATTTAATTAATCTTCTAAATGGAGATGTTGCGAGATGATTTGCGCTGACAGATGGCTAATTTTCTAACACGTTTGGCCTTAATTTTGTAGGTCATTTGTCAACCCATCACAACTCGCTGTTTAGTAAATACACTTCGAGGTAATTTTCCTATGCTAACAGGGTTATTCTCTTAAGTGAGAATTTAAAGGGAATTTTAAATATAAGTCCAGACTGGACAACCTGCACAGACAGTTCATTTAGAGAATTGTTCCAGTTCAGCTTTAATGGCATTAAATTTGAAATTTACTTTGAATTCTAACTTTAGTAAATAGCCCCTATAGATCACATTCAGATCCTCAGAATAGTTTAAAAAAAAAAATGTAATTTCATGCAAAACCAAATGGATATTTTGTAGGTTCTTCGAGTTTGTTTTTGTGGGTCACACTATTCACAACCTGCTGTGTTGGTTTGATTATGTCTTTCAAAATTAGCTTTTTTTATTCTCTTTAACCAAATCACTCTGCAATGTCGCATTATTAGGCACTATACAAATACCTTCTAATAAGAAATATGATTTTCTTATCAGGCGAAATTAAGAAGGGTACACTGCACATACTGGCTCATAATCGACTTCTAATTGTTTAAATAAAAAAATTAATTTGTATATACTCAGCACTACAAAACATTTTGGCACTATACATATAATATAACTACAAAGCACTATACACTTTATACCAGAGTAGCTTCACGTTTTTAGAATACCTGACTTGGCAGAGTAATATGGGTTAAGTTAGAAGATATGATAGCATATATTGCATAGGATTGCCACAATGTCATTGTACCCCATTTTAGCCGGCCTGGCTTTAACTTAACTTAATTAAAACCCATAACAGATTGACCCACTTACAAGGGATATCCATCTTATTGGGGTTTATTGCAGTGCAGGGTTCAAATATGGTCACTATGGTCTGTAATAGTGAGAGGTGCAAACTACACAAATCTGCTTCATGCAATTTGGAAACCCTTATCAAAGACCTGTCCCAGTCTGTCAGGGATTAGTGGGAGTTACACTCCTGAGCGTCAGCTGCCGCCATTTAATCCAGTTTATTCCTAAATGTAATTCTTAGGCAGCGATATGACGTGTTTTCCTACTACTGTCATAACAATAATCACCTTTCGTTAACCCCACGCTATCCTAACACTTACATTAACCATTAACTCCTACACTACCATAACATACTAACTCTTAGCATGCTTCCAAGTCCTTATTTCGGACCCAAACCCATCTGTTGCTCTTATCGATCCTAATGTCCCCCTTTTCTAGGAGCTCCATATTGCTGGTGTGACTGAGTGTCTAGCAGAGCTCCAAAGCAATAATACTCCCAGTAATGTGTCTTTAAACTACAATCAATGTGTTTAGAAATCCATTTTTGTGAATAAGATGCATTGTTCTTGTTCTAAATTACACTTTAGCTGCACACATTATTATTAGTTAGTCACCTAAAATTTCTCTGAATAGTCCTGCCCTGGCTGCACCCCCAGGCTCACCCCTAACATTAAAGTGTCCCTCTTTGTCCATTTGAAATGTTGGCAGGAATGCATTATAAATAATGCCTTATAAAAGATAGATTATAGTAAAGTGTATGTTGTGTGTTTTTTTTTATAATATCCCACAACCCATTGATGGCATTATAATGATAATAATATTTATATTTAAATTCATATTTTATTGTTCTGTATCATGTCAGCCAGGACCTTGGGAAAATCTACCTTTGGCATAGTCATTTTGAAAAATCCTGTTTTCCCTGATTGTTCTAGCATTTCCAGCTTGGCAAATAAACACAGACAGGTATAGTGTTTCAGACTTCATCCTGCATTACTGCAATTACCCTAAGCAATAAAGCACTATTTTAACTATTGCTTTCAAGCCAAACCATGCTTAGTGATCCAGATGGACCAATGACCAGCCATGAACTATAGAGGTTCAACCTTTTGGGTCTCATCAGCCTGGTGCTGAAATAGGAGCTGCACAACATCAAATTTTGAACATACATAAACCACTGGTTTATGTAGTTATAGCTGTTGCTCTCACCACAACTTAGTACTTGGCTATGGACTAACAAAAATACTCCAATGTGGACTAGAACTAGTGCCACGCTGATCATACCCAAAACATGAATATGTTATGGCCCATGCATGGTTTTTACTCTTTGCCCATTTTGGTTCCCAATCCATGCTTTGGTTTAAAACCGTGCTGCATTGCTAAGGGACAAGCGGAAAAGTTAGATAAAGTTTGAAACATTTGATCTTTTTCACAATGAGCTGGGAATTCTGGGAGAATTGAGGAAACAGGATTTGTTTGGAATTACTGTGCACAATGTGGACTGTTCCCAAGGTTCTCTCTGAGATATGTAGAAGGTGCACAACAGTACATTTAGCTCTCACTCTCTTTCTCTTATAGAAAAGAGGAGACACAATTCCCAGAATTATTTCTGTAACATAATGAACCACTCCACAAAATCTAGAAAATTGTGTATACATGTCCAGAGATGGGATCTTTCTAATTGGCAATGCCCATGGGTTAGAGCCATGCCATGAAGTCACCTCTTTCCCTTATTTTCTTCCCCAGAATATAAGAATTAATCAGCATCACACCTAGAAGAAGACAGACACCTGTTTTGTTTTGTCAAACGTTTTATGCCACAGCTTTAGTAACTAAAGTGCAGCTTTATTTGCCGCTGGTCCTCTTGTGGGGTGCAGATAGTCCCCCATATAACAGCCCATGAACTCTTGTACACTACAATCCAGGGTCCACTTAAAAGTGTTCTTTTTTTTTTTTTTACTTCATATATATTCTATGATATTAAATGTGATCCGTCCCTTATAGAAACATAGAAACATAGAATGTGACGGCAGATAAGAACCATTCGGCCCATCTAGTCTGCCCAATTTTCTAAATACTTTCATTAGTCCCTGGCCTTATCTTATAGTGAGGATAGCCTTATGCCTATCCCACGCATGCTTAAACTCCTTTACTGTGTTAACCTCTACCACTTCAGCTGGAAGGCTATTCCATGCATCCACTACCCTCTCAGTAAAGTAATACTTCCTGATATTATTTTTAAACCTTCACATTCACAGTTGGTAAGTTTTTGTTTTCTTTTGGTTCAAATATAACCATGCAGTATCTCACAAAAGTGAGTACACCCTCACATTTTTGTAAATATTTTATTATATCTTTTCATGTGACAACACTGAAAAAATCACACTGTGCTACAATGTAAATTAGTAAGTGTACAGCCTGTATAACAGTGTAGATTTGCTCTTCCTTCAAAATAATTAAACACAGCCATTAATGTCTAAACCGTTGGCAACAAAAGCGAGTACACCCCTAAGTGGAAATGTCCAAATTGAGTCCAATTATATATACCTTCTTAACCACATAAAACACACACTGGCAACAGATAGGTCTGTTAATATAGGAGGTGTGTGGTTACTTAGAAGCATTTATACAATGTGACATGCCTACAACTGGTCAGACATCTGCCTATAACTAGCCCCTAGCACATGTATCATGTGAATGTGCTGTACTTTATATATATAGAGAGAGACAGACAGACAGACAGACAGATAGACTGAGATACATTTATATCTATCTATATATAATAATATATTATATCATCTGATATATATATATATATTTTATTTATTAAGGTTTTACAATTTAGCTAAGAATTTATGCCACAATAAAGCAGATATAAAAATAAATTAATTAAAAAATAAAGTGTGATGATTCCTCAAAGTGGGCTAACTCACACTCCTGACCCAGCTCAGCTCACCCACATGATCTCATTGTTTTGAGAACTGAACATATAAAGGGTTCCCCCCAAGCATAACATGAAACTGTAACCCCGCCCCCAGCACGCTCTGGCTGCTTGGCCACGCCCCTTCTCTTGTTAATTCCGAACCCTGGGGCCGATTCCCCGAGCTGTGCGCCGTGACGTCACGCAGTGTGCGTAGGCCAGTCCTGTCCCCAGCCCAGGCTCCAAGCTCAGGCTCCAGTCCTGGGAGCTGTGAGCAGGTTACTGCAGCTCTGGCTCCCTGTCCTTCCTCCAGCCTCACACTGCAGCTTACTGTATGGTGGATCTCATCTTCCCCTACCCTCTCCTGGCTGCCATGGGGGATCATTCAAAAAGTAAGTTTATCTCAGCTCTGAAGTTTTTTGGTTTTTTATTCACATAAACTTTTATTTTATTTTTTGGGTTCTTATTACCACTCCATCTCAGGATGACTGGATCTGAGTGGTACCCATCTTCACACATTGTGCCCCAACTCTTCCCCTTCTCTTCCCATCTTCTGACCTGATCTCCTGGCTCTCTGACTTGCCCAGGACTGTGTCTGTAATAAAGGATAGCTTCATTCCAAGCTAAAAGCTGCATTTAAACTGCAATGTAGAGGACATGCAAAAAAAAAACCTCTGGATATAAATTATCATTGCTTTGCATAATGCTGCAGCTAGCTTTAATATATCCATATATCTATATATTTATACATATCTTTATATCCTCCTGAGATAATGCATGAATGTGTGCTTTATATACTGTAACGTGTTTTAAAAATAATATATAAGTGATATATATAAATAGATACAACGCTAAATATATATATATATTCCAAGTGTATTTATACTTAGTATTGAGAAATTAGAATTTAGATCTGTGTATATTCTACCGCATTCAAGTATTTGAAATATGTATTTTATATTTTACACAAGATGTAAAATAATTGGATTGCAGTAATTATTGTACTAAGAATTTTGGAAGAACAAGCTTTCGGAAGACCCTCTGTTTTTTATTTATTTTTTTATAAAGTTTAATGGACTTCTAGTTAATGAATGTATTAATATAACAATATATTTAAATGTAAATCCCTATATTGATGTATAATTTGTATTTATACAATTCTATTTGTATAGCTATAAGATAAATACATTCGGAATATAAATACTAACTTATCCTGATGTAGGCAATCAACCACACGAATCGTTATTATTCTTATTCTAGAAAATATAAATGTCCCTGGCCATCTAGCCTATTTACACGATATCTATAATATTACAGACAGACAGACAGATAGATATAGACAGACAGATAACTCCACATTAAATTGCTGCATGTGGGGTAACTTTTAACACTCTGGGATCTTCTCCTTCTGTCCTTCTGGTTGTTCAGTGTGTAAGTCAAGTCTGTCCAATGTAAGTGTGTTTGTGATATGCCCTGGTATTACTGCATGTTTGTTACAAGTCCTGGGATTGCTGTGTGTTTGTTACAAGTCCTGGTATTACTGTGTGTTTGTGACATGTCCTGGTATTACTGTGTGTTTGTGACTTGTCCTGGGATTGTTGTGTGTTTGTGACTTGTCCTGGTATTACTGTGTGTTTGTGACATGTGACTGTCCTGGTATTACTGTGTGTTTGTGACTTGTCCTGGGATTGTTGTGTGTTTGTGACTTGTCCTGGTATTACTGTGTGTTTGTGACATGTGACTGTCCTGGTATTACTGCGTGTTTGTGACTTGTCCTGGTATTACTGTGTGTTTCTGACTTGTCCTGGGATTGCTGTGTGTTTGTGACATGTCCTAGTATTACTGTGTGTTTGTGACTTGTCCTGGGATTGTTGTGTGTTTGTTACACGTCCTGGGATTGTTGTAAATTTGTGACATGTCCTGGTATTACTGTGTGTTTGTTACATGTCCTGGTATTATGTGTGTTTGTGACATGTCCTGGGATTGCTGTGTGTTTGTGACATGTCCTGGGATTGTTGTAAATTTGTGACACAGATTGAAACAAACCAGATCTCCCAGTTATTAATTGTTGTTGCTGCAGACCCACGTTATTTAATGAGTGTGATGGGGACACATTCCTGTCACCAATAGTTGGGGGACAGTTACATGGGAATCCCAGATTACAGACTGGAAACACTGGGTCTCACAAGGACTCACTGCCCCCAAGTAATGAGAATACACCTATTGCCACAAATCCCACACCGCATTTGTAGATATTATTGTATTTTATTTCGTTGTGTGATTGTTGTGTTACACACGAGTTACAGATCTATACTGTCCTCACACACAGAAATTACACTAATAATCCAATGTGTGTGTGACTATGACAATAAAAACTCAATCCAAAACTATTTGTGTTATTGTTATGGAACAAATGCACAACTATACAATTATCACAATTTTAGACACTTGTGCAATATATTTATAATTTTTACAATTCTGCATCACTGTTTGTGGTTGGGACACATATACATTAAAGCACATTACCAGTCCAGGTGTGCTATTCACCCCCAGGTGACTATGTGTTTTGGGTACACAGGACAGGACCCCCAGGTGACTGTATGTGATGGTGACACAGGACAAGACACCCAGGTCACTGTGTGTAATGGTAACACAGGAGAGGCTCATGGTGACTGTGGGTGATGGTGACACAGGACAGGTGCCCAGGTGACTGTGTGTAATGGTTACACAGGACAGGTCCCCAGGTGACTGTGTGTGATATCCCTGTGTGACACACGTGCTGTGTGTTGCTGGTACATGTAGGTAACTGTGTGCTCCTCTCCCTGGCAGAGAAGTCCGGACTGGCTGTGTGTGTTGGCTGTGGCAGCCACATCCTGGACCAATACATCCTGAGAGTGTCCCCAGACCTGGAGTGGCATGCAGCCTGCCTGAAGTGTGCTGAGTGCAGCCAGTACCTGGATGAGAACTGCACGTGTTTTGTGAGAGACGGCAAGACTTACTGCAAGAGAGACTATATCAGGTGAATACAGCCTGCCTTCCAGCCCTCTGTGCCCACTCTCATCTCCATGGGATCAGAGCAGAAAAACTATATAATTATTAAAAAAAAAACAAAAAAAAACTATATATATATACAATTGCTAAAACACATTTTTTTTCTTTAGTTTTATTATTTAAAAAATAAATAAAAATCATTTCTAATAATCTTTATATTGGCCAATTCTCCAATCTCTAATCTGCAAAATTCACTCATCACAAGAAATAATAATAATTTTTTTTATAAATAACGGATAAAAATGCAGATGTTTGCAGAAGAAAAAAAACACACCTTATTTTCTGTAAAATTGTCAACTTTCTTTCCTCCGTAGACTGAATGCTAATAATAAAATGTATTAAATACAAATATTATTATTAGGGCTTTGCTTATTGTTATTATTTCTCATTATCTGCATATTGCATATTATCCTTGTTATATAAAACGTTAACTAATATAAATACATTAATAATACCGTTTAGAATATTTCTTTATTTCGCTTCCTGTTATAATTATTTTCTCAGATATTATATATTTTATATTTGAGTATTATAATAATTGAATATATATAATATATATAATAAATTATTATAAGCATATTTAATAATCCGATCGTTATCTCGTAGTTATATTTTTGTTACATTGTGTATTTTTTTTTAGCCTGTTAGAATGTCAGTTTGAATTGTTCAGATTTCCGTATGTTACAAATACTTCGAATTTTCTTTCAGGCCCATTATTTCGGTTTATTACCCTTGTTATTTATTATTTATATTTATATCGGTATTGATGCATTTCTGCATATAGTGAGATAAATTTAGATCTAGTCTTTTTTTTTTTTTTTAACGTTTGATCGATTATGTACATTTTCTAAAATTATCTTTCATTTTTATTTTCATGAAAACAAATGTTTTCGTTTTATTTAAAATGTCATTTAATTATCCCCCAATTCTTAAAAAAAAACAAAAAAAGAACAAACACGTTCCATTTTAGATTTGATACATTTGTATTTGTTTATTCCCAAAGCTGGCTCTAATGTGTGATTAAACCGGTTTATTTGTTGATGTTGGAGTGACAGTAATCCCATTCTCCCCGCTCGATGTATCAACCATCGAACTGACTTTATACCGATTACCGTTTTATTTCTTTCTATATTTTTCCTGATTAAAGACTGTGAATTTAACCTCTTAGGAGCCGGTTCCGTGATTAATTCGTTTTTGCCGGTTCTGTGCCTTGATACCCGGTTACTGAGCTCTGTTTGTGTAAAGCGCTTTATTTCTATCGAGCCCATTTAGACTGCACCCAGAATGTGTCAGACACCCCGGGATAAAGTTGATTTAATTATTTGCTGTAACGAAACTACCTCTCTAGAGCTATGGGGCCAGGGGGGAGGGTAAGAGTTTAAATTAACAGGAAGGAGGATATTTTATAATAATAATAATGATTATTATTATTATGATTTATTATTATTATTATTACGATTATTACTGTTATTATTATTATTACGATTATTACTATTATTATTATTATTATTATTATTACCGTTATTATTATTATTATTACGATTATTATTATTATTATTATTATTACTACTGTTATTATTATTACGATTATTATTATTACGATTATTATTATTATTATTACTGTTATTATTTATTATTATGATTTATTATTATAATTCAGTCGCTTTATCTGCTCTGTCTAAAGCCAGTTTTTAAAACCAGTGAGACCGCTCAGAATTGCTTGAAAATTCAATTGCTATTTCATAGCGTAGGATCTAATGGGTTAATGCATTAAATTGCAGACCGAAATATCTCACATGATAAATTAGCTGAATTTATGAGTTTGACTTTTTTTTGGCCTAAGATGTACCTTTTGCTGGTGAATGAATCCCAGTTTTAGTAAATACAGTCCTGTAGATAGATATCTTTGCCTGCTGTCTGCAGTCATTGTAGGCATAGTGATCGGAAGGAAATAAGGCAGTATATGGGTGGATCTGATAGTGCTCTCTGTATATGTGGAAATGTAGGTATATTTAAAATGTTTATGGCTGGGGAAGAGTATAAGCTATGGGCTCAGCACTCAGTAAATGTATGTCAGCATCCTATCCCTTCTGCACAGTGTATTATATCTGTGTGGCTACAAATCACTGTGTCTAAATGATTTGATTTACTATTCTGTGCTACTGCATAACTATGCATTGTCAGTGCCTGGCACATTATCACTATCATATCTTACTGTATCACTGTGCATAGTGTGTTATCACCATCATATCTTACTGTATCACTGTGCATAGTGTGTTATCACTATCATATCTTACTGTATCACTGTGCACTGTATCACTGTGCACAGTGTGTTATCACCATCATATCTTACTGTATCACTGTGCACAGTGTGTTATCACCATCATATCTTACTGTATCACTGTGCATAGTGTGTTATCACCATCATATCTTACTGTATCACTGTGCATAGTGTGTTATCACTATCATATCTTACTGTATCACTGTGCATAGTGTGTTATCACCATCATATCTTACTGTATCACTGTGCATAGTGTGTTATCACCATCATATCTTACTGTATCACTGTGCACAGTGTGTTATCACCATCATATCTTACTGTATCACTGTGCACAGTGTGTTATCACCATCATATCTTACTGTATCACTGTGCATAGTGTGTTATCACCATCATATCTTACTGTATCACTGTGCATAGTGTGTTATCACCATCATATCTTACTGTATCACTGTGCATAGTGCGTTATCACTATCATATCTTACTGTATCACTGTGCATAGTGTGTTATCACCATCATATCTTACTGTATCACTGTGCACAGTGTGTTATCACCATCATATTTTACTGTATCACTGTGCACAGTGTGTTATCACCATCATATCTTACTGTATCACTGTGCATAGTGTGTTATCACCATCATATCTTACTGTATCACTGTGCATAGTGTGTTATCACTATCATATCTTACTGTATCACTGTGCATAGTGCGTTATCACCATCATATCTTACTGTATCACTGTGCATAGTGTGTTATCACCATCATATCTTACTGTATCACTGTGCATAGTGTGTTATCACCATCATATCTTACTGTATCACTGTGCATAGTGTGTTATCACCATCATATCTTACTGTATCACTGTGCATAGTGTGTTATCACCATCATATCTTACTGTATCACTGTGCATAGTGTGTTATCACCATCATATCTTACTGTATCACTGTGCATAGTGTGTTATCACCATCATATCTTACTGTATCACTGTGCACAGTGTGTTATCACCATCATATCTTACTGTATCACTGTGCATAGTGTGTTATCACCATCATATCTTACTGTATCACTGTGCATAGTGTGTTATCACTATCATATCTTACTGTATCACTGTGCATAGTGTGTTATCACCATCATATATTACTGTATCACTGTGCATAGTGTGTTATCACCATCATATTTTACTGTATCACTGTGCATAGTGTGTTATCACCATCATATCTTACTGTATCACTGTGCATAGTGTGTTATCACTATCATATCTTACTGTAGCACTGTGCATAGTGTGTTATCACCATCATATCTTACTCTATCACTGTGCATAGTGTGTTATCACTATCATATCTTACTGTATCACTGTGCATAGTGTGTTATCACCATCATATCTTACTGTATCACTGTGCATAGTGTGTTATCACCATCATATCTTACTGTATCACTGTGCATAGTGCGTTATCACCATCATATCTTACAGTATCACTGTGCATAGTGCATTATCACCATCATATCTTACGGTATCACTGTGCATAGTGTATTATCACCATCATATCTTACTGTATCACTGTACACAGTGCGTTATCACCATCATATCTTATTGTAACTCTGTGCCTGGCACATTATCACTATTATATCTTATGTATCACTGTGCATAGTATATTATCACCATCACATCTTACTGTAACTCTGTGCATTGTGTATTATCACTATCATATCTTACTTTATCAGTGTGCATACAGTATTCTCACCATCATATCTATTGTATTACTGAGCCTTGTGTATTATCACCATCATATCTTACTGTATCACTGTGTCTGGCACATTATCACTATTATAACTTTATCACTGTATCACTGTGTATAATGTATTATCACCATCATATCTTACTGTATCACTGTGTCTGGCACATTATCACTATTATATCTTAGCTTATCACTGTGTATAGTGCGTTATCACCATCATGTCTCACTGTGCATAGTGTATTATTATCATCACCATTATATCTTACTGTATCACTGTATCTAGTGTATTATCGCCATCACATCTTACTGTTTCACTGTGCCTGTTGTATTATTACCATCATATCTTATTGTATCACTATGCATAGTGTATTATCACTATCATATCTAACTGTTTCACTGTATCTAGTGTATTATCAGCATTATATCGTACTGTATCACTGTGCATAGTGCATCTTACTGTATATTCATAGTGCATTATCACTTTCACATCTTACTGTATAACTGTGCCTGGTGCATTCGCTATCATATCTTACTGTATCACTGTGTATAGTGCATTATCACCATCCTATCTTACTGTTTCACTGTGCCTCGTGCATTATCATCATCATATCTTAATGTATTGTGCCTGGTGCATTATCACCATTATATCGTACTATATCACTGTGCCTGATGCATTATCATTATTATGCTTTACTGTATCACTGTGCATAGTGCATTATCACCATAATTTCTGACTGTATCACTGTACCTGGTAAATTGTCATTATCATATCTTACTGTGCCTGTTGAATTATCACCATCATACCTTATTGTATCACTGTGTCTGGTGTATTATCACCATCATATCTTATTTTATAACTGTGCCTGGTGAATTATCACCACCATGCTTTACTGTATCACTGTGTCTGGTATGTTATCACCGTGTCTGGTGAATTATCACCATCACACCTTACGGTATCGCTGTGTATGGTGTATTATCCCCATCATATCTTATTGTATCACTGTTTCTGGTGTATTATCACTATCATATCTTATTTTACTGTATTACCGTGCATGGTGCAAATCACTATCATATCTTGCTGTATTACTGGGCATGGTTAATTATCACCATCATATGTTAGTGTATCACTGTGTGTGGTGCGTTATAACCATCATAACTGTGTCATTGTGCAGGTTACATTATCAACATCATAACTGTGTCACCTTGCATAATGCATTTTCACTATCATATCTTACTGTATCACAATTCCTAGTGAAATATTACCATTATATTTTACTGTATCACTGTGCATGGTGCAGTATTATTACATTTCCCTGTACTTGCATTATCACCATCTTAACTTAATGTATCATAATGTCCGGTGCATTATCGCCATTGTATCTTAAGGTATCACTGTGCAGGATGCATTATCACCATAATATCATATCTCTGTGCGTAGAGCAGTATCGTTACATGTTACTGTATCACTATACATGGTGCATTATCATCTAATGTTACATCACTCTGTATACTGTTATATCATATCATGCGACTGTTATAACATCATCTTATTGTATCACTGTGTATACTGCTATAACATCATATTACTGTATCTCTTTAAAGAGTGCTGTATCATCATATATCACTGTGTCAGTGTATATAGTGCTGTATCATTATATATTATTGTATAACTGTATATTGTACCATATCATCATATGTAGTTCATACACTCCTCCTGACATACGCAATGTCATATTATGTCATATTTATTTGAAAAACTATTCTTTACTACCTTTTATCAGGCTTGTTCTCCAATATCGGATTAGCTTAAAAGGACACTATAGGCACTCAGACTGCTTCATCTCATTGAAGTGGTCTGGGTGCAGTGCCCATCACAGTTTTAGAGAAAATGCAATGTTTACATTGCAGTACTAAGACTTGCTGCTAGTGGCTGTCTATCAGACATACATTAGAGGCAGTTCCTAGAGTTTCACAAAGTTTGATTACGTGAAGCAACCCTGGATGTCCTCATACTTTGCATGAGGATATCCAGTTTGTTTAAAAACCATTAGGAAAGCATTGAGTCAGTGCTCTCCTATATGGAAGGCCATATGCACGCGCGGCACTCGCTGCTCACTGCACATTAAACTCCCCCCATTGGCTGATGTCAGTGGTATTAGGAGCCCATGCCAGAAACATCAGGGACATCAGCGCTGGAATCAGGCAAGTGTAAAAAGGATTTGTTAACCCCTTAAGGGTGCTGTTGACAAGAGGGGTCTTATAGTGTTAGGAAATATGTTTGTATTCCCAACACGATAGTGTTTCTTTAAAGTCCCCTTAATAATATTGTAAAATGCTGCAGAATACGTTGTCACTATATAACTCTATATGTTACCTCATCATGTTACTGTGTCAGTCTGTCACTATATAACTCTATGTTACCTCATCATGTTACTGTGTCAGTCTGTTACTATAGAACTCTACATGTTACCTCAGCATGTTACTGTGTCAGTCTGTTACTATAGAACTCTATATGTTACCTCAGCATGTTACTGTGTCAGTCTGTTACTATATAACCCTATATGTTACCTCAGCATGTTACTGTGTCAGTCTGTTACTATATAACTCTATATGTTACCTCATCATGTTACTGTGTCAGTCTGTTACTATATAACTCTATATGTTACCTCAGCATGTTACTGTGTCAGTCTGTTACTATATAACTCTATATGTTACCTCATCATGTTACTGTGTCAGTCTGTTACTATATAACCCTATATGTTACCTCAGCATGTTACTGTGTCAGTCTGTTACTATATAACTCTATATGTTACCTCAGCATGTTACTGTGTCAGTCTGTTACTATATAACTCTATATGTTACCTCAGCATGTTACTGTGTCAGTCTGTTACTATGTAACTCTATATGTTACCTCATCATGTTACTGTGTCAGTCTGTCACTATATAACTTTATATGTTACCTCAGCATGTTACTGTGTCAGTCTGTTACTATATAACTCTATATGTTACCTCAGCATGTTACTGTGTCAGTCTGTTACTATATAACTCTATATGTTACCTCAGCATGTTACTGTGTCAGTCTGTTACTATATAACTCTATATGTTACCTCAGCATGTTACTGTGTCAGTCTGTTACTATATAACTCTATATGTTACCTCAGCATGTTACTGTGTCAGTCTGTTACTATATAACCCTATATGTTACCTCATCATGTTACTGTGTCAGTCTGTTACTATAGAACTCTATATGTTACCTCATCATGTTACTGTGTCAGTCTGTTACTATAGAACTCTGTCATGTTACCTCTGTTACTATATAACTCTATATGTTACTGTTACCTCTGTTAGTACTTCTATGTTACCTCAGCATGTTACTGTGTCGTCTGTTACTATATAACTCTATATGTTACCTCAGCATGTTACTGTGTCAGTCTGTTACTATATAACTCTATATGTTACCTCATCATGTTACTGTGTCAGTCTGTTATATAACCCTATATGTTACCTCACATGTTACTGTGTCAGTCTGTTACTATATAACTCTATGTTACCTCATCATGTTACTGTGTCAGTCTGTTACTATATAACTCTATATGTTACCTCAGCATGTTACTGTGTCAGTCTGTTACTATGTAACTCTATATGTTACCTCATCATGTTACTGTGTCAGTCTGTTACTATATAACCCTATATGTTACCTCAGCATGTTACTGTGTCAGTCTGTTACTATATAACTCTATATGTTACCTCAGCATGTTACTGTGTCAGTCTGTTACTATATAACTCTATATGTTACCTCAGCATGTTACTGTGTCAGTCTGTTACTATATAACCCTATATGTTACCTCAGCATGTTACTGTGTCAGTCTGTTACTATATAACCCTATATGTTACCTCAGCATGTTACTGTGTCAGTCTGTTACTATATAACTCTATATGTTACCTCAGCATGTTACTGTGTCAGTCTGTTACTATAGAACTCTATATGTTACCTCATCATGTTACTGTGTCAGTCTGTTACTATATAACTCTATATGTTACCTCAGCATGTTACTGTGTCAGTCTGTTACTATATAACTCTATATGTTACCTCATCATGTTACTGTGTCAGTCTGTTACTATGTAACTCTCTATGTTACCTCATCATGTTACTGTGTCAGTCTGTTCTATATAACTCTATATGTTACCTCAGCATGTTACTGTGTCAGTCTGTTACTATGTAACTCTATATGTTACCTCATCATGTTACTGTGTCAGTCTGTTACTATATAACTCTATATGTTACCTCATCATGTTACTGTGTCAGTCTGTCACTATATAACTTTATATGTTACCTCAGCATGTTACTGTGTCAGTCTGTTACTATATAACTCTATATGTTACCTCAGCATGTTACTGTGTCAGTCTGTTACTATATAACTCTATATGTTACCTCATCATGTTACTGTGTCAGTCTGTTACTATAGAACTCTATATGTTACCTCAGCATGTTACTGTGTCAGTCTGTTACTATATAACTCTATATGTTACCTCATCATGTTACTGTGTCAGTCTGTTACTATAGAACTCTATATGTTACCTCATCATGTTACTGTGTCAGTCTGTTACTATAGAACTCTATATGTTACCTCATCATGTTACTGTGTCAGTCTGTTACTATATAACTCTCTATGTTACCTCATCATGTTACTGTGTCAGTCTGTCACTATATAACTCTCTATGTTACCTCATCATGTTACTGTGTCAGTCTGTCACTATATAACTCTCTATGTTACCTCATCATGTTACTGTGTCAGTCTGTTCTATATAACTCTCTATGTTACCTCATCATGTTACTGTGTCAGTCTGTTCTATATAACTCTATATGTTACCTCAGCATGTTACTGTGTCAGTCTGTTACTATATAGCCCTATATATGTTACCTTAGCATGTTATCAATGTTTTTAGTTCTGCTACTGGAAGTATTATATGTTATGATTTTCATATTTTACATTTTGATTTATCAGTATGAAACTTTTTAACTAGACACCACTAGGCGAATATTGTGAAAACTATTTTTATTAACTTTACTTCTCACTAATTTCACCAAAGGCACCATTTTGCTCTGCTTAATAGTTTCACACCACAATTTACGATATCAGTCTGGGGTAAAGTATTCTCTTAATCTGACATTATTTTCATATTTTAAACCCACGTGTAATTGTGTTTTTCAGGCAAATATTTATTCCTAATGCTAGAGTGCCGTAGTCACTTTTTAAAAAATGTAGTTTACTTACTTTTTGTCCCGTGCAGCTCTGTCCTCCTCGGTGAAGCATTGCGTGGCTACACACCATGCGGCACCAATCAGATGGTCTTTTTGAGACCATCTCGTATGAAATAGACGGGTTTTACTCTACCATTTCAGTGAAAGTGGTTCTAGTGGCTGTCCATATGACGGCCACAAGAGACTGGTTAACCCTGCAAAGAAAACATTGCAGAATCTTTAGATTAGCAATGTTTACAGCCACAAATTAAAAATAGGAGGCAAATGGCACCAAAACCACTTCAATGAGATGAAGAGGTCTAGGTGCCTCTGGTGTCCCTTTAGGCCGGCATCCTGCATTTAACAATCATATTACCTTGTAGGCTATCAGATAGTTATATCACTCTAGTTATATTTTAGATCATTTCACTATTTTTTTTTTTTTTATTAATAACACAAAATAAAAGTAAACTGAGAGTATATTTATTTTTCTTCCAAACTGACAGTACGTTTGGGAGCGTGTCATTAGACCGTAGCAGCTCACAATGAACCTTATAAGAACGTAACGGATTACAAAGTATTCACTGCAATGTAATACACCCACAACCTTATAACCTCAAACGCAAAAATATTATGGCACGGTTGTTACGACACGTACCGTCGGGTAGACGAAGCCGCCGTTTAGGCAATAATCCCCTCCTCCAGAAATGCAGGTTTAAATCCAGCCGATCGCCAAACTCCCGAACGAAGTCCGCGAACACGGCAACTCCCGATCAGCCAAAAAGTCGAACGCCTTCTACAGCTAGAAATAACGAAACCGCGGTCCCAATAATAATTCCCCCCACAAACGAGACCAAGCTCCGTCTTGAGGGTCAAATGAAGATCTGTTTAATGGGGGCTACCGGCCCGGTATTTATGCAGGTCTCCACAAGGTGGACACTCCCCGAGGGGACCTTGTGGAAGACTGTAACACATATTGTACAGTAGCCAATCGCAGTGGCTTCAATAGTAGCCCTTCCCATCTTGCCCATAATTCCGTCTTCTTTACCTTGGAGATAATTGGGGAAGAAACCTAATTATCTCCCAAGGTAGAGACCATCGCCATCTTAATTTACAGTAACAAAAAGACATTAAAATACATAACTACAGAAATACCGAATGCATATGGTTCGTGTAACGTATCCCCAGACAGCCTGGATCTGAGGGCATGTTTTCACCGAATAGCGCTCAGATCCGATGTATCTAGTCGAATCGCCATGGAGTCAAAGTCTTTCACCAGTCCTTCGGTATACGAATGACTCCATGGGATGGCTGTCGGGGTAAAAGTCCATACGACTGAATAAAACTCCCGAACGACCGACGTTCGCATGCCTTGTCGAAAAGGAAGGTAGGCAGCAGCTTTTCAGCGGTGTTCGGTAGTTTAAGTGTCCGTTTTTAGTTCCATACAGTTTGTACCGAACACCGCTCTGTGTTCGTATGTCCCAAAATGGCCGCTGCCTCGTGGTCGACATGCGAACGACGACCACCCGTACGAATGGAATGGAGAGGTGTCTGCGGTTAACCACAACGTTCTAATTGGGGCCAAGAGGTTAACCAGCAGCACACTCCTCTCCTGGGTGGCCGTTCGTTCGGTAGTTTCAATCGGCATTTTGCAAATACACGAACGGGGGTATATGAACAGGCAATTCCGCGAACAAAGGGAAACAGACGAACCAACAATGCAGATGAATCTGTCACACGGCTCCCCCCTTGTGGGACACTCCGGCAGACCCGGCTTGACCCTTTAGCGGGTCAACGTGGGGATGACCGGACTAAGATGGGGTGAGGATGTCGGTTTGCCTGGACAATCCATCTGCGTTCCCATTCTGCTTGCCGGGTCGATAAGTGATGGTGAAGTTATATGGCTGTAGTGCTAAACTCCACCTCAGTAGTCTGCCATTGTCTCCAGAGACCCGGTTAAGCCAGACAAGGGGATTGTGGTCCGTCACAAGGGAAAATTCCTGTCCATATAAATACGGGCTTAGCTTCTTCAATGCCCACACCAGGGCCAAACATTCCTTCTCCACTGCCGCATAACTCACTTCTCTGGGTAACAACTTTCTGCTGAGATATGCGACAGGGTGCTCTCCTCCATCTTCCCCGACCTGGCTCAGCACAGCCCCCAGTCCATACATGGAAGCATCTGTATGGACGAGAAAACGTTTGTTAGGGACTGGGGCAGCCAGGACAGGGGCATTCACAAGAGCATGTTTGAGTGCTTGGAACGCAGCTTCACAAGCCGGAGACCACAGGACCTGCTTAGGAAGATTCTTCTTGGTCAAGTCAGTCAGGGGTTTAGCAATAGAGCTGTAGTCGGGGACGAAGCGCCTATAGTATCCTGCTGTCCCTAGGAAGGCCAACACCTGGGTCTTGGTGATAGGTGTGGGCCAGTTAGCAACTGCCTCTATCTTGGCTGGCTCTGGCCTCTGGCTCCCACACCCTACTCTGTGACCCAGGTACTGCACTTCAGCCATGCCTAAATGGCACTTCTCTGGCTTCAATGTCAGGCCAGCGGCCCGAATCTTGTCCAGCACTACCCCTATATGTACTAGGTGTTCTTCCCAGGACTCACTGTAGATCGCAATGTCATCCAGGTATGCACAAGCAAATTCCTGGAATCCATCAAGAAGTCTATCCACCATACGCTGGAAGGTAGCCGGGGCATTCTTCATCCCAAATGGCATGACCTTAAACTGGTACAGGCCAAATGGGGTGACGAAGGCCGACTTGGGGATAGCATCCTCGGCCAGGGGAATCTGCCAGTAGCCTTTACACAGGTCTATGGTGGTCAGATAGCGCCCCCTGGCAATGCGATCTAACAATTCGTCTACCCGGGGCATCGGGTAGGCGTCAGTGGTGGTCCGCTCATTGAGACGCCTGTAGTCCACACAGAACCGGGTGGTCCCATCCTTCTTGGGCACCAGGACTACAGGTGAGGCCCAAGGGCTATCGGAGTGTTCGATGACCCCCAGCTGGGTCATCTCCTGTATCTCCTTCCGCATTCCTTCCCGGACTGCTTCAGGGATACGGTACGGGGGTTGTCGCAGGGGGTTCTGTCCAGGGGTTTCTACCTTGTGTACAGCTAGGGTAGTGTAACCAGGTTCTTGGGAGAAGGTCGCCTGCTTCTCCCACAAAAGCTGTCTTGCCTGGCCCTTCTCGGTAGCGCTCAATCTGTCCCCTAACTGTACTAGGCTAGTAAGATCCGTCTGGGGGTCCCTCTCTAACAGGTCTGGCAAGGGTAAACTTTCTGTATCATCTGCAGCAGGGGCACATACTGCAGCGACATTGTCCGGTCTCTCCTGATACTCCTTTAGCATGTTCACATGGAAGGATCGCTGGATCCTTTCATCTGAACAGCTGGCTATAAGGTAGGTAGTATCACATATCTGTGCTAACACCTTATACGGGCCCTGCCAAGATGCCTGCATCTTGTTCGCCTTCACAGGTTTGAGCACTAGTACCTTCTGCCCAACCTGGAAAACACTGTCGGGCACCCCGATCGTACCACCTCTTCTGTCTCCCCTGAGCCACCTGGAGATTCTCCCTTACCATTAGGGACAGTTTCTCCATGCGGTCCCGGAGTTCCAGAACATATGGCACTATGGGGGTCCCTTCCTGCTCTGTCTCCCCCTCCCAGTGGCCTCTAATGAGATCTAGGGGTCCGCGGACCCTTCTCCCATATAGCAACTCAAAGGGGGAGAACCCAGTAGATTCCTGGGGCACCTCTCTGTAGGCAAACAACAGATGAGGCAGGAATCACTCCCAGTCTCTGCAAGTGTCAGAAAAGGTCCTCAGCATCTGTTTGAGGGTGCCATTAAATCGCTCGCAGAGACCGTTAGTCTGTGGATGGTAAGGTGAGCTAAGCAGCGGTTTAATACCGCACTCCTTCCACAGTTGCTGGGTGAGCACAGCGGTGAATTGGGTTCCCTGGTCAGAGAGAATCTCTTGGGGGAACCCGACTCTGGTAAAAATTCTAACCAGGGCATCAGCAACTGTCTCTGCCTCTATATTAGACAGCGCTACTGCCTCTGGATAGCGAGTGGCATAATCCACCACGGTGAGAATATATTTCTTACCGGATGGACTAGCCCTGGCCAGTGGACCCACAATGTCAACGGTTATGCGGGCAAAGGGCTCCCCAATGATAGGCATAGACATAAGCCTAGCTCTTGGGTGGTCCCCCCGCTTTCCTATCCGTTGACATGTGTCACACGTACTGCAGTATGTCCACACAGCCTGATTGAAGTTTGGCCAAAAAAAGTTCTGCATGATCCTATAGGCTGTGCGGCGGGAACCTAGATGTCCAGCTAACGGAACATCATGCCCTATCCGCAGAATCTTCTGCTGGTATTTCGCGGGCACTACCAGCTGTCGATTCGGCGGAGGGGCAACACTCTTCGGGGAAAGCTTGGGGATCCTATATAACCTGTCCCCCACCCACTCATACCGTTCTCCATCTAATCCTTCCTCTCCAGTATCCGCTCTGTCCCTATACTTCTGGAGGGTCGAGTCTGTCTGAGTTTCCCTCCCAAACTCCTCTGGGGAGTCCCAGTTAACAAAGGTCGGTCCTAGGGTACCAGTCGGGGACTCGGTCCTTACCTGGGTCTCAGCAGCAGGTGGGCTGGTTCCAGCAGCACGGGTCTGGGCACGGGTAGTCACTGGGTTGATAGCGGCAGGTCCCATTGGAGCATAGGCGGACACCAAAGGGGCCAAGTCATTCCCAAGTAAAACATCGGCCGGTAAGTCTTTCATGACCCCCACATTCACGTGTCCAGAGCCCACCCCCAATCCAAGTGAACCCGGGCAACCGGTAAACGGAACACTGCACCTCCCGCCACCCTCACTGCCACAGTATCTCCAGTGTGCTGGTGTTCGGACACAAGGTTCTTTTGGAGCAAAGTCATAGTGGCTCCGGTGTCTCTCAGACCAGTTACCGCTTTGCCATTTAGTTTAACGGTCTGCCTGTGCTGTTGGCGGTTATCCTGCTGCGCTGCTTGTACTGGATCCGCCTCGTGTAATATACCCCAAAATTCCTCCTGCTCAAGACAGTGAGCGGAAGGTGGGGGTGGCTGCTGATTTCCACCGGCTGGTCTTCTCCACGACTGTGCTTGGTTCGAATTGTTTAATGGGCACTCAGGTCGCTTGTGCCCCAACTGCTTACACCCATAGCAACGGATCGGCTGTGAATAATCTCGGGCGTTGAATCGGGCTGGCTGAACGTAATTGTTCGCTGTTGGCATGGTGGGGGTGCGTTGTGCTGGGTGTTGATACACTGCAGTGGCTGGAGGGGCTGCTGGTTTGTACTC
>OW240914.1:39812701-39929205 GCA_933207985.1 Pelobates cultripes
GGAAACACTCTTGATCTTGCCTTCACCATCCTCTGTACTGCCTCTAATCTCTCCAATATTCCTTTTCCTCTATCTGACCACCATCTGCTGACTTTTGACATTGGCATACCGAAGACCCAATTGACACCACCGTCTGAACATCACTCTCACAGAAACCTCCAATGTCTTGACCTAGAGCATTTCTCCACTAATCTCCAAACTCTCCTACCTATCTCAAACCTCACCTGTCCTAGTTCTGCAACCTCTTTCTACAATTCCACCCTCTCTTCTCAACTAGACATCATGGCACCTTGTACATTTAAACTCTGCAGACCCCCCCAACAACAACCATGGCACACCAAGCTCACTCGATACCTCCAAAAATGCTCCAGAACTGCTGAACGCTGTTGAAGAAAGTCTCACTGTGCATCTGACTTTCTCCACAATAAATTTATGCTGAGCTCATACAGCTTGGCTCTTTCCTCTGCAAAAGTTAATTACTTCAATACCCTCATAACCACACTCTCCCGCGAACCCAAACGACTATTTCACACATTTAACTCTCTTTTTCGCCCTGCTGTTCCTCCTCCACCTACTAACTTGACCGCCTCAGACTTTGCAACTCACTTCACTGACAAGATCTCTACAATCAGAGAAGAGATCTCTCATCTTTCTTCTTCCACTTACAATATATCCCCTAACTTTACTCCCTCTGCTGTTCTATGTTCATTCGCACCCGCTACATTGGAAGAGGTTTCTGCTCTGCTCCAGTCCTCCCGCCCCACCACCAACTCCCTAGATCCAATTCCCTCGCATCTCATCCGTACTCTGTCTTCTTCTCTTTCTCCACCTCTCACTAAAATTCTCAATCTCTCTCTCTCCTCTGGTATATTTCCATTGCCCTTCAAACATGCAACTGTAACCCCAATTCTAACGAAGCCCAATCTTGACCCTAACTCCCCATCCAACTATCGTCCTATCTCACTACTGCCTTTTGCATCCAAGATCCTTGAAAAAATGGTGTATCTGAGATTGACAGACTTCCTCAAGTCCAACTCTCTGCTAGACCTGCTTCAGTCTGGTTTCCGGACTAAGCACTCTGTGGAAACGGCACTGACCAAAGTATCCAATGATCTACTCGCTGCAAAATCTCGTGGTCAATACTCTATCCTAATTCTCCTTGACCTGTCTGCGGCTTTTGACACTGTTGATCATCAACAGCTTCTTCTCATCCTCCGCAATATCGGTCTACAAGATATTGCTCTCTCCTGGTGCTCCTCCTACCTCTCCCGGTGCTCTTTCAGTGTTTCTTTCTCTGGGTCTGCTTCTTCTCCCCAACTCCTCTCTGTTGGTGTCTCCCAAGGTTCAGTCCTTGGTCCCCTACTGTTCTCCATCTATACTGCCTCCCTTGGTAAACTCATTAGCTCCTTTGGCTTCCAATATCATTTCTATGCAGATGACATGCAAATCTACCTGTCCTCTCCTGATCTCTCCCCGTCCCTCTTGACTAGTGTCTCTGACTGCCTCTCTGCTGTTTCTAACTGGATGGCTGCCCACTTCCTTAAACTAAACTTGACCAAAACTGAAATTCTGGTCTTTCCTCCCTCAAGTGTTGTTACCCCTGTGTCTGTCTCCCTCCAAGTCAACGGTGCTACCATCAGCTCCACCACGCAGGCTCGCTGCCTAGGTGTTCTCTTTGACTACGACCTCTCCTTCAAGCCTCATGTTCATTCTATCGCCAAATCCTGTCATTTCCATCTCAAAAACGTTGCGCACATCCGCCCCTACTTAACGCCAGATGCAACTAAGTTGTTGGTCCATTCCACTGTCCTTTCTCGCCTTGACTACTGTAATCTGCTTCTCAGTGGTCTTACGTGCTCCCAACTAGCACCGTTACACTCCATAATGAATGCGGCAGCGAGGCTCATCTTCCGGTCTGCCCGCACCTCCCATGCCTCACCCTTCTGTCAGTCCCTACATTGGCTTCCTATAAAATAAAGAGCTCAATTTACAATTCTGGTTCTTGCTTTCAAATTTCTACATAATGCTGCTCCCACCTATCTATCCTCCCTTATACATAAGTATGTCCCGTCTAGGCCCTTACGATCTGCTAAAGACTTACGTCTATCTTCTGTCCGTACTCCCACCTCTGATGCTTGCCTTCAAGATTTCTCGAGGGCTGCACCTTTCCTGTGGAACTCGCTTCCCTCCTCCGTTAGATGCTCACCCAGTCTCCACTCCTTCAAAAAATCATTAAAACCCACTTCTTCATAAAAGCGTATCAATTAAACTGTTAATAGCTCCTGACTGATTCCTCTTCTGCAACTGTCACAAGTCTAATACTATCCTTACCTTTTTGTGTCATTTTACCCCACTCCCTCTAGCATGTAAGCTCATTGAGCAGGGCCCTCAACCCCTCTGTTCCTGTGTGTCCAACTTGTCTGGTTACAACTACATGTCTGTTCGTCCACCCATTGTAAAGCGCTGCGGAATTTGACGGCGCTCTATAAATATCATCATAATATTAATAATAATTCTGTAATTCACTGGGTCAATTTTGGAACCCAAAGTGAAGTTAAAGCTGTCTTTATAATGGCTCTGCAAACAGCTGGCATAATTGCCATTATTTACTACTTACAATTCCAAAATATCTAGAATTAATTTTATTTCCTGTGAGTCTCCATGTGTTTCCATTATTAATCAACAAACAAAAATCTATCCTTTTCAATCAAATTTTGTATGTGATGTTTTGGGTGTGACGTATATAAGGTCATTTGTAGCTAACATATACTTTTCTTAGCAAATAGATGTTATAGTTTTTCATCATAATAAGGTAATTATGTTATGTTTTTTTTTTAATCTTAACTTTTTATCTTTGAAGAATAAAAGAAACCAAAATAACTCCTATCAAAATAACAGAATATAGTTGAAAGGCTGAAGAATACACTAGATTATAATGAGGAATGTTGCAGATACATTCCTTAATTGACCATTTTCTGACTTAAGATAACACATTGTGATAAATCTCATAAGTAGATCCCAGTGACTTGAAGTACACATCACAAAACTACATTGGTAGAGAATAACACTAAAATATAATTATGTATATTAAATAATAAATTATATAATATGATGTTTTGAGAATTTAATTCTTTGTGAGTCTGATAGACTTAACTAAAATGTAATATATACACTTTAGTCTTTAAAAAAATAAATAATAATTTTATAATCTGCGTGATAAAGATAACATTTTGGAAAAATTTGGCAAAAATTTTATTTTTTTTAACAAAGGTGGCATGTCAGCTACAGCGTATGTTTTGGAAATATTTATAAATAAATCTGAATTTTACACTTCACAAACACTAGATAGTCTGCAAACAAAAAAACAACTTTAACATTTCAGACTCATTGTGTATAAAGGAAAGAAAATCATCTTTCTATATAAATAGGGCAATAAAACTTTAGTCATGACACCATTCAGAAAATGAAAACTAACTGACATACCTATGCTGTTAACTGTGCTAACTGGTAAAAAAAAAAAAGCTTCAAAAGGAAATAGATTTGTTATTTAAATCAACAGTCTCTATGGTATTCCCTCTTTCTGTACTGGGAGTAAAGCAGTGAAGACCATAGAGACTAACTGCAGGTTTCCAAACTCTGTCCGACCCAAGGTGCATGTCTACGGCTGATGGATAATTTAGAAAAAAATGATTTTAAAGCTTGATAAAATAATTATTATTCAAGCAACAACATCATGAAAACTGGTAAGAGTTTTTGTGTGTTGTTCTACCATTTTTTTTGTCAAACCGGTTTCAAGTAAAATGATCCCCCACAGCTGACAGACTGTCATTGCTGTTAAAGGTTGGATGGCCTTGGACACATCATGCAGAAATTAAGCTGCAGAAGAGGAGCCTGGGCTTGAAAACTACTACTGAACAAAACATTATGTCTGCGAGCTGAGCTCTTATCAAACTCACTTGGCAAGCAAAAAGTTTATATTTGAACTATAGCTATGGAAAACTTATAGTATCCATAAAGCATTTATGCCAAGCTGAGCGATAGAAACTTAGGTGAGTTGATTCACTTCCTGGTTGATTCACTTCCTGGTTGTGTGAGAGGCAACTGGAGAAACTGCGCAGATTGTGATTTTTGTGAATATAATTTTTATTATATTCAATATTTTTTTGGCATATTTTAATGCAAAATCTATATAATTCATTAAAAAATTGCAGATTTCAGCTTGGACTGGCTAAAAATTAAGACAAGTTAAATTGAATGTCCCCAGTAGAGGAAGCCAAATTGTCCAATCTTATCTGACAACAATGTTACAGTAAACTAATAGACATTGTATACTCATTTATAGCAAAACATTTTTACACTCAGATGTTCATTTTGTCTGACTAGAACTGTGAAAATCAGTTTTGATCTTGTACTGTGCTACAGTGGGGTTGTTACGACACGTACCGTCGGGTAGATGAAGCCGCCGTTTAGTAAATAATCCCCTTCTCCAGAAATGCAGTTTAAATCCAGCCGACCGCCAAACTTCCGAACGAAGTCCACGAACGCGGCAACTCCCGATCAGCAAAACAGTCGAACGCCTTCAAACAGCTAAAAATAACGAAAGCGCTGTCCCAGTAATAATTCCCCCCACAAACGAGACCAAGCTCCGTCTTGAGGGTCAAATGAAGATCTGTTTAATGGGGGCTACCTGCCCGGTATTTATGCAGGTCTCCACAAGGTGGACACTCCCCGAGGGGACCTTGTGGAAGACTGTAAAACATATTGGACAGTAGCCAATCGCAGTGGCTTCAATAATAGCCCTTCCCATCTTACCCACAAATCCGTCTCCTCTACCCCGGAGATAATTAGGAAGAAACCTAATTATCTCCCAAGGTAGAGACAATCGCCATTTTAACTTACAGTAATAAAAATACATTAAAATACATAACTGAAGAAATACCGAATGCATATAGTTCGTGTAACGTATCCCCAGACAGCCTGGATCTGAGTGCATGTTTTCACCGAATAGCGCTCAGATCCGATGTATCTAGTCGAATCGCCATGGAGTCAAAGTCTTTCACCAGTCCTTCGGTATACGAATGACTCCATGGGACGACTGTCTGGGTAAAAGTCCATACGAATGAATAAAAACTCCAGAACGACCGACGTTCGCATGCCTTGTCGAAATGGAAGGTAGGCAGCAGCTTCCAGCGGTGTTCGGTAGTTTAAGTGTCCGTTTTTAGTTCCATACAGTTTGTACCGAACACCGCTATGCGTTCGTATGTCCCAAAATGGCCGCTGCCTCGTGGTCGACATGCGAACGACGACCACCCGTACGAATGGAATGGAGAGGTGTCTGCGGTTAACCACAACGTTCTAATTGGGGCCAAGAGGTTAACCAGCAGCACACTCCTCTCCTGGGTGGTCGTTCGTTCTGTAGTTTCAATCGGTAGTTTGCAAATTACACGAACGGGGGTATAGGAACAGGCAATCCAGCGAACAAAGGGAAACAGACGAACCAGCAATACAGATGAATCTGTCACAGGGGTGTAGCCATTCAGAAGCATAGTGTGCTGACGCAGAGCTCACATTTGGCAAATCTTCCATTACTCATTAAGATATTGGTCTCAGTTTAATACATTTTCTAAAGGATTCAATACTGTTAGAAACAACTCTCCAAATGATTTATCAAAAAAATTTAAATTTACTTTAATGGTGACTGCTATAGATCAATCATTTATAAAGTTGTTCTAACAGTATTGAATCACTTGGAAAGCTAATTAAATGGAGGTCTTTGTTTTTTTACTTATTGTGTCTATGTAAACTAGTTGTTCTATATTGTAAGTTAGCTGGAAGTATCCCCTCACCTGGCCAGAATCCACTTGAAATGGATTAAATCTACTTACGTTCACTATGTGCAACTTTGCAGACTACATTGCCAACATAATAATATAGAATTTCCTGGCCATATCCAGGATGGTAATAGTTAGCTCCTCCCCTTCCCCAAATTAACAGGAACAATTATTATAATTATAAAAATATAAGTAGCAGCTCACTGATCCTTTACCATCTGTCCATTGTGAATTTACATTGGATGCCATCCTGTGCCAGCACAAGGAAGCATAGAGGGATTATTTTTAAGGAAACACAGTTAATTGCTATAATGTTCAATACACTATAATAGCGTGTCATTAATGCTGACATGGTAGTGTCTTCTTTTATTGAAAAGATACATTTTAGTATTAAAGGGACACTATAATCTGAATCTGAATGAAGTGGTCTTGGTGCTGTGGTTCAGTCCTTTTAACCCTATAATGTAAAACATTGCTGTTCAATTAGAAACTGAAATGTGTAGATGGCAAGTTTAAATCCACCTCTAGTGGCCGGCATACTAACTTCTGCTAGACTGACAAAGTTAAATTAGGTCACATGATGTGGAAGGGTATAGCAAAGCATTAATTACAATGCTTTCCAAAGGTGATGCATGGATGAGTACATGGTGCTTGTCACACATGTGCATTAGGTCCCCCAATGTAAGGAGCATTAGATAGGGCTATCATGGAGGTGGCTTGTATTGTTATTGCTATGGTGTTCCTTTAATGATATTGATCATAAGAAATAATCCAAATGATTATCCATAAGCCTGTAAAATTATTGATACCATTGTAAATTGAGTTCATATTATTAAAGGGATACTTTGGTCACGAAAACAACTTTACCTTTATGAAGTGGTTTTGGTGTATAGATCACACTGCTAAATTCTCTACCATTTAGGCATTCAGACACTTTGTTTATACTGCCCTAGTCACACCCCCCTGAATGTGACTTAGCATTACCTATGCACAGAGACTAATACCAAAACAATGTTTGCACAATGAGGCAAAGTGTCTCTAAAAAAAATTGATAAATATTATTTTGTTGTTTTTTAAAAATCTATTTTATGTTTTCTCTTTGTACCTTTTTGTGTTAAAACCTAGATTATTTACAAAATAATCAAACAAAAATGTAACCAACATTTTCTATAAGACATTAAATAAATGAAGATTTTATAGCAATACTTGTTTCATTAGTACCCATATTTTATACAGAAAAAAAGAAGCAAATTATCGTGATTCGCTGTCTTTGCTGACCATTTGCTAATAAAGTAAAATAGCTTTTATGAAAATAGGTTGATTTCTCTTTTATATACACAAGTATCACAACTTTATATTCAAGACTAGCTACAATTCCTTATTTTATTTTCCATTTAAAAAAAGAGATAAAATGAGATAAAATAAGTTTCCTTCGTTTCAATTTCCAAAATATCACAATAAACTCGTAAAGCGATATTCGTTAAAACCTCAAACAGAATTGAGATTTATTGGTTAAATGTCATGTTTTTTAATAAGTGTAATGTTATCCTTTCTGTGTTTTTCTCTTAAAATCATAATGTATTTTTAATAGATATTTTATGATTATTTAGGTCAAGATTGTACTTTGCAGAAGCCTAAAGAAAAATAGTATTATTTCAAATTAACACTTGGTTGAATTAATATTAACAAAAAAGAAAAAAATAAGTAGATTTTTTTAGGACACTCGCTTTGTAGACCACTCAGTTTTACTACCTCGGGCAATATGTTGCTTTCCACTTGAATAAATGAAGCTCATCTTCATCTGAATTCTGAAATATATAGCTGGAGGAATAAAGCTGAACCCATCAACTAAGAAAAGCTCATTATATTAGTATCAGGTTATCCAGCTTGCTGGTGGGTTTCCGTAAAATAGAGTTTGCAACGAAATTACATTCAAATGATTATTTTTTTTTCAGTATACACAAATAAAAGTTCTGCAATTCTTTAAAAAAAAAAAAAAAAATGCTACAGCCTGCCGCTAATGATACATAAGTCTTTATTGCTGATTGAGAGTGATTGTACTTCTACCTACTCAAACAACCTGGGGCAACGAGGAGGCAGGAATTTCTTTAACTATATTCATTTTAATGAGTTGGATTGCAGTCTTTTGTGTCCTTTGAGCAATTGCTCCTACAGAAAGTGCGAGAGGGACAAATGTTTAGAAAATATTATTAGAAGGGAGTTGCAGGAATATTCATGCTTTTAAACATGAATATACTTACTTTGGCTTTCTTTTCTTTATGATTCAGTTGGTAGCAGCATTTTTTAGAAAAAGGTTATTTGACACGAAGTCTTCAAGCTGTTGATGCAACGCAATGCCCATGATCTTCAGCTAAGTCATACAACGCAATGCCCATGATCTTCAGCTAAGTCATACAACGCAATGCCCATGATCTTCAGCTAAGTCATACAACGTGTTACGACACGTACCGTCGGGTAGATGAAGCCGCCGTTTAGGCAATAATCCCCTTCTCCAGAAATGCAGGTTTAAATCCAGCCGATCGCCAAACTCCCGAACGAAGTCCGCGAACACGGCAACTCCCGATCAGCCAAACAGTCGAATGCCTTCCACAGCTAGAAATAACGAAAACGCTGTCCCAATAATAATTCCCCCCACAAACGAGACCAAGCTCCGTCTTGAGGGTCAAATGAAGATCTGTTTAATGGGGGGCTACCTGCCCGGTATTTATGCAGGTCTCCACAAGGTGGACACTCCCCGAGGGGACCTTGTGGAAGACTGTAACACATATTGTACAGTAGCCAATCGCAGTGGCTTCAATAATAGCCCTTCCCATCTTGCCCATAATTCCGTCTTCTCTACCCCGGAGATAATTAGGAAGAAACCTAATTATCTCCCAAGGTAGAGACAATCACCATTTTAACTTACAGTAATAAAAATACATAATTGCAGAAATACCGAATACATATAGTTCGTGTAACGTATCCCCAGACAGCCTGGATCTGAGTGCATGTTTTCACCGAATAGCGCTCAGATCTGATGTATCTAGTCGAATCGCCATGGAGTCAAAGTCTTTCACCAGTCCTTCGGTATACGAATGACTCCATGGGATGGCTGTCGGGGTAAAAGTCCATACGACTGAATAAAACTCCCGAACGACCGACGTTCGCATGCCTTGTCGAAAAGGAAGGTAGACAGCAGCTTTTCAGCGGTGTTCAGTAGTTTAAGTGTCCGTTTTTAGTTCCATACAGTTTGTACCGAACACCGCTCTGTGTTCGTATGTCCCAAAATGGCCGCTGCCTCGTGGTCGACATGCGAACGACGACCACCCGTACGAATGGAATGGAGAGGTGTCTGCGGTTAACCACAACGTTCTAATTGGGGCCAAGGGGTTAACCAGCAGCACACTCCTCTCCTGGGTGGCCGTTCGTTCGGTAGTTTCAATCGGCATTTTGCAAATACACGAACGGGGGTATAGGAACAGGCAATTCCGCGAACAAAGGGAAACAGACGAACCAACAATGCAGATGAATCTGTCACACGGCTCCCCCCTTGTGGGACACTCCGGCAGACCCGGCTTGACCCTTTAGCGGGTCAACGTGGGGATGACCGGACTAAGATGGGGTGAGGATGTTGGTTTGCCTGGACAATCCATCTGCGTTCCCATTCTGCTTGCCGGGTCGATAAGTGATGGTGAAGTTATATGGCTGTAGTGCTAAACTCCACCTCAGCAGTCTGCCATTGTCTCCAGAGACCCGGTTAAGCCAGACAAGGGGATTGTGGTCCATCACAAGGGAAAATTCCTGTCCATATAAATACGGGCTTAGCTTCTTCAATGCCCACACCAGGGCCAAACATTCCTTCTCCACTGCCGCATAACTCACTTCTCTGGGTAACAACTTTCCGCTGAGATATGCGACAGGGTGCTCTCCTCCATCTTCCCCGACCTGGCTCAGCACAGCCCCCAGTCCATACATGGAAGCATCTGTATGGACGAGAAAACGTTTGTTAGGGACTGGGGCAGCCAGGACAGGGGCATTCACCAGAGCATGTTTGAGTGCTTGGAACGCAGCTTCACAAGCCGGAGACCACAGGACCTGCTTAGGAAGATTCTTCTTGGTCAAGTCAGTCAGGGGTTTAGCAATAGAGCTGTAGTCGGGGACGAAGCGCCTATAGTATCCTGCTGTCCCTAGGAAGGCTAACACCTGGGTCTTGGTGATAGGTGTGGGCCAGTTGGCAACTGCCTCTATCTTGGCTGGCTCTGGCCTCTGGCTCCCACACCCTACTCTGTGACCCAGGTACTGCACTTCAGCCATGCCTAAATGGCACTTCTCTGGCTTCAATGTCAGGCCAGCAGCCCGAATCTTGTCCAGCACCACCCCTACATGTACTAGGTGTTCTTCCCAGGACTCACTGTAGATCGCAATGTCATCCAGGTATGCACAAGCAAATTCCTGGAATCCATCAAGAAGTCTATCCACCATACGCTGGAAGGTAGCCGGGGCATTCTTCATCCCAAATGGCATGACCTTAAATTGGTACAGGCCAAATGGGGTGACGAAGGCCGACTTGGGGATAGCATCCTCGGCCAGGGGAATCTGCCAGTAGCCTTTGCACAGGTCTATGGTGGTCAGATAGCGTCCCCTGGCAATGCGATCTAACAATTCATCTACCCGGGGCATCGGGTAGGCGTCAGTGGTGGTCCGCTCATTGAGGCGCCTGTAGTCCACACAGAACCGGGTGGTCCCATCCTTCTTGGGCACCAGGACTACAGGCGAGGCCCAAGGGCTATCGGAGTGTTCGATGACCCCCAGCTGGGTCATCTCCTGTATCTCCTTCCGCATTCCTTCCCGGACTGCTTCAGGGATACGGTAAGGGGGTTGTCGCAGGGGGTTCTGTCCAGGGGTTTCTACCTTGTGTACAGCTAGGGTAGTGTAACCAGGTTCTTGGGAGAAGGTCGCCTGCTTTTCCCACAGAAGCTGTCTTGCCTGGCCCTTCTCGGTAGCGCTCAATCTGTCCCCTAGCTGTACTAGGCTAGTAAGATCCGTCTGGGGGTCCCTCTCTAACAGGTCTGGCAAGGGTAAACTTTCTGTATCATCTGCAGCAGGGGCACATACTGCAGCGACATTCTCCGGTCTCTCCTGATACTCCTTTAGCATGTTCACATGGAAGGATCGCTGGATCCTTTCATCTGAACAGCTGGCTATAAGGTAGGTAGTATCACATACCTGCGCTAACACCTTATACGGGCCCTGCCAAGATGCCTGCATCTTGTTCGCCTTCACAGGTTTGAGCACTAACACTTTCTGCCCAACCTGGAAGACTCGCTGTCGGGCACCCCGATCGTACCACCTCTTCTGTCTCCCCTGAGCCACCTGGAGATTCTCCCTTACCATTAGGGACAGTTTCTCCATGCGGTCCCGGAGTTCCAGAACATATGGCACTATGGGGGTCCCTTCCTGCTCTGTCTCCCCCTCCCAGTGGCCTCTAATGAGATCTAGGGGTCCGCGGACCCTTCTCCCATATAGCAACTCAAAGGGGGAGAACCCAGTAGATTCCTGAGGCACCTCTCTGTAGGCAAACAACAGATGAGGCAGGAATCGCTCCCAGTCTCTGCAAGTGTCAGAAAAGGTCCTCAGCATCTGTTTGAGGGTGCCATTAAATCGCTCGCAGAGACCGTTAGTCTGTGGATGGTAAGGTGAGCTAAGCAGCGGTTTAATACCGCACACCTTCCACAGTTGCTGGGTGAGCACAGCGGTGAATTGGGTTCCCTGGTCAGAGAGAATCTCTTGAGGGAACCCGACTCTGGTAAAAATCCTAACCAGGGCATCAGCAACTGTCTCTGCCTCTATATTAGACAGCGCTACTGCCTCTGGATAGCGAGTGGCATAATCCACCACGGTGAGAATATATTTCTTACCGGATGGACTAGCCCTGGCCAGTGGACCCACAATGTCAACGGCTATGCGGGCAAAGGGCTCCCCAATGATAGGCATAGACATAAGCCTAGCTCTTGGGTGGTCCCCCCGCTTTCCTATCCGTTGACATGTGTCACACGTACTGCAGTATGTCCGCACAGCCTGATTGAAGTTTGGCCAAAAAAAGTTCTGCATGATCCTATAGGCTGTGCGGCGGGAACCTAGATGTCCAGCTAACGGAACATCATGCCCTATCCGCAGAATCTCCTGCCGGTATTTCGCGGGCACTACCAGCTGTCGATTCGGCGGAGGGGCAACACTCTTCGGGGAAAGCTTGGGGATCCTATATAACCTGTCCCCCACCCACTCATACCGTTCTCCATCTAATCCTTCCTCTCCAGTATCCGCTCTGTCCCTATACTTCTGGAGGGTCGAGTCTGTCTGAGTTTCCCTCCCAAACTCCTCTGGGGAGTCCCAGTTAACAAAGGTCGGTCCTAGGGTACCAGTCGGGGACTCGGTCCTTACCTGGGTCTCAGCAGCAGGTGGGCTGGTTCCAGCAGCACGGGTCTGGGCACGGGTAGTCACTGGGTTGATAGCGGCAGGTCCCATTGGAGCATAGGCGGACACCAAAGGGGCCAAGTCGTTCCCAAGCAAAACATCAGCCGGTAAGTCTTTCATGACCCCCACATTCACGTGTCCAGAGCCCACCCCCCAATCCAAGTGAACCCGGGCAACCGGTAAGCGGAACACTGCACCTCCCGCCACCCTCACTGCCACAGTATCTCCAGTGTGCTGGTGTTCGGAAACAAGGTTCTTTTGGAGCAAAGTCATAGTGGCTCCGGTGTCTCTCAGACCAGTTACCGCTTTGCCATTTAGTTTAACGGTCTGCCTGTGCTGTTGGCGGTTATCCTGCTGCGCTGCTTGTACTGGATCCGCCTCGTGTAATATACCCCAAAATTCCTCCTGCTCAAGACAGTGAGCGGAAGGTGGGGGTGGCTGCTGATTTCCGCCGGCTGGTCTTCTCCACGACTGTGCTTGGTTCGAATTGTTTAATGGGCACTCAGGTCGCTTGTGCCCCAACTGCTTACACCCATAGCAACGGATCGGCTGTGAATAATCTCGGGCGTTGAATCGGGCTGGCTGAACGTAATTGTTCGCTGTTGGCATGGTGGGGGTGCGTTGTGCTGGGTGTTGATACACTGCAGAGGTTGGAGGGGCTGCTGGTTTGTACTCCACTCGGGTAGGGACCTTGGCTGCTGTCTGGTCCAGTTTCCTGGCATCAGTGTACTCATCAGCCAGACGAGCAGCTTCGGGCAAGGTAGCGGGTTTGCGGTCCCTAACCCACTCTCTGACTCCTACAGGTAAGCGGTCAAAACAGTGCTCCAACAAAAATACTTGCAGCACCTCTTCCCCAGTTACCGCTTGGCACCCTGCCATCCAGTGGGCTGCGGTGCGGTGTACTCGGCATGCCCACTCAACATAAGAATCACCCGCCTGCTTGTTAGTGTCCCGGAATCGCCGCCGGTATGCCTCAGGGGTCACAGCGTATCTGGCCAAAAGGGCATCTTTCACTGCCCTGTAGCTGGTAAGTTCCTCCTCTGGGATGGCCCGAAACGCCTCACTGGCCCGGCCGGATAACTTCCCAGAGAGGATGGGGACCCATTCTCCTGCGGGTACCTGGTGCAAGGCACATTGCCTTTCAAAGTCCGCCAGGAACCCATCAATTTCTCCTTCGGCTTCTACAAAGTTCCGAAATGCAGCAAAAGGTACTTTTCTCCTTCCATTATTATTAAACGGTACCTCAGCTGCTGCAGCGCCTCTTCCTTGAAGCGCCTGTTGTGCTGCTACTGCCGCTTGCACTTGCACCACAATATCTGCTGCGGGGTTGGGGCCAAAATGTGCCAGCCTGATCTGAACTGCCCGGTTAAACTGTATCTCCTCGGGTGTTAACTCCAGTATGCCAGGCACATCAGCTCTTCCCGTTCCCTGTGCTGCATCCATTTCCAATAGTATGGCAATAATCTCTCTTTTCTTGAGATTACTCGCTGATCGTCCTCTGCGTTCCAATATATCTTTAAGGGTAGCACGCCTTAATTCCTCATACTGCATTTCCAACCTGGGATGTGTAGCTGGCCTTCTGGGCTGTAGGATTCATCCCGTCGCTTGCCACCAATTGTTACGACACGTACCGTCGGGTAGATGAAGCCGCCGTTTAGGCAATAATCCCCTCCTCCAGAAATGCAGGTTTAAATCCAGCCGATCGCCAAACTCCCGAACGAAGTCCGCGAACACGGCAACTCCCGATCAGCCAAACAGTCGAACGCCTTCCACAGCTAGAAATAACGAAAGCGCTGTCCCAATAATAATTCCCCCCACAAACGAGACCAAGCTCCGTCTTGAGGGTCAAATGAAGATCTGTTTAATGGGGGCTACCTGCCCGGTATTTATGCAGGTCTCCACAAGGTGGACACTCCCCGAGGGGACCTTGTGGAAGACTGTAACACATATTGTACAGTAGCCAATCGCAGTGGCTTCAATAGTAGCCCTTCCCATCTTGCCCATAATTCCGTCTTCTTTACCTTGGAGATAATTGGGGAAGAAACCTAATTATCTCCCAAGGTAGAGACCATCGCCATCTTAATTTACAGTAACAAAAAGACATTAAAATACATAACTACAGAAATACCGAATGCATATGGTTCGTGTAATGTATCCCCAGACAGCCTGGATCTGAGGGCATGTTTTCACCGAATAGCGCTCAGATCCGATGTATCTAGTCGAATCGCCATGGAGTCAAAGTCTTTCACCAGTCCTTCGGTATACGAATGACTCCATGGGATGGCTGTCGGGGTAAAAGTCCATACGACTGAATAAAACTCCCGAACGACCGACGTTCGCATGCCTTGTCGAAAAGGAAGGTAGGCAGCAGCTTTTCAGCGGTGTTCGGTAGTTTAAGTGTCCGTTTTTAGTTCCATACAGTTTGTACCGAACACCGCTCTGTGTTCGTATGTCCCAAAATGGCCGCTGCCTCGTGGTCGACATGCGAACGACGACCACCCGTACGAATGGAATGGAGAGGTGTCTGCGGTTAACCACAACGTTCTAATTGGGGCCAAGAGGTTAACCAGCAGCACACTCCTCTCCTGGGTGGCCGTTCGTTCGGTAGTTTCAATCGGCATTTTGCAAATACACGAACGGGGGTATAGGAACAGGCAATTCCGCGAACAAAGGGAAACAGACGAACCAACAATGCAGATGAATCTGTCACAACGGTTAATCACAAAACGCTACACTGAGGCTAATTAAAACCTGACTGACAAAATCTAGACAAAAAATAGCTGATCTAGAAAAATTATTTAACCTGGCAATTTTAGTCTCACATTTTCAATTGAAATTTGTATTTGCTATAATTTGGATTTTAGTGCACCGGGCTATTTATTAGAGTGTGAATTGATAAGGATTCAAAGTGAGTTTTGGATTTAAGGCTAGAGTAACTCAACTAAAAAACGTAGTTGATCTAATTGTACAGCGCTGCGGAATCTGTTGGCGCTTTATAAATACCAGTAATAAATAAATACATTTGAAGAATTCTTTTTAATTTGGCTATTTCAGGCTAAGGTTTTTTAAATTCACTTTATATTCATGACAATCCACTCTCCAGTGAATAACTTAAAACTAGTTTTTTATTCAAACATTTTGGCATCATGTTTATATGTAGACTATAGTATTATAATGACCCCTGTATAGCTAAAAAAAAACAAAAACTTGCATATTCTGTTTTATACAGTGATCTAAGTAGTGAAAGCATGTGTATACCCTTTTCTTTTAATTTTTTAAAAGATGTTTTTAAAAAGATGAGCTAAAAGCAAGACAGACTATGCTATTTCTTGTGGACCGTGACAATGTGTAGTGACCACCAGCCATTATAAACACTGTAAAGCCACATTAACTCATTAGGGCCAGTACTAGCGTATGCACAATGTGAACAAGGAGGAGGAGGGGGTCATTTGGCATTTTGCCTAGGGCACCATGATGTCTCATTCTTGCTGTTCCTGTTAATAAAGTTTCTTTAGAACATTCAACATTCCAAGCTTCCTAGACACAGAACTGACCTGTCTAGTTCTGTATGGATAACATAATATGGGGTTTAGTCATTAAAACAGTTGTAGTGACTTAAAACCCATGTTATAAAAGGGAGGATTCAATAAATGAAGTGAAAAGGTCTATATATCTATAATCACAGTGTGGCATTTTTAAGCCAATTTTTTTTTTCAATTTAGCTTTTAGTTCAGAGCAATTTGGTATTTTCTAGGTTATTCATTATTGAGCAATTTTGTCCAGAATATAGCCCTAAATAGCCAATATAAAAACATGCGAGCAAATTTCTGAGAATATTTTCCAATTCGACTATTTAGACCCAGCATTTAAAATTCACTTTGAATTCTGAACAAGTCACACTTTAGTAAATAACACTGACTGGGAATAAATGATCAATACACAGCGATTACTGCACAGGCAAACAGTCCCCATAGCAATATATCATACGCTATACAAGGTATCTTTTCAGAATGCTGTGTATCAGTTGCTATGCATTCTAGGGTGCACTGAGAAGTTGTGTTGGAAACATTGCTTTTTTTTTTTTACCACTATAATTAGAGGCCAGTATTCCTTAATCTCACCCACAGGTTGTTCAGCACCCGCTGTCCACGATGTCAGGGTACCCTGCCACGCTCGGAGCTGGTGATGAGGGTGGGCGAGCGTGTTTATCATACAGACTGTTTCCGATGTTCAGTTTGCAGTCGGCGACTTCTCCCGGGAGAGGAAATAAGCCTCAGGGACCAAGACCTGCTGTGCGCCGCAGATCACAACCTTCCAGGTATTCAGAGGAACCATATCCGTGAGCATGTTACAAATTGGTGTAAGCTCGTTTAGCTGGGTATTCTTCACCTCTCCTGTCTCTCAACATTCTTTTATCATGTCAATTGCTTGTTGCCAAATATCCCTGTTCTATAAATGTAAAGCTTTGTGGAAAATGTTGGCGCTACATAAAGGCTAATAATAATTGTAATTAGTGGGTGACATATTTGTCTTTTTTTCTACACCATTTAATGTCACTCTGTTATCCCAAATTACTCAACAGATAAATATGTTGTGTAGATTTATATGAAAAAGCAGACGTCATGGTGTATTTCTGTTTGACTACATGAACAGGTAAATTATTATTATTAGTTATACAGCGCCAACATATTCTGCAGCACTTTACAATAATAAAATGGGAATATAACATAACTATGGACCTACAAAGAAGTCAAGAGGGCCCTGCTCAAACGAGCTCACAACCTAACATCATACATTCCCTTTTATTTTTAATTACACGGGTCTCTTCCAACATTTTTGACATGTCAATCATTTTTTGAGGAAGTTGATTGATAAAAGATATTCCTAACACTGTTGTTAATGCTGATTGGTTGCCTCTTAACAAGTGTTCCATTACAGCCAGTGTCAGCAGGTCAGGAATAACTTAATATCTGATCGGAATCAAGAGTGCTATTGGGGTCTTTGCAAAATACACAAGTGATTAATTAATTAAATGACGACTGCCAGAACACGCAATTGAAGATAAAAAAATAAATAAAAACATGTAATAAATGATTTAACATGAACGCTGAACTATGACGCATTTTGTCCCTTTGTATGGTATGCAACCTATAGAAATTCCCTGTCATTTCTACAATCCAGATCCATCAGCTTGATGTCCAGTCAACCTGTCCTGTAGTCACAGTTTCTGTATCTCATTCTGCTTCCGTCTCAGACTCTGGCAGGTCATCATCTCTTAGATCTCACATTCACAAACAAACTGAGAAAACGACCAGGGTACGGACAGTCCTCAATGAGAAACAACTTCACACGCTGCGGACATGCTATGCAGCCAATCCACGGCCGGACGCCCTGATGAAGGAGCAGTTGGTTGAAATGACAGGGCTAAGTCCCAGGGTGATCCGGGTTTGGTTTCAGAACAAGCGATGTAAAGACAAGAAGAAATCTATACTTATGAAACAGCTCCAACAGCAGCAGCAGCTCAGTGACAAGACGGTGAGTTCTCCAGAGTCCTATTCCTTAGTAGAAGAAGTCAGACATTCACAGCTCAGAATTGCGACTCCCAAAATTCCCAGGTAGCAAATAAGTGTTGGGAAGTCAGGAGCTGCCTATCTGTGCTTTGTGACCGTGACCTGTAAGAAAGACGCAATGAATGATCATCCGTAGAAAACAAGTTGGATTATTTATAAATCCAGGAATTGTGAGCAGGATTATTTATTAAAGTAAGAATTTAAAGTGAATTCAGAGTGAATTTCAATTTTAAGGTCAAAACAGCAGAACCTGAAAAATTCTGTAAGTCAGCTATGCTGTCAGTTCATATACTCTGGCCTTAAATCTGAGATTTACTTAGAATTTATTTTGAATTGTTACTGTAGTGAATAACCCTGATAGTTTGTAACTCAACGACTTTGCGCTACAATTCACAACACATATTTTCTTCTTAATATATTTCCACATAACGACAACATGCCTCTCTCTATATTATATTTTTAGATTATTTGCCTCTTTGACTTTTGAACATTATTCTGTTTTATTCTCTAGTATTCACCAATTTAATATGCCAACTCCTTTCCCTCATTTCGAGTTATAATTGTAGACTGCACACAATGCATAATGAGACTTCAATTTCTCCAAGCTGTTCACTCCAAGACCTAGCTGGGAGTTAACTGACGCTTAGTTGTGGGTTACAAAATAATAAATTAATGACGTGATATCATGGAACGAACAGATAATTAAAGCATGACTTATATAAATAAAATAATAAATAGTAGGTTTTTCAGTGAGGCTGCACTTTCTACAGAATTCTTTGAGAATTACGTCTGGCCAAGGAGCTTTCCAGCAGACGATGATGCCTTAAAGGGACACTCCACTGCCCCCAAAAAACATTAAAATAGAAATACAAATCATGTTTAGTAGATATACCCCAATGAAAACATGTATGCATATATAAAATTAGATTTCAAAAGCTGCAATTCACTTGTCTGCTGCCTTTGCAAACCCTCCACTTCTAACCCCACCCAGACTTTCTGTGGCTGTCCAATCACAGAATTCCCAATGTAAGGCAGGTGCTCTGGGCAATCACTGTCTCTTCGGTTTAGCTTCACTGAGTGGTCTAGATTGTAACTTTAACTAAATGTAAAAACATATATATATTGAAATCTTTACATACTTATATTGCTCAGCACGTGATGCCATAATATGGCAATTTTGTATCATTTTCACTCTTGTGTATTTCTGCTTGTACAGAGTCTTCAGGGGCTGACAGGGACACCCCTAGTGGCAGGAAGCCCCATACGACATGACAGTGCACTGCAAGGCAATGCGGTGGAGGTGCAGACATATCAGCCACCCTGGAAAGCGCTCAGTGACTTTGCATTGCAGAGTGACCTGGATCAGCCTGCGTTTCAGCAACTGGTAAGAAGGGAACACACTTGGGGTTCATGTTGGGGCTTAGGAAAGGGGGGTTTCTGTGCACAGGGTAGGAATATATTAGGACCTTGGACAAAAGTTTTAATAAAAACATAATGCTTAGTGTGGAGAGAAGCAGGTGAGCTTGGCTGGGTATGTTTGGATATACTTCGAAAATTCTAGAAGACTAGGCAGAGGAGTGAATAGAGAAGAGCATTTATATAAAACAGTGTTGGCCAACGTGTAGACCTTAGCTGGTTTAGAGCTATAGAAATACTCCAATGTTTTCTCAAACTGACAAAGTATCATGGGAGTTGTAGTTTAACAACATCTGATAATCCACCTGTTGGTCACCTCTGAACATCAAGTGCGGTATATAGCATAGGCTGTGTGCATGGGTGGGAGAAGAAAGACGTTCATCCTAATCATATTCACTCAGCATTCTCTTAGGATCCATTCACTTGCATGTTATGAGCATTTCTGCATCAACGTCAGGTTTTAATTTTTTTTATTTTCTATGCAACCCTGCACCATCTTTGGACTCACTGCCCATTAAGGGTAAATTACTAGATTGGAAATTGTAGAGAATTGCAGGCCAAAATAAACAAACTGGACAAATCAACCAACTCCATTTTACCAGCTCAGCTGGTAAGGCTTAAAATTATTTTTAAAAAAATAATAAAAATAAAAAATCGCTGCTCCATTTTCTTATAAAATGTTCTACCAGCATGGATACATTGAGATTCCTTGTTTTCAAGTCCATCTTGGTTTAGTAATGAACCATGGCCATTCATTCTTCTCTTTGATCAGTCTCTTTCTGTCTCAGCAGTCTCTGATCCCCAGGCAGTCTTGCTGTCTTCTCATTTGATCTCACATTAGTTTCACAATGATTACTCTCTTTCCTTAATTTTACTTATACCCGCTGCTTAGTCTACCAGTACATTTTCCATTCACTCTCCTGCCTGCTTTCTTTTTTTCCAGCCCTTTGACCTGATCAGACCATGTTACCATGAAATTACTGAGCTGTCTTTCACTCCTTGTTTGCAGGTTTCATTCTCAGAATCTGGTTCCTTGGGTAACTCCTCTGGGAGTGATATCACCTCTCTATCTTCTCAGCTTCCTGATACCCCCAACAGCATGGTCCCAAGCCCGGTGGAAACGTGAAGCCCACCTCGGACTGAGACAGCATGGACCTGCATGTCACCCCCCCGCACCCAGACAGACAGCATTCCCCAGCACTATGCCAGCCGGACCCTCCTCCTTCTAAACACAAGGGGCCTTGCTCCACACCAGTCTGGATCCTTGCACTCTGCTACTTTATACTGGGATTTTGGAAAGGAAAAAAGAAAAAGAAAGGAATTTTATGGTTCATTTTTTTTGAACGACTCTTACCCATAATTCATCTCAGAGGAGGTTGCTCGCTGGCCATACCGTGCTTCCTCAGCAGGATATGGGACACGTGCTCCTAAGTGTTGTACTGGCTTCTCACCTGAAATAATGGGATATAGAAATATTTATATGAATATATATCAAATGCTGAGACATTTTGCAACCGTGGTAATTTATCTTGTGGATCGAGGACTTTATTATCGAACAAAAAAGTAAGTTATTAATATTTATTGTGCAAAACTGCCGTTATGTCAATTTACTATGAAATCTTAATAAAAAAACAAACAAATGCCTGATTTTGTGTGGTTTTAACTCCCTAAAATGACAAGTCCTTTTTTTTTTTGTCCTCATTTGAACGTGGCTTTATGTGTTTTCATTCTAGAACCAGCTGATTCAGGTCAAGTGGTTCATGTTTGGAGTCTGGGGATGGATGTGTGAGCTGGTCACAATTAGCGCTCGATTAACATAGGGGCTGATGGAGCTACAGCTCCTGGTCCATTCTTTTTTATAGATACACTGTACTACAATTGTGCCTTTATTTAATGGACTGCTTGTATCTCCTTATCTTCCTTGATAAATTAGGTGTTAATGTAGCAGGGAATGAGTAGAAAGTTGTTGATCTTTTTATACTGCTTAGCCAACAAGCTGCTTGAATGGATGTTGGGGTTGAGTCTAATATCTAGAGTGTTACAAGTGCAACAGTTAAAGAGAGCACCAAATGGGAGGACCACGAGATTTATTTATTTATTTTTTTAAATAGCTTTGCAGTCATTATTTAGCAGACAGATGGGGATGGACAAAGAGAGACACTTTAATATTAAAGAGTGGAGGTGTGGTCTGGGGCAGGGCTGTTTTGACTGACTAATAAAAATGAATGCAACTAAAATGTAATTTAGAAGAATAACAGTGTATCTTATTCACACAGACTGATTTCTAAGCACGATTTTTGTACAAACCAAAGAGAAAGGTTACCTGTGCACTTAACCACTTATTGTAATTCAAAGGGACACTATAGTCACCAGAACCACTGCAGCGTAATGTTGTCCTGCAAGCTCAGCAATGTAAAAACTGCCTTTTCACAGAAAAGGCAGTGTTTAAAATTGCTGCCTAATGACACCTCTAGTGGCAGTCACTCAGACAGCTACTACAGGGGCTTCTTGGCTAGGTCCTGCAATCTATGCAAGTCCTGCGCTCTGCAAGGCGGCACTAAAACAAAACAAAACTACAGTGTTCCTTTAAAAGACACATTATTGTGAGTATTATTGCTGTGGAGCTCAGTTATACACTCAGACACACCAACAATATGGATCTCCTAAAAAAGAGAGGCATTAGGATAGAAGGACTGAGGGATTCTATCCCAACATAGGGACTGTCCCTCCTAAACAGGGACACTTGGCTTGTATGACAGAAGGGGAAGGGCTGCTGTCAGGATACCTAGAACACACATCCAATGGCTGAACATGACAAAAGACCTGCCGGGAGCTTGCATATTACTGGGTATGGAGGCTGTATTCCTACACCAAGCATCTAAATGTGAGGCACTGTATAGTGTGAATAAGAATATGCCAACATTAATGTGGTATATGAGAGTATAGCAGCATGTGATGGCTATATCTTTTTCATGTTCTGCATTATTTCATCTCAGCTCACCTGCCTTTGTGCAGTGAGCTCATACTAGGTTCACAGTTTTGAGTGAATAGGCATATGAGTGTATCACTGCATGAAGGTATATGAGCTTATGGTGCACAAAGGTGCATGAGTGTATACATTGTATGGTTGTTTATGTGCATGAATGTATATGTTTAAATGTGAGTGAATGTGTGTACATCAGAGCTGTTATACAAGATTGCACATTGATCATTCTAATGCACAGAGGGCTGATCTGGTATTAAGATGTGCAATCCTACTATTTGTCCAGCAGTAAGATTGGAGGGTACTAGATGGCGTATTGGCATTATATTGTGCTTGAATAAAAAAATGGACATAGCATGTGTTTTCTTTTAAACCAAGGAGTATCGTTTTAACATTTTTTGTTCCTTCTACCAAAATATCCTGCATCCTACGATATATTTATGATTAGAGTATCTCTGTTATTGGATTGCGTGTGGATGTATCTCTCTGTTCCCCAGATACTTTTCTCCAATGTAAATCAGCCTCAGGTCTTTAACTGGGGAGGTTTATTGATTGATTCCAAAATAGTTGATATTTGAGTGCAATGGTCTTGCAGTATTTTTGGGGTCTCCATTCATTGACATTGCACATAGTGATTTCTAAGCACATTTGTTGTAGTTTAACCCCTTAAGGACACATGACATGTGTGACATGTCATGATTCCCTTTTATTCCAGAAATTTGGTCCTTAAGGGGTTAAAGACACATTACAGTCAGTAATATGGCTGTGCAAAACGTAAAAAAAAAGAGGGACATTAGGATGAAAAAGAGACCCTAAATAGGGACTGTCCCTCTTAAATAGGATACTTGGGAGGTATGCACTTATGAAACAAATAATTACATCAAAACTAAGGCCTAACCATGTGACTCCAAGGGTTGGAAATGAAAAGGGGAACAATATTTGCAATAAGTATGTCTGATCTAAGCCTTGTTACCCATAGTCGTAGCTTGTTGTGCTACCTTCATGCTCACATGAGAAGATGCTCTTTGTGCTTCCGGTCATAAAGAGGGACTCTCATGGTCTCTTATGCATGTGGGGGATGTCCTATAGACATGGAGAGTATATTAAATATACATGTAAACGAGCAGTGGCGGCTCTAGACTTTGTGAGGCCTTAGACGAAACACAAACACGAAGCCCACATTAATACCCAAAGTGAAAATAAATAGGGGTTCATTGTGTGTATAAGGTGCTGTAGTTATATTGAAGGACCGGCTTGCAATGCTGGATACAGAGAGATAGTCTCTGTATTCATTGTTCAGAGGCCTGCTGTATTTCAGTGTTGCGGCTCCATGTGCTACTGCGCTGTGAGCTCTCTGACTGAAGTTATGACATAATTAGCAAACTAAATTAATTTGCAATAGACAAATTTAAATAGCAATTATGCTAATCGTTTATACACGATTGAGGGGTATGGTTACATAGCTTTGCAGTCGGGTGTACATAAGTGCAGGTGTGTGTATTTCTGAGTGGGTCTGTCATTGTCTACCTGTGTGTGTGCATGAAAGTGTGTGTCTGACCGAGAGAATCCTTGTGTGTGAATGTATGTCTTTGTGAGCATGTGTCTGGGACCTATGAGTGTGGGGTAGCTGCTTGTGGTGTGTTGTGTTTATGGGAGCTGCCTGTGGCCTTTGTGCATTGTGTTATGGCACAGCTACGTTTCATGACTAAGTGTGTGTGTGAATAATGAATGTCTTCAGTTGGTGAGTTTTGACATGGTGAGGGGGGTAAATGAAACAGAGTTGGTAGGGTGTGTGTGACAGAATGAAGGAGGATGAGAATGGTAGGGCAGTTGTGACATGGCTTGAGGAGGGAGTGTGACTGGGTTAAAGGAGGTTAATGTGACAGTGTGCGTGTGTGAGGAGGCTGTGGGGTGACAGTGTGGGTGGCTGTGATGGTATGTTGGAAGGGCTGTGACAGAGTGGGGTGACTTTGACAAGTTGTGTGGGGGGGGCTGTGACAGGATGTTAGTGGGGAGACATGGTGAGGTGGCTGTGAGGGTGTTTGAGGACAGGTTGTGGGAGGGCTGTGAAAGGGTGCTTGTGGGGTGACCGGGTTGGGGTGGCTGTGAGGGTGTGTGTCGGGGTTGTGACAGGGTGTATGTGGGGTGTGAGGTGACAGGGTGTGGTGGGGGCTATGACAGGGTGGGTGGCTGTGAGAGGGTGGGGGGCAGTGACAGGGCAAGGGGCTATGAGAGAGTAGGGGGGTCTGTGAGAGGGTGGAGAGCTGTGACAGGGTAGGGTGGCTGTGAGAGGGTGGGGGGGCTGTGACAGGGCAGGGGGCTGATAGAGGGTTGTGGGGGCTGTGAGAGGGTAGGAGGGCTGTGACAGGGTAGGGGGGCTGTGAGAGGGTATGGGATAATGGGGGGCCTAACTGGAGGGGCCTCACTCCCGGCGGCATAGAGGGCAAGCCACCGGGCACCCTCCTGTGTCTGGTCCTCATCAGAGACCGAAGACCCAAAATGTCACTCTGCCCTATGGCGATTTAGGCGGCTGTGAGGCCCCAATAGGCGCGAGAACTTAGGCGGCCGCCTAAAGTGCCTAATTAGAGAGCCACCTTTGTAAACAAGGTTTGTCTGCAATGTCCCATTGGCTATATAAGACGTCTGATTTTTTTTTTTTTAACATCCAATGATGTTTTCGTGGTTTTTTTAATCGACAAAAGTCAGTAGCACGGCCCATATTAATCTTCAGCTCCAGGCCAACTAAGTATTCAATCCAGAACTGCTCACATCCCCTGTCTTTTTAATGAAGCAGTTTTATAGCAGGCGTATAGAACATGCCCCTGCAGCCTCACTGCTCAATCCTCTGCCATTTAGGAGTTAAATCCCTTTGTTTATGAACCCTAGTCACACCTCCCTACATGTGACTTGCACAGCCTTCTATAAACACTTCCTGTAAAGAGAGCCCTATTTAGGCTTTCTCTATTGCAAGTTCTATTTAATTAAGATTTTCTTATCCCCTGCTTTGTTAATAGCTTGCTAGACCTAGCAAGAGCCTCCTGTATGTGATTAAAGTTCAATTTAGATATTTATTTATTTTTTTTGACATTCTTTATTTAGTTTTGTGATTTGACAAGAAGTAACAGTGCAAACATTCATTTCCAAAACATGTTACGCTAGTGACCCCGTTTGGTATACCCCTTCCCGATCTTCCCCCCCTTGCTGAGGTTCGAGCCTGTTGTTAGTGCTCAGTTGGCGGCCTGGTTCTCCCCGGGCGGCAGGTGTGACCCCCCCAGGGCCAATAGGGGTGCCGTTACTCCTGTTCCCCTCTCTCCATCTCGCGCCCCCGCCCCCCAGTCTCGGGCCCCATGTGGAGAAGGTTATGAGTGAGGCGGTAGGTAGGTGAGTATGCGCATCATGTCGCGGTTGGGCTGGGGCACCTTGGTTTAAGGTGCGGGTCGAGCTCCCCCCTCTATTGAGATACAATTATTTAACCCCTTAAGGACACATGACATGTATGACATGTCATGATTCCCTTTTATTCCAGAAGTTTGGTCCTTAAGGGGTTAAGGTAAATTACATCTGTTTGAAAGTGAACCCGTTTTTTTTTTTTTTTGTCATGCAGGCTGTGTCAATCATAGCCAGGGGAGGTGTGGCTAGGGCTGCATAAACAGAAACAAAGTGATTTAACTCCTAAATGATAGTGAATTGAGCAGTGAAATTGCAGGGGAATGGTCTATACACTAAAACTGCTTTATTTAGCTAAAGTAATTTAGGTGACTATAGTGTTCCTTTAATTCTAGATTACGTTTTCTGGAGGGGATAAACAATGAGTTAAATAAGAAATAAGGACTGGTATTATAGAAATTTCCTGTATGAGTCACTAGATGATCAGTAAACGGTATTCCAGCATATTTCATAATTTATTATGACAATGCTTTAACCCCTTAAGGACACATGACATGTGTGACATGTCATGATTCCCTTTTATTCCAGAAGCTTGGTGCTTAAGGGGTTAAAGGGACACTCCAGTGCCTATTTATTTAAATGTAAATATATGATTTATTTTTTATTCAAAGTCTGAATAAGAAAGGGTATGACAAGAAGCCCTTTCTATATGTGTACGGATGTGTATTATCTAACTTTTGATATGCTTATATTAAAATGGGTGATTTCAACTCATTTATAGTCATAGCTCGGCTATTTTTTGTCTACGTTTGGTTTTTAATTTCACTGCGATGCTGTGTTTAGTGAATAATCCCTGGGTGTTTATGAAGAAAGCTTTGCAGGAAGCTTTGCAGGAGGTATATGAGTAAGTGTAGATTATTATGGGATAAGAATATATCTTACAGAAGGGATCAGTCTAACGTGACATTCAGACAGTGGGAGACATTAGGAGCAAAATTACATAATGACGACGAAATGGGTTAAAAGCTGCAAAGCCGTATCCTCCTATAGGGTCAACAGGACATGTTTAAAGGGTTAAACAGACTTGGTCTAACCAGCCTGACCGTAGAATCTACAAATTGTTATATCTGTAAGCTCTGATCTGACTTTTAGCATTCCAGATGTTTTTGACTATAGGTCCCATCAGGGTGGCTAAGCATCTTGGGTACAGTAGTACACAGTAGATGGAGAGTCACAGTTTACTTAACTCATTTATTCGGGTTTATTTCCTTCCCCTCATTTATAAAATGTGCAGCACATGGTAAAATAATTCACAGTTTAGTGAATAAGCCCTGTCAGACTCTGGGTACAACAGATAACATATTCTTGTAGCACCTGAGAGGATTACAATTTAAGTGTGTAAAACAAAAAGTTAAATAATGGCTGATTTAAATCATGTTTTCATTCAAATGCCACTAAAACCATGCCCCTCGGCTCGCTCAGCGTTAGAGGGCTGGGGCTGTGTGTAACATCTGTCTGCTATATAGAGTTAAATCAGCACCTTCCATTTTTTTAAAGGGCAGGGTCCAATATGGGTCTCAGTTTGGTTTAAATTAGTCCTGTAGACGATAAACCCCTTACAAGCAAGACTCTCACCGCTCACTAATTCTTCCTGCATGTCTAAACTTGTCTTGTCAACAAATACTTGTACGCTTGTTTTACCTGTTGTACTGCGCTGTGAATTATGTTGGCGATATATAAAAAAATATTATTCATACTAGTAATAATACTATAAAACTTTTGGGCTATTCAGGCGGGGTGCAGAGTAAAAAATACCCTTTAGGGTAATGAGAAGTTAAAATGTAAAATATTCCCCAGACTCAGGCTAGTCTTAGATGTTGAACATATTTGAATGATAGGGTTACTGGCAATATACGGTTAGTCACTAAAGTGTGAATTGTAGGGAATTGAACGTGAATGCTACATTTTAGAACAAAATAACTGATCTGGAAACATAGCTGACTTAAATTTTACAGTTTGGGCTAAAAAATCTCATGGGATGACCATCAATTCACACTTTAGTTAATAATGATGTATAGTAACATGTTTAATGGATAATAATAATTATTTTCTGGTATATTTCCCATATCGGGGTAGCTATGTGAGATTCATCAGTGAAGGGTCGATTCGCAACCGAACTATTGTAAAACTACAACTCCCAAGATGCTTTGCCAGCTTTTGAGGCTGGATGAGCTCATTGATGGGCAAGGGGCTGGTGAGAAACCGGTTGGCATGAGAGTTAAAAGGCGTCTCCTAATGGCAGAGACATATTTAATGGACTAGTGGGACTGTGCCTGTAAAAATGACACTGACCTAAGACCACAGAAGGCAGCTGGGTTGGGTGACATTAAACCATGTGTATCACTATTTTAATCATTGTGGTGAAATATTCTTTTCATACAGTAAGGTGCAATTCATTTTCTGAAATGACAAACATATTACAATTACTTGTACAGAATGTGTTTTGTGTTTGTTTGTTGTTGTATGTGTGCTGAGAGTAGTGGGTGCCTGCAGATACCCCGGCCTTAGTTTAGTCTTATTACATGTCTAGACAGCCGGCATCTCGTTATCTGTTACTGGCATCACCTGGGAATGATACACTTCAAGTCCCCCTGTATGGCTGGCTCTGAGGTCCATCCCATCTCCCAAAACCAGTCTGGCGTGTCCTGGTTTGTTTTCCTTTCCCAGCAGTAATAGCAGTGAATTGGGGGAGGAGGGGGGTGGATTTTGGCCCCAGGCTATAAAATGCCCAGGTCAGTTGCTGGGACATTTGTAACCCTCCCTGTGACCGAATACTCCGGATACAAGGAGAGATAGTGGATGTAAAGGAAATCCAAGACTCCGTCTATTCTAAACTGCTGCTCACTGCTCGCTTTGCTGGTGATATGGGCAGAGTTTGCTTTACAGTTCCCACTGTTTGTGTCAATGTCATTTCATATAGCGAAGACGTCGGTAGATTAATAAAATGGCACCGCCAAACATGGAGTCAGCGAGGGGCCATTCAGAGGCCAAGGGCCACTCACCTCCCACCCAGGCTTCCTCAGGCTTGTTGCCAGTCTATGAAATTGCCAGTCCTCCCTGTGTGTGAGGCCTTTGCGTCAATGCGAGCCTAGTGTGGAGTTTATATGGAGTAATAGGAGGAGTTATAGAGAGAGGTTATATGGAGTAACAGGAGGAGTTATAGGGAGAGGTTATATGGAGTAATAGGAGGAGTTATATGGAGAGGTTATATGGAGTAATAGGAGGAGTTATAGGGAGAGGTTATATGGAGTAATAGGAGGAGTTATAGGGAGAGGTTATATGGAGTAATAGGAGGAGTTATATGGAGAGGTTATATGGAGTAATAGGGGGAGTTATAGAGAGAGGTTATATGGAGTAATAGGAGGAGATATAGGGAGAGATTATATGGAGTAATAGGAGGAGTTATAGGGAGAGAGTGTATTCAAGCAATAGGAGGAGTTAGTTGACTTTCATATAGAATGTAATTTGAATGTTGCTTCTTCACTCTCATTAATTTAAAGCACAATATTTGAACCCGCCAAGTAGCCATTGGGATCTCCCACTGTCAGGATCATCAGTTCTGTTTGAAAGCAATGCATTAAAACATACAGCTATTAGAAGGGATTTTGGGGGAAGCAGTCCTATCGCTGCTTCCCTTGTAACCCAGATCACATCTCCACCAATGTCTCCTAATATTGAGAGCGTGTATTTGTAAACTTTCAGAGTAGGACAGCAGTTCCAAACTTTTTAGGCCACAACCCTCGTGCTTCCTCCTCTCTCACACACCAGACAGACACCATGACAGTGACTAGTGGGAAAAGTTATTCGCATTTAATTATTTTTCTGACTTCCTTCGCCTTTGCTGTCATGTCATTAACATGACAGCGTAGACAACAAATATTAACAGATGGCACACGGCAACATTATTATAATTATTGGCATTATATTATTATTATTACTATTGGCATTTATATAGCGCCAACATATTCTGCTGCGCTTGCATGGAACTCTTCGCCTGCACCTACATTCTAGGAGTTGGTCAATAGCCCTGCCAGGTATTTAGGGTCTAAGTGACTGTGCGTGCTGTTTCCCTGTCTATTCTCAGTGGTTGCATTTCAGGAGGAGGTGTGAACTGGCAACTAACTGTCAGCGCTGGCTAATTGTGTAGGACGGTGAGCCCTGAATTAACTTTATTGCTATTGTTTTATCCTCCTTCTTCCCTTTTATATAGTAATTTTTCCATTTCATTTCCTACCCTTATCCACCATCCCTATCCCAGAATGTATCATCTTTGTTGTTAGTGACGATAGTAGAGGTAGGAACACGAATTGGAATAAGGAATATAGGGAGGACTAGAGGGAGCATTGTTTGGGACATCCTCTTAGGCCTTTCTGCAGTGCAAGCTTTAAATAGGGTCTGTAATGAGGCACCTTTTTTGTTAGGGCTGCCTGGAACCTATAAGTCCCACTGCTGCCTGAGATTAGTGTGAGTTACAGGCCCAGTTGACCGCAATTTTAGCTGCCATCATTAAAATAATGGTATGTCTTCTGCGGAGTGTAACTCCTACTAATTCGGAACAGACTGGGACCTTCATGTCTCATTCCTGCTCAATATTTAGGCCCCCAGACTGCTTGGAGATGATCTGTGCATTATTACCAACTCATAATGAAGAATCATTGCACAGATGTCATCATCATCCATGCAGTAACCCAAGGAATTCTAAAACATGATGATGATACATATATATATATATACACACGTGTGTAACTATATATTCCTTATCTATGGTTTCCAAAAACGGTGACATTATTGGTACGTGATGCGCAGATCATGATGAGATTATAGCTAGGAAAGTTGTTTTTTTAGACGCGGTTATATCTAGAATAATGTATATTTTTCCTTGTTATTCATTTAGCGGGCCCTTATAACATATTGGTGTTTTAGGCCCATTTCCATGTCTCTGTGCAGAAAGGGCTGCAGTTTATGTCTTTTTGGAGTTAATCTGGCCTCGGTTTCTACTCTTGGAGAATAACCATCTCAGTGGTGCTTTTCCTGCAGTTTCCTATGTTAGTTCCTGATGACTTATGACACGTAACGGGATTCCAATCTCTCCTTCTTACCAGAGGACTCCTATTGACCTGAGTGGCTTAAGCCGTTGCCATAAGTTACTGGCTCATGTCAATCTGCAATTATGTAACCACAGGGACAGCTTTTAGAATTCCCAGCATCCAGAGAACTGTAGCATATTGACAACATGACAAACTTTCATTGTTTAGATCTTGGGAGATAACATGGGCAATATTTTTATCTGGCCCAGAGTAACCAAGCAAACAAATCGGGTGCATAATGTGATGTGGATTTTAATTAATTCTAACCTACAATTAGTTTATGGCAATAGTGGTAGGAGACTGCACGCAGGAAAAATGATCATAAGCGAGTCTGCTGCCAAACTGAAGCACCTTATAGAGGTACCCGCAAACCCCAATATATCACTGTGCATCAACGGAGTATACAGGCTTCACAGAACAAACAAAATGGAAGAGGTTTATTTAGATCCCATTGTACAGCGCTGCGGAATTTGTTGTCGCTTTATACAATAATAATCATATGTTACCTGAAATGTTGAATGGTGTTTTGTCCTTGTGATGTAAATAATCCTATGCTGCAGTGAAACCTATATAACTCCCCTGATACAGTACACTGAGTTTAGTATAAACTGCACTTGTATTTCTTGTAAATCATCCGTTGTCTGGCTGCCGTCCTTTTATGACTGATTTCAGATTAGGAACCTGTTTCACCACTGGAGATACTAAGCCCTATGTATCAGTAAAAACATACTAAATGGCAGTTCTGGCACTGATTATATAATAAATATGATATTTTTGGGATATGCCAAACTTGTTTTTTTTACATTTTTGATATCTCTAGAACTTCTTCGTAATCGTAAACTATTCAAATCTATCATACAGAACCCATTTATGCTGGTTGCCCGCAGTGCGTTCCACTCGCTGATAGAGTATCTATCAGATATTGAGGCTGTGCTACAGAATTCATTCATATTGAAACGATGGACCCTTAAAAGCGAACATTATGTAAATAAACATTAAGACAAGGTCAAACTTAAAATAGGCTACATTCGGGTCCAATATATATATAAATCTACATATTTAATTTATATATAAATCGTATCCCAAATTAGTTTCGGAATTCAGAATCAAATGCTATTTACAACATCCATTAAGAATGAGGATTGTGTATCTGTGCTGCAAACACATATCTATAAACTGAATCTTTGTTATAACTACTGAATGCAGACATCCCAGGTAGCCTCAATCTTCCTTACCTGGTTCTTAATCAATTCTCATGAAAATGATCTACTAGTTGAGCATCGTGCTTACTCCAGTATACCACCAAGGACAGTCCTAATTTTCTGGTCCTGTCCCACCTTACTTCCTTGCTATCCTGCTTTTGGGGACACCAGGGAACTGTCCCCGACAATCACAGAACTATGGCATCATTAGATGCGGTCCACATTACACCTTTAGCTTCCACACAGACCACCATTCCCCAAGCCAACTTTAGGTGATTTACTTAATCTCATATATTTGCTGAGCTGGCAAGGGCACCGCCGCTGTGACAACACAGAAAGAAAACAAAACACAAAACAAGGTGACAAACAACCCAATACCCAACTATCCATCCCTACCATCAAACTTGGACGAACGGGGAAACAGGTCAGCCTCGCTCAACCCCCTGCTGCCGAAGGCCCACCCAGCTATCCCCTATTCCTCACCTTCATTTTGGAGACATTGTAACAACATCTTTAAATTAAACTAATCCCAGGAAAGTCTAATAGTTTGCAGCAGTCCAACCCCACCCCCTGCCCCCCTTCCTAAATTGTCCAGGGGAACACACACACAATTCTAGGGGGGAGGAGAATGGCAATATTTATCCAGATACTAAATAACTTATGTAATACGTCTCTGCATATTCATACACAGCAAACATTTGAAACTCCTAAAAAAGGGTACAGGGGCAGAAAATATAGCAAGCTGGTGGTCCTTGGTGCTAGATCCCCTTGAAAGGCTGAGCTCTCTGTTGCTTCCCTCCTAATGCTTGAATGCAATCTGTTTCAATAGGAATTAGTTTCTCTGTATTTAATAGATCTGCAGATAAAGTTGGAGTTTCTCTGTAATTTTCCATCCAGCCATAATACTGTGTCCGCTGCCCAGTGCTCCAGACAAACTGGAAACCGCACAAACCTTTCAGGATCTGGTGAAAGCGAGACGTTTTTATGCTTACCTGGAGTCAGGAGACCTGAGGAATGTTAAAAAGCTGTAAAGCCCCGTTTAGGAGCCTTAAATCAAATGGCAACTTGAGCCTGGAAAGACATGAGACGTATTGTACTTCTTAAGTTAGAACTTAGATGAATCAAACACAAGCCAGGTCTATGATAAACATAAGTTTGCATGTATGCATTGCATTGTAATGTCGAGTGGTATATATCTATGGTCATTTCTAGGTATGTGCGTATGTATATGTGTTTGCGTTTATGTGTGAATACATGTAAGTGGGTATAATTATAATGATGTTGTTTACACATAGGGTTTCTTTTCAGTGGGTTCTCACAAATATTGTGGACACCTCTTTTCAAAAAATTGATTGTATTTTATAAAGATATTGGAATTTTTAACTGTTAGCACAGTTAAAAGATATCGTAAGACAAAGTAGGGGCTACTTCCTGTTATGTAATTTTCCAAAGGGCTGTCCGAGGGGAAAAGGGCTTTGTCTGTGTAAGTTCCAGAAGTTTTGCCGGATCCATAGACGTCGGTTTTGTACTCTCATGCTTCTGAACTTTTTTTATTTATATTTAACGGTTTTTATTGCTTTTTTTTAGCAAAAGGAAAGGGAATGAGGGGTACAGAAAGAAAAAAAGTGGGGGGGGGGGGAGAGGGTGAGGGGTGTCACACTTGTTATCAGCAATACATCCATAGTTCAGCGCAACAACAACAGTAACACAGATACCTGCAACTTCGCTTGGTAGTTTTACAGTGGAGAGTTAATTTTTACCCTTAATTAATTGTGGAACAGGTAAGGTTGAAGGCTGTGAAAAGCATACACATTTTGTCCCCATAACTCCTAACACAGTGTCTCAGGCCTATGTGTGTGCAACATTTGTCTAAGGGATAAATTAAGAAAACTGTATTTCTGCTACACAGCCCCAAATGGGACATGGACCGATCATTACAATTTAAAAAGTGAACCAGGTATGCTCAAAATATGTCTCCTATAATTTTACAAATATATTAAATTTTACACTGCTGTACTAATAGAGACTTAACTCTGTATAAATAATATTGCATGTATAACAGACAAATGAATAAACAAAACAATATAAATACAAAAAATGGTGTAAGTGATAAAAGGAACACATGCAAAGTGCCCAAATACTGATAAGGAATATACCCTGCGGTATGTATGTTTGGACAATGTACACTTTTTTGGGTTTAGTTTTAGTGACGGCTATGAATGGACCAGTCACCATACTTCAAGTTTATTAAGTAAAGTAACAATTCACAGTGAATTTCAAGAGTACAGTAAGTGAACTGGAAAATAATGATATCTCTAACTCCGTTATGCTTTCAATTTGGCTACTTCGGCCTTAAAAGAGAAATACATTTTTAAATTCTCACTATAGTGAACATCCCCGTTCCAAGGTCAAACTCCAGACGGAAAGGGAGAAATACGGTTAAACAGGCAATAGGTCAAAGATCCAAAAAGGCAGTGGGTCCAAAGCGTATAAACACTGTGCTCTGTGTTTTTGAATGAGAGCATATATTGCCCATGGTGGCCGAGAATGCACCAATGCCGAATGCCCCAGACCTCCCAGGGAAGGATGCGGCCCCAGAAAGAGTAAGGGGTCACTGCAGTGAGTCCCCAGATGCAGTCCCCCTGGCGCCCTGCCTCCTACGTCGACAGACAGTGCAGTAGCCAGGAGCAGGTAAGTGCAAGCCTGGCAGTACTGCCCCTGGAGTTGAAGTATTTCTGGCAGTATAAACTGGGTGTCAAAGAAAGTTGTCATGAGAATAAAACATGATAAATGGCAACTGATTGATGCAAATTCAAAATGTACTGTTGTGTATCACCTACAGATCAAGTCAGAAAAAAGGACAAAACGGTCACGTTTTTTAAAAATTGATTTCTAGATAAAAAGCCCTTTGTAAATATGTTCATGGGAGTATACAAGGGTCTGTTTAGCTATGTGTAAATGAGGCTTTCAATACTGCACTTCTGATGTACTACATTGAACATGATCTTGAATAAAGTTTGACTTCTTCATTTCACAAACTGCGCTACTATACCACTATTACATCACTTCCAGTGAACCTCAAGACTTTTTCATGTTCCATAAATTTATTAACCCAATTGTACCGCATCCCTCTAGTGCTTGGCAGATAAAGCTGGATAAAGTTATAAATTATAGTGGATAATGGCTCTTATACAATATAATACAATTATAATACAATTCACAAAACCAAAAACAAAATGTGGCGGACCGCCCACTGCTCATTTGTGTGTGTGTCCCTGTGCATTGTATGTTTCCCCATGTATTCCTACATACTTCGTGTAATCTGACCTGCTGACAGTTGGGGAGCGCTCCTGCGAACAGAATCCCATTCATCTGCCGAATGTAGACCACCCCAGTGCCCCATTAGAATGTTCACACCAATCAATCAGAACGTTCGTGCCTGCAACATAAGTGTGAAACCGCAAGGGAACTAATTATTGAGTGCTTTCCTGGGTGGTCACCATTTCATATAGGTGAAGGCCACTCCGGGGGAGCATTCGTATCCCAAAAGAATACGCTTCCGTTGCAGGGTCTACACACTCTCCTCCCTGAGCGCTGATTGGCACGATTTGGTTCGAGCCCTTTTTCTGGATTGGCTGTTGCTTGGTTTAGGCGCAAAGTTTGAATTCCCTGGACTAAACCGAGCAATGCTGTGGAACTAATTGCGGGGACGTACAGAGCCTCGAGCCCCAGACTTGATACGATTATTTCTTGGGCTCTGTACATCCGATAGCCCCGCTATTTGCAGGGATTGTGTTGAACTGAATAGAGACCCCCTGCCAGGGTCTGTACTTAAAAAGCTGTGTGTATAAATAAAGGTTTGTCAGTGTCTTTACCTTCAGAACTGCGTGGCGTCCAGTTGCTGGGGGGAAATGGATGCCTCCTTGTTTTAAGGGTTCCTGAACGACTGAAGGAAGGGAATTAGCGGAGGTAACTGGTCTGGTCACCCGGGGATCCGCTACACAAAACATGCAAAAATAAAGTGGAAATGCACACAACTCTTAGTACAATGTTACCCTGCAGGCGCAAAAGATAGATAAATCTACGAGAGAAAACACTAAACAATGCTCATAATGTAATATGCATATATAAAACAGAGCTTCACACCACACAGTTTAGCACTCACAATCTTCAGAGCCAGCAATATTGGTTTCATTGTATGGCTCTAAGGATAATGCTTACAAAGATATACTCCTTACTTCTCTCCTCCTCGGCATTAGGGGAGCAGTCCCCTAAAATTGTCATCATCCCTATCCTGAGTACCAGTGTAATAAACAAAGTAAGTGCTTTTGGTTACTGGAAATATTGGGGATTAAAAACAATGATCCTTCAATGTTCCTATTTATTAAATATTAATATCCAGGCCTTTCAATGAATAAAATACAGATGCCATAGAGATTACAGTTGTTAAAGGTGGGCCAGTTGGGATTAGATTTAAAGCCAAGTCTATTTAACCTGTAACACTATAATAGAAATGTGTCCAGGAAAGTTGCTAGCCTATATGACCAAATATTATTATTATTTTATTATTTATATAGCACCAGCAAAAATTCTGTAGTGGTGTAATGAATTACTTGTCATAGTATATAGAGCATGCATGGGAAAATGGTCTAGATATGGAGCAATCTCAACAAAAACTATAGACATGTTTGTGCTTGTGAGATATATGGACTTTTGTATATTATATTCTAAATTCTAAAACTTTAAGGTTGTTTACTTATTATAGATTTGCATAGATTGCAGAGTGATACTGGCCCATTTGAAAATTTGAAGGACATCGTAGGATTCATATGATGGGACCAACGAATGTCAATGACTTTTTTGCTCATAGCCTCATTAAATCTAATATTTCTGCTATCGTTAAACAGAGAATGAGGAGGTGATCGATATTCATATGATAAAATGTGTAGGATACAGCCATCCAAGTAACCAAGTCCATGTATTTTTCTCTTCCAATGAGCGTTATATTTTCTTCGAGGTATACGGCGGTTCTGATGACATAATGGTCACGGAGCAGAATAAGCGGGTAAGATTTGAAACAGTGACTTGGATTTTTCAATTAGATGTTTAATTGAAATACAAGCCCGCTTCTGTTTGGGGTTAATGACATGCCGCCTTCATTATTTATAGCCCTGTTGGCCGGTTTCCAAAGCTGTAAATAGCAGAAGCTGGGAGGATGGAAGTACAGGGAGAGCAGAAACTGCTCGGACACCTCGGAGCACTAATTACAGCCAACTCACGGTGGAAGAAGATATCTATCCTTGTCCGTCAGAACACAAATTAAATCATAAATGATTTGACGTGTGAATGAAGCCATTGGTCCATACACATTCTATTCTCTCTTAATCGCTATTTGAACACAATTTGTTTCAAATATATAAACATAATGTAATAACAATAAACATGTAGACAATACACATTGATAATACATGAGTTTTAACAAGTCTACAAAGTTACCAACAATACAATGAAATTACATTGTTTTTAAAAATAAATAAAATAAAATATTCAAAAATAATAATAATTAAAAAAAATAATAACAAGTTTTGAAAAATATTGGGGGAAAATAATAAAAATAAATTAAACAATTAAATAATTTTACATGTAAAATCCTCATCAAAATTTTTTGTTTTGTTATTTAATGTATCCTATTTATAAAATGACAAAGTTGTTGCAATATTAACAATATATATTTAGATTGTTTGGTTCAATGGGTATCATATTACTAAATTGTATTTGCTTTGAAGATTTAAACAGAATTTGTTTCACTATACAGCGAATGCTGTTGAATGAAGATATAAAATATTTGAGTGAGAAAGTTTTTTCCCAGCTTGGTTTCATACGTCTCATTTTTCAAGTTCCCTTGATAATTCACCTCCATTTGCTGTTCACGTCCTTAATACAAATGGACGTAAGAATTCTCATTTAGGTAAACCGTCACACAGACTTATGCATTCTATAGACAGTAGATTTAACAAAGCTTATCCATTCAACGGCTGGCAGAGAATGATGGGGATTGTAGTCTGCAAGAGGTAATTAAAAAACAAAACACATTTATAGATTAGATATTGAAAGCACACACACACAGGGCTATTCACTGCCATGTGAATTCTGGATAATTTAAACAAAATTTCAAAACTTATGCAGAAATTCTTAAATTTAGGTAGTTTGACCCAAAGTTTGAAATTCACGTTGAATTCTGCACAACTCCCAATCCCGGCAGTGTTTATCGCAAGCTATTCCCCTAATGGTTCAGGTAGCCAATTAAGACTACAAGGTCATGGTTTGTTTATGAAAATGCGATGATATCTAAAACATAAAATTGTTCCAAGATTACACTGAGACTGTTATCTTCTGTGAGTTTATTTTAATTAGTCTTTAAATCAGACTAATCATTCATTAGACATTTGTGTAAGTAAACAGAGTTCAAATTGTGGTCAGACAGGATGCACAACTTGAAAAGACAGGAATATTTAAAGGGACCTTACACTTATTTTTGTTACGGTTAGTAACACACCACTGTGGTTTTTTTTTTTAACAAGAAGCTGTGTTTTGTGTTTTCAATTTAATTATCTGAATAGTTTTTTTCATAAAAGCTATCTTACTGCTTGGGGTGTGCTCAAAGTGCTAGACAATGCAAACAAAATTTACAACAAAACAAGACATTTTATTTACACAAACATTGTTTTTATTTATACACACACATAGTATACTGCAGTTTAAACACATTAAAAGCGAGTTTTACTGCACACACTCCTACACAGCAAACAAACATTCAGAGCCCTAAAATATAAGGAACTCAGCAGGGTAGGAAAGAGGGAGCCTGGGATTTGAGAAGTATGCAGTACTATGCGTGAAATGGGATTGGGTCATAGGTGGACAACCTGATATTTTCATGGAATATCCCCTTATTTAGATTTTAGAAAATGCATACTTTAGACAACGGCTGAACTAGGGTACAGTGTATACATGCAGAGTTGATTGTTTTTGTTCTCGTTCCATTACAAATGGAATCTAATCTAGCATTATAGAATGTAGTTATTTAAAACTAGTTTTATGGTAAAAGATCTCCTTAGATAAACATGTAACCACAGCAATGATTGGATTGGATTAACATTTGAATGACATTTACTAGCCATAGAGAGAGCAAGAAGCTGTCATACAACATGACCAGAGAAGAGCAAGGACTCTTAGCCTTCTTGCAATCTCTTATTGCTTACAGAGGTCAGACCTGGCCTTCCTGAAGATCCACTGATAAAGAGCGTTGCTGTGAAGCGGGTCTATATCACGTATTACAGTAAAACACTGCTTTGTTTCCTCTCCTTCTGGTCACAACTTCAGATACATTTCGCTTGATTAGTAGGTCAACATTTAAATTTGGTTCATCAACCTTCCCTTCATTATATATATTTTTTTCAAAATTCTTTATTTTGATTTTAAAGGTGTTTAATTTTATCAAGGAAATACAGAAATAAGAACAAAGTTTGGGAAGGTTAGGCAATACACAATCCAAAAAAAAGAAGGGTCGCTTCCCTTAATTATATAGGCAGATAACAGGTTATTACCATGGCCCTTTGTACCAACAAAAAAGCATGAGGACCTGGTTTTGGTTTGGTTTGGTTAGGAACTATTGGCCTAGACCAGGCATAGGCAACCTTTGGCACTCCAGATGTTTTGGACTACACCTCCCCTGATGCTTTGCCAGCATTATGGATGTAAGAGCATTAAGGGGAACGCAGTCCACAACATCTGGAGTGCCAAAGGTTGCCTATCCCTGTCCTAGACTAAAACTACCAACACTTTGGTCTAAAAGGAAGTTATTAAAAAATGTGTTCCATTTTCTACGTTAGTGAGAGATCACAAGCTCAAACACTCTATAGAACTACAATCATAAAACAAAGTTATATTTTATAAAAATCCATTCAATGTACATCTACACTAACTAAACCTCTTTTCTCAGTTATCACAGTGATTGCATATTGTATTCTTATAATAGCAGAATATAGCCGGGACCAGAATTTACAAGTTTGGTCAACAATGTTGAAAATCAGTTGATGTCCAGCTACATTTAAAAGCTGGCAAAGCATGATGGGGTTTGTAGTTTTAAAAGTTTTCCATTTGACCATCTTGCATAACAAACGAGAACAATGGGAGGCAGGGTTGTTTTTTTTTTTTACTTGACCCATAGGACATCTATTTTCAACTTTAGGGAAAACAGATTATAAACATGTAAAGTTCTATTTATTTGGCACCTTATTCCATTTTCTCTCATTGTGCTGACCACGCATCATGGAGATGTGATGAAGACATTGGCTATTTAGTGAGTGTTTGGTCAGAGTGTACCTTGATTTACCCTCGTTGGTTTGGCATTTATAAGATAATTTGTAAACATTCAGACAATACTCCACCATTCACTCATGTGGCTTTTTTGCAAGGTCACATTCATTATCAGTTAAAGGTATAAGAGACTAGTGGTTAGTCACCCTTTAAAAGACTCTGAAAACTTAATATCCATTTATCAGAACAATTTATTTTTCTAAATGTTTCACTATTGGTATTCTGAAGTAGAATTCAAAGATTGAAGCGATATATCAGACAGAGACAATTTAGCTTTTACTAATGATAATCATCATAGTTAAATAACCTTGATCTAAGTCCAAGGGAGAAAAAAAATCTCTTCTGATAATAGATATTATTATGTTTATATACAAGGTGATATCCAATTACTGTCAGCTGTTTTGTTATCCTTCTGTACACTTTTTGTAGTCCATCGGTGTATTCTAATTATTGTTAAACTTATTCCAGTTTTGTGATTTGTATTACTCTCTGGCTCTGTGTCATTTGTCATTGATGACGCACTTTATTAGAAATATGTTAGTTCACACACATTTTACTTAAAGGGACACTATAGTCACCTGAACAACTTTAGCTTAATGAAGCAGTTTTAGTGTATAGAACATGCCCCTGCAGCCTCACTGCTCAATCCTCTGCCATTTAGGAGTTAAATCCCTTTGTTTATGAACCCTAGTCACACCTCCCCGCATGTGACTTGCATAGCCTTCCATAAACACTTCCTGTTAAGAGAGCCCTATTTAGGCTTTCTTTATTGCAAGTTCTGTTTAATTAAGATTTTCTTATCCCCTGCTATGTTAATAGCTTGCTAGACCCTGCAAGACCCTCCTGTATGTGATTAAAGTTCAATTTAGAGATTGAGATACAATTATTTAAGGTAAATTACATCTGTTTGAAAGTGAAACCAGTTTTTTTTTTTTTCATGCAAACTCTGTCAATCATAGCCAGGGGAGGTGTGGCTAGGGCTGCATAAACAGAAACAAAGTGATTTAACTCCTAAATGACAGTGAATTGAGCAGTGAAATTGCAGGGAAATGATCTATACACTAAAACTGCTTTATTTAGCTAAAGTAATTTAGGTGACTATAGTGTTTTTTTAAGGAAAATGTTTGTTTAGGTTTTTTTGTTTTTTTAAGTGGATACATTATGGTTATTGAAAATGGAGTGCTTAGAGAACGTGGAGTTTGAAGGGTTATTTGCAAGCTACTCACCCTCCTGTGATTGTTGAGCTGCAATAGCTGTTATACATTGTGCATCACTCTGTGTTAATGGGCAGGTGGTAAGTGATCCCTTCCACTTATTAGCAAATGATTTTAGAAACTCCAATTACAAAGTACAGTTTAGACGATTATGAATATTAACCTAGTACCAAACACCAATGCTGAATTCTCCTAAGAGCACATGGATCCCATTTTCCAACTCAATCAATTAAACCTTAATCTGGATATAACCAACTAATGCCAATGTTGGAAATCTCAGCTACCGCCCACAGCATTCCATTTGTATTGAAAGGGACACTCCATTGCAACAGAGTAACCCCCAGCTTTTTGAATGTGTTTCATAGATAATACATTACAGAGAATATGCAAAACAAAACATAATTAATATGTTTAAAGCCGTGAAACTTGCACATGCAGGCTGTGGTAGAAGACAAACCATTCTCAGACTGGCAAAAGACTTCACCAATCAGAAGCCTTTAATTCTGGTCTATGGGTCTGATCCTATTCCGAAAACTCCAGTCCAGCATGTGTTTACGGGATACATTGATCAGTACCCAACCTCAGTTCCACTCATCAGGCCTGTAAAGAATTGCTCAGTAAGCAGTCTTAACCATCGGCAGTGACTGTGCAGATCTTTGACTTGGCTCCTCTGATGAATAGTAGGAAAATGTGTAGTATGCTCGTGATTTATTTCAAGCAGTTATAAGACACTGCATGCATGAACACTGTGAAGGGAATGCTATGTCCCATAATCTGATCAATGAGCACAGATTGATAGGATGCTTTGAGCGATGCTTAAATGATTACATCTTGTTTGTTTTGAATCCAAAGCCTAGAGTCTACTCTAGACAATTACTAGTTTTGTAACAACCTATGAAACAGAAAAACTTGGGTCACTAAATTGCATCTTATGACATTAGGACCCTGGTTGAAAAATGTTGTCAGTAAAAGCAACAAATTTAAGAAACCACTGTGGTACTCTGCAGATGTGCCCAAAATAGTAAAAAACTAAAAGTTAGCATTTAGTAACTATAAAAAAACCCAGAGTAATGAAGATATGCAAATCTATAAGATTAGGCATTAAGAGGCCAAGCAAGTTATAAGAGCTTCCAAAGCACACACAGAAGAGAAAATAGCACAGTCGCAGAGTCAGTAAAAAAAGGGGCACAACATTTTTAGATACATAAATGAGAAAAGGAAAGTAAAACAAGGATTAGTTAGATTAAAAACAAAAGAAGGAAGGTATGTAGAAGAGGATAAAGGTTTAGCTGACTGCCGCAATTAATAATTTTGTTCAGTATTTACAGATGAAAATTAAGGAAAGGGGCCTCAGCTAGGAAAAAGGGCAAATTAGTCATTTGTTACATGTGAGTTTACAGAGGAAGAGGTTCTATTTCAACTGTCAAAAGTAAAGACAAATAAGTCAATGGGACCTGATGGAATACACCTAAAGTTATTAAAAGAGCTTAGTGGTGTACTAGCAAAACCAATAACAGATTTATTTAACCAATCATTGTTAACAGGAGTAGTCCCAGAAGATTGGAAGTTAGCGAATGTTGTGCCCATTTACAAGAAAGGTAATAGGGAGGAGTCAGGCAACTATAGGCCAGTAAGCCTTACTTCAGTAGTGGGGAAAGTAATGGAAACCATGTTAAAGGATAGGATTGTTGTACATCTAAAATCACAAGGGTTTCAAGATCAGAGACAACATGGGTTTACTTCAGGGAGATCATGCCAAACGAATTTTATTGATTTTTTTTGATTGGGTAAATAAAAAATTAGATCAGGTTGGTGCAGTAAACACTGCTTATCTAGATTTAGTAAGGCTTTTGACACTGTTGCACATAGAAGGCTTATCAATAAACTGCAATCTTTAAGTTTGGATTTCAATATTGTTGAATGGGTAAGGCAGTGGCTGAGTGACCAGCAACAGAGGGTTGTAGTCAATGGAGTATATTCGAAGCAAGTGGGGTACCTCAGGGATCTGTACTTGGACCCATTCTATTTAATATTTTTTATTAGTGATATTGCAGAAGGTATTGATGGTAAGGTATGTCTTTTTGCTGATGATACAAAGATATGTAACAGGGTTGATGTTCCAGGGGGGGATAAGCCAAATGGCAAACGAATTAGGTAAACTAGAAAAATGGTCTGAATTGTGGCAGCTGACATTTAATGTGGATAAGTGCAAGATAATGCATCTTGGACATAAAAACCCAAGGGCAGAGTACAGAATATTTGATAGAGTCCTAACCTCAACATCTGAGGAAAGGGATTTAGGGGTAATTATTTCAAATGACTTAAAGGTAGGCAGACATTGTAATAGAGCAGCAGGAAATGCTAGCAGAATGCTTTGTTGTATAGGGAGAGGTATTAGCAGTAGAAAGAGGGAAGTGCTCATGCCATTGTACAGAAAACAGATGAGACCTCACTTGGAGTATTGTATGCAGTAATGGAGACCGTTATCTCCAGAAGGATATTGATACTTTGGTGAGAGTTCAGAGAAGGGCTATTAAACTGGTTCATGGATTGCAGGATAAAACTTACCAGGAAAGGTTAAAGGAACTTAACATGTATAGCTTGGAGGAAAGACAAGACAGGGGGATTTAATAGAAACATTTATATACATAAAGGAAATCAACACAGTAAAGGAGGAAACTATATTTAAAAGAAGAAAAACTACCACAACAAGAGGGCCGAATGGTTCTTATCTGCCGTCACATATATGTCTATGTTGGCTAAAATAACCTTTTCAAAAAAAGCTTGCAAATGGGTTAAACTAGGAGTTTTTGTTTTCTAACTTAGTTATTATTGCCTACATTTTTCAAGTTGTCACCACAAAATGTCCATTATAAGATATAACCATGGCAAATAACAGGCCCATATCCTTAACAACACTTTATCAAAAGTAGTTTCCTTCTAGAAGAGATATACATGTAGAGTCCATCAAAGGTTTCATTTTTGGGTGGAACTCTATCTGCAGAAGCATCATTATTGTGGTCTCATCATCATCCAACCCGGAACTTCTTGGAGCAACGTATAAATGAACAGTGAGGGTCGTGGCTTCTGCAGAACCCGGAAGCACATCAACAGACCACCAGGGAGCAATGGAGGGCTCAGGTAAGGGGGCAAACCATTGCTAAACAGGTCAGGGTTCTCCTAGCATTATAATCACTCCATTGGATTTTAGTGGTTATGATTGGAGTAATCCTTCGAATACAAACAAATATATTCAATGGTAATTGGTAGGTTTTTAGGTATTTTATTAATCTACCACCAAGTCTACAAAGGAGCTGAACTCCCCCCCACTCCCCACCCCAAGAAAATCTTCTTCTTAAATCTTCTTCTTAATGAGCTTGATCTGAAATAGTGAAGTTGAGAGTCTTCACAGAAGTCTTGATGAAATGGATCTGAAGTTGTTAAACTAAGCATCTTCATAGAAGTCTTAATAAGATGGATATGAAACAGTCCACGTGCAAAAAGATATAAAAATCTCTGGAACAGTCTTTTTAACTTGTATTTCTTCTGGAATTTATGAATTCCAAAAGATGACCTCAACTGTCATATTGTTTCTCTCTAAATCTTTTTTTTTAAGGTTTCGATGTAATAGAGACACAGCTGTAGCAAGTTTTCTGTTAAAAACATACAATTTGTGGTTGCTTTGCACACAGAACCACCTTGTTTTATTAACAGTAAGTAGACTTGGTAGACTTTCTCAATTGTCAATTAAATCAGAGCAAAGCATACCAAGGAGTCTAGAGACATTTAGACAAAGTAAAAAATGCTGTTTCCTACAGCAACTCAGATATGATCGTTTATACACATCAACTGTTATGTTTTTGCAGGAAACATTTGTTTCCAAAAATCGACTGTGGCAGACTGCTGCATGGGTAAAATGTTCTCCATTGAGGTTGACATAGACTCATGATGGTGAGGCTGGTTGGCGAAGGAGTTCATGTTTCGAAATGTGTTGCACCTTGGCAATAAATTGCTAGATGTTTATTTGTTAAAATGTTCGATCTGTCAGTGAAGATCAAATAAACTTCTGCAGGAAAGCTCATGTGGGAAAAGACAACCGAGTAGCCTCCTCTCAGATCTGGTTGGGACGTAGGGAATAAACCTTACTTCATACCAGCTGTTGTGTCTTAAACAATTCAGTTAGTAGAAACAAATTAATGTATTTGCATGAGCCATACTTGAGGAAGGCCTGACTCAACCTCTTGTTCCAAGTGTTGCTTTAATAACATTAACAGTGATTGCCAGACAGACTCCCCGCGCTCTGCTGTCTGGTACAAGATCTGTATGGGCCCGGATATTTTTAAGGTTGTTAAAAACAAAGGTCTTTGGAAGAGATCCAGTTTATGAACTTTAGCAGAGAGCGATCGATCAGTAGGGAATATGTATAAATAACAATGCCACTGCCAACATTAAGCATGCGGATTCTTTCAGTCTCTGTGTTTGAGAGGTTAAGATGTCTGAATGTACTTTATAAATATGAATTAAAGTAAGAGCATGATTAGGCTGATGCTAGTAACTAGTTTTTGGCTATAAAAAAAATAAAAAAATCTAAAATCTACATTTTTAAATTTTTTTTTTAAGAATCCTGTTTAAATCTTAAAAAAAAAAAATAAAACACTTCCAATTTCTATTTTGATGCAGCTTTCACACTTGAAATCATTAATTCCCCTTTACAATGAGCAATAGGGAACTTTATTTGGCAGAACAAGAGACACAGGATTTCCAGGCAGGTACTGTACAGAAGGTGGGCTGGGCCTGCCGAATATTTACTTTTATTACCTGGCAGCTCAACTGTCACAGATTGTTATGTGGCACTCTCCCCCAGATGAATGGAAATGGGTCGACATAGAGGCTCTCATGGTGGGATCAGACCTCCCCCAGTTTACGATGTGGGTGCCGAGGGAACACAGACCTTTAATCAGGGTGACATGCCCAGCAATATTGAACGCACTACGTATATGGGATGCGACACGTCAAATATGGACTGGCCTCCTCACCGTCTCCACTAATGCCTTTGTTCCATAACAGAGCCTTCCCTCCAGGCACGGCAGCGAGAGAGTTCCACACTCTAGAAAGGGTATGCCTCCAGAGGATACACCACATGTTTCAGGGGGGAGAATTAGTACAGTTCGACGACCTTAAGCAACATCATCATCTAACACCCTCAGACTTCTTCAGATACATGCAACTTAGGGACTACACTAGCCGACCCCACATTAAAGCTGTAGCCTGCAGGCCAATTACCTTTTTTGAGAGACTGTGCGCAACAGGGAAGGCAACTAAAGGATTAATAACGCTGCTGTACACCCATCTTAGCTCCGAAAACACATAGTGGGGTAGATTGTCCTACACCGACCAGTGGGAGCGGGATCTAGGCGAGACTCTAGTGGGTATTGAATGGCAGGAAATCTGGGAAGCAAACAAAAATACATCATTGTGTGTGACACTTCAGGAGCAGTCGTGGAAAACCATGTTCCGGTGGTACACCACTCCAGTGAAGCTCTTTAGAATGCACAAAATAAGCACAGATGACTGTTGGAGGGGCTGCGGAACTAGAGGAACATATATACATATGTGGTGGGATTGTCCAATTATAAATAGATTCTGGAAATCGGTCGAGAACTTAGTGCAACAGATCTTCAATAGAAAACCACCTCTAGACCCTTGGGTATATCTGCTAAACAGGCCTCTAGAGGGGTGGACCAGGAAGGAGCAGAAACTACTGCACAAGATCACATTAAGCGCACGCAGAGCGATAGCAACAGCATGGCTGTCACTGGAGGGACCGAACTTCACGGGAGTAATTTCCAGGATCAAGGATAGTAGAATGATGGATGATCTAACAGCTATGGTGACAGGTACCACAGTGGCGTTCCAAAGAACATGGGAACCCTGGGATTACAGCCCACTGGGATAGGGAGGCAAGTGAGAGGAGACCTGCCTAGGGCTGGGAGGCAGGATGGACAACCGCTCCAGACCGAGACAACAGGACTGCAATGCAGGTACTGGTGTATGAAGCCGGGTGCCCCCGTCCTCCGCCGCGCATGCCCACGTCCCCTCATCTCTTTCTAAGTGTCTATCTTTTCCTTTCTTTCTTCCTTTCCTTCTATCCCATGCTTTACATGGGACCATGCGTACGCCGGGTACGAAAGGCCGACCTAAAAGGCTGGATAAGCACCATGGATATGGAACATAAGACAAAAACAAGTGGTACAATGTTAGAAGTACGCGATGGGTATTTGTTCGTGTTATAATCAGTTTATTTCTCTTAAACATAAAAAATCCTTGGTGGACAGTAGAATTGAGCAGAGTTAAAAGATATCGTGCTGAATAACTTAATGTGTAACAAAGTGGAAATGTTTGATATTCAAAATAGGCTTTTGCACAAGCCGACATGCTAAAACTGTTTCTGCCAAGATGAAAAAAAAAGAATAAAAAAAGGGAAATCATTAATTCCAAAAGAAATGCCATTAAAAAAGATTGTTCCACATATTTTCATATAATTTTAAGTAAACAGTTTCATATCCATCCTATTAACACTTCTAGGCAGTTTAATTACAGAAGACCTATCTCATCATGACCATGTTAGACCTTGGCAAGAGTTAATGTTACTCCTGGAGCGACAGGGTTAGCTTGTGGGGTGCTTTTGATGCAAATAATGTTTTGTTTTTTTAAATTACAATTCAGCTGGGACTGAATCTGAAAATTTGGTCTTGTGCATATAGCTCCAAGATCAACTCACTCCATATTACGTTGATGGATGGTTTAAGCAGCAAACTGTCTTGAAGACATAAAGAGACAAACAGACATGGTTGCTGTTGAAGCTACTGACACTTCTATATTAATTATTAAAAGCCCTTAACAATTCTCCCTCTCATTTAATTTCCTTTTTAATATACAAATACACCCACCACTTTTCGATCACTCCACCAGTGACTGTTTCTTTTCGCCTGCTAGTTCCTACACTACAAATTCTCACCTACAGGACCTTCTCAAGATCTGCACCATTCCTGCAGAGTGCCCTATCTCATGCTATCAGATGTTCGTTTGACAAGCCACTGGTTCTATAAGAAGTCTCTTAAAACTCATCAACATTATCTTTTGAAAAGCTGAACATCTCAGCCAACGTCTCGTGTTACAACAGTCCTCGTCCTGCCACACAAAACCTTTGCTTCCATAGTCCACTTCACACTCTCAAAATCCACTCTATGGTTCTTCCACACAAAACTTAAAGGACCACTATAGTGCCAGGAAAACATACTCGTTTTCCTGGCACTATAGTGCCCTGAGGGTGCCCCCACCCTCAGGGACCCCCTCCCGCCCGGCTCTGGAAGGGGAAAGGGGTAAAAACTTACCTTTTTCCAGCGCTGGGCGGAGAGCTCTCCTCCTTCTCTCCTCCTCCATTCCTCCTCCTGGGCTGAATGCGCACGCGCGGCAAGAGCTGCGCGCGCATTCAGCCGGTCGCATAGGAAAGCATTCATAATGCTTTCCTATGGACGCTGGCGTGCTCTCACTGTGAAAATCACGGTGAGAAGCACGCAAGCGCCTCTAGTGGCTGTCAATGAGACAGCCACTAGAGGATTAGGGGGAAGGCTTAACCCATTAATAAACATAGCAGTTTCTCTGAAACTGCTATGTTTATTAAAAAATGGGTTAACCCTAGCTGGACCAGGCACTCAGACCACTTCATTAAGCTGAAGTGGTCTGGGTGCCTAGAGTGGTCCTTTAACATCAACATCTCACCCCAACAACACATTGATCTTCCATTCGTCTTCACTGATCCCACTTCCTCCTAGATAGTAAGCTCATTGGAGTTGGGCCTAATGTCCTGTATCTGCCAACATTATTTTGTCTGTGAACTACTTGCTGCAAGATAACGCCACTGTATAATTGTAAAGCACTGTAGAATATGCTGGCGCTATATAAATACGGTTAGAATTACTCAATAACACTAGAAAGAGAATAAGTTATTTTATTGCAAGTTACATAGGACAGAAAGGTTCATTTTAGACTTTTTTTTTTTTTAGTATTACATTTGAATAGCTTTTATTTTAACATCATTATACTTTAACCTTAAATCTGCCATTTTTGCAGAGTCAAATTGAAAAACCAGTATACGGAAGTATTACCTTGCAGTAAACGTGTAAAATAACAGGAAACGATTGACAAACAGTGCTGCCTACAATGTCAGGCAAAACAAACATGTCATCAAAATCTTACACCACTCAATATCTATACAATAAACATATAAATAGTGTGCATTAAACATTTTTACATGATCTGGAACAAGAATAATTACACTGAGTTAATCTCAGAACTGTACACATTATAGAGAGCCAATCTCCAGAACAGGTTGTCAGCATAAAAAGTTTTATTAAAAAATATGAAGGGTCATATTCTTTATTAGTCACTGTCCTTTTTCAGAAAGAATTGTCGAGAAAGTTCCCAGTTTTGACGAGGGAAACGGCTGGAGAATTCCAGGTAATGCTCAGAATTATCTGCAAATAAACAATAAATCACAAGATGAAAGACATATGGCAAAACACTCGCATTTGAAATGAGATGAATGAATGAACAAGACATTACATCACTGATCATGACACAAAGCATGTAGAAGTACGAACTATACTAACATCACATTGATAGCCCATTACCAATCCCAGGGTTTTAGTCAAGGGTTAAGTGGGTATAGAAAATGAAAGTTAAAACCCCCTCCCTTTAAATAACCTATCACTTCAACTAACCCACATCCAAACACTTGGTTTTGAAGCATTACAATGTATTCTGAGTCTTCTATCAATCTATCAATCAATTAATAAAGATCAAGCTCTGATTCTTTATGTCTGTAATTACGTCTGTACCTCAGGCAGTCCACGTCCAAATTCCCACCTCGGTCCCTCATGTAATTCCCAACTCTGTTTGTAACTACTCATCATTTTCCTCCTTTGGTCACCTGTTCCATTTGTGAGTCCCCACCTCTGCCACTATTGTGGTCCCCTGTCCTGTAAGGTGACTTGCTGCAGTGCCTAGGCTGGTATCAGCATGGAAAGGGGGACTTCCTCTCACCAGCAATGTATCAGTTAGCATAAGGAAAATATAGTTGTACATATTACTGATAACAAATTCAGGCAGTATACGAGCAGTGTGGTTGTCCATTTGGCCGATGGCCCCAACAATGGAAGGTGTAAGACATTCAGGGAATATGACATTCCTACTACGGCTAAACTTTAAGTTTAGTACAGGAACTCTTGAGACACAGTGACTTTGTATGAGCGACATAATGTTTATATGTGTAATGTGTATACTTTTCTTACAGCAATCACAGTAATTTAAATTCAATGCACTTGGTCATAGAACCAAATATATTAGAATACAAGTGCAGAGTAAAATAATGTAATTGTTTAGTCATTTCCACAAGGGTCACCTATACCTTGTTATCTGTATTAATAATAATGTTGACCGATGCATTTAATTACACTTTGGGCAAGAGACATTATTACTTATGTTTTATTTTCTGTTATCTATTTTAGTTGGTGTAAATTGTTAAAGAAAAAACATTTCTGCCGAACTCCCAGAATGCCACATAATTCTATGCAAACGATCCCACACTGCATGTAATTTTTAGATTTTAACTCTGAATTCTACAGGCTATCTTGGCAAAGGTCTCCCACTATCTACTAATGGGACTTTCTTCATCTCGGCAACATGAAGCGTACACACTCACGTCATAGTAAAAAAAAAAAAATCTGATGGCTCCAAGCCAGACATGCAATAACTTACAGTAAATATAAAAAGTAACAAAAATCTATCTTTTGGTGTGTAGGTGATGTATACCAGCACTTGTTGGACTGTACCTCATGCACCAGAGAGATTCTTGCACATTATTTTATCCTAATCTTAATTCATACTACATGTCCAACAGATATATCACTTATGAAACAAAACTCAGGTTCAGCTTGATGAGAGCCAAGTTATACAGATCTATGCATTAGACCCAAATCTGTATAAAAATGCCCAGCTAGGGTTAAATTGATATACTGTGTGTGCATGTCAATGTACAAGGATCTGGGAGTGCTGGATATATGTTTAATTGATTTATATGCCTACAAGAGTGTTTGAGTTTGCAGCATTTATGTAGGTGATAGACACAAAACTTTAGGCTGCTGAGAGTCTAATTCTGGATTTTTAACCTCACCATAACGTACCGTGAACGTATACTAGGATTCCTACTGTCTAAGCTACCTGAAGAATCAGGTCTATGGGCTCTGCCCATGTTTGCGATCCCCTGGAATGCTAACCCTGTGGAGTAGTCTGTCATCTCTGTACTGCTCTTAGGACAGAAAGTTTAATTATTGAAAGACCACCCACAGAGCCTATAATAAGCCCTCCATATAGTGCACTGCCCCATGTAATAAAGTGCTCAGAACTAATGTGACCCGCAGGGTGTGTGCATGGGAAGGTAATTTAACCTGCTCTTGAGATGCTAGTTTGTTTAGCAAGTAACCATTTTCAAAAGCAGACAGAGCCTTTGGGTAAACTGGTCTTTGTTGGTCATAAAAGAACATGCTGTCTCTCAATGGTCTTTTGTTGTTAAGTTGTTCAGTATTTATTATGCACAATGAATTAACACCATGCTCATTATGCTGCTTGTCCTGTCAATGGCATCTTTACAGAGCACTTTATTTCCATGGTCTCAAGGTCAGGGGGATAGACAGTTCTAAGTCTGAGTGACGGTAATCAGCCAGCCTTGGTGACATTACCTTTGTTTTGAGACGTCCTGCTTTCGGGATGACTTGATCCTTGCAAACAGTCCTGGGACAATAACATAATACATTGGTTAGTAGAGCATCAAACAGTTACAATCCTTACATGCCACAACTTTCTCTATTTATTGTCAGTAAAGCTGCCAACGGCGCCTTATTTTTCAGCAGCATTGTACAGTGACTAGTCTTCCAGTTAGGCTCGCAATCTCTACAGCTAAATAGATGCAGTAAACGCAGTTGTTTTTCTTACATGATTACAACGCATAACAACATATAACATGGTAAACAAGCATGGCTGCAACGTACAACATATAACATACAGTTAGAGACACAAAAATTTAGACACTGACACAATTTTTGTAATTTTGGCTCTGTATGCCAAATGGATTTAAAATGAAACAACAGAGAGGCAATTGAAGGGCAGACGTTCAGCTTTAATCCAAGTGGTTGAACAAAATATTATATGAAACTTTTTGGAATTGCAACCATTTTCATACGTAGTCCCCTTATTTCAGGGGCTTAAATGTAATTGGACAAATAAATAAAATGTAAATTTGTAATACTTTATTGAGAATCCTTTGCAGGCAATGACTGGTTGTAGTGTGGAACACATGTACATCCCCAAACACTGGGTTTCCTCCTTTGTGATGCTTTGCCAGGCATTTACTGCAGCTATCTTCAGTTGTTGTTTGTTCGTGGGTCTTTCTGAATTAAGTTTTGTGTTCAGCAAGTGAAATGCATCAGGTCGGGTTGAAATCAGCTGATTGACTCAGCCATTGCAGAATATTCCACTTCTTTGCATTAAACTCCTGGGTTGCTTTCACAGAATGCTTTGGGTCACTGTCCATCTGTAAAGTGAAGCACTGCCCAATCAACTTCACTTAATTTGGCTGGATCTGATCAGACAATATATAACTATACACTTCAGAATTCATCTGGCTGCTTCTGTCACAACAATAAACACTAGTGACCCAGTGCCATTGGAAGCCATGCGTGTCCATGCTTTCATACTGCCTCCACCGTGTTTTACAAATTATGTGGTGTGCTTCCGATCATGAGGCCTTCCAAGCCTTCTCTGTTCTTTTTCTTCCCTTCATTCTGATACAGGTTAATCTTAGTTTTATCTGTCAAAAGAATGCTGTTCCAGAACGGGGGTTGGCTTTTTAGATGGTTTTATGGCAAAGATTAATCTGGCCTTTCTATTCTTGAGGCTTATGATGGTTTGCACCTTGTGGTGACCATTGCTCTTGTGATGTCTTCTGTTTATGGTAGACTTGGATAATGATACCTACCTCCTGGAAACGGTTCTTCACTTTGCTGGATGTGGTGAAGGGGTTTATCTTTAACAAGGAAAGGATCCTATGATTACTCACCACTGTTGCGTTCCGTGGACATGATCACCAGTGTGTTCTTTTTTTTTCTTGGAATGTACCAAACTGGTAATTTGGCCACTCCTAATGTTCCTGCTATCTCTCTGATGGATTTTTTTGCAGCCTAAGGATGGCCTGTTTCACTTGCATTGATAGCTCCTTTGACCGCATGTCGTGGCTTCACAGCAACAGCTTCCAAATGCAAATGCCACATCTGGGATCAACCACAGACATTTTAGCTTCTTAATTGATGAAAAAAACAACAAAGGAATAGTCCACACTTGTCCATGGAACCGCTTTTGAGTCAATTGTCTAATTACTTTTGGAACTTGAAAAAGAGAGAGCTACATATTAAAGAGCTATAATTCCTAATACCTTCCTCCAATTTGGATGTGAATGTCCTAAAATTAAAGCTAAGAGACTGCATTTTAAGACCATATTAATTAACTGTAACTTGAATTTATTTTGGTAAACAGCTGAAATAACAAAACTTGTGCCAGTGTCCAAATACACCTAACCATGTAACATAGTAAACAAGGAGGTTAACAACGAAAAGTGAAAAGGAGGGCTCGCCCAAGCAGCTTGCAATTTATTTACTGTGATAATATGTTTAACATTTGACGTATTGTTAAATATAATTATATGTTCAGGGCACTGAAGTATTTAAGGTGTATTGTGGTACCTTTTATTACCAGAAACAGGGAAATAACCTCATAAATAATTTTTCTATGGGAACGCTAAAACAACAGTGACAAACTCAGAATACAAATTAAACCCTTTGCTTCTCATATGGTCCAAACACAACAGTTTAATGTTTTATATATACATACACACACACACATTTAAAAAAAAATTTTTTTTTTGTGTAGTTGGGTTTAATTTGAAAAGGTTATTTAGTTAAGCATGAATTGTTGGGAATTCAAAGTTTATTAAAAATTTATTTAAAATTTTATGACAGTTGTCAAACTGTAATAATTATCCAAGTTGACTATGTTTTCAGTTTGAAAATTCTGGCTAAAATGTTAAATTCAGTTTGCATTCCTGGCAATTTACACTTTCAAAAATGAATTCTTTGGACATAAAAGTAATAGAGGCAAACTAGGTTAAGGAGTATTATTTATTTTTGAGGTTTGTTTTTATGTTTTCAAAGTCTCCGCATCCAAGCCACTTTTTCAATGTGCAAATGTCGTGCACATATCACACTAAGAAAGTAACTGAAATGAAGGTCCCTAACACTGCAATAAAGCCTAATTTTTGTTGAATTGCTCTGCGAATACAATGTGGGATGAATAAAAAAAAGCAAACAGCCATAGTTGTTTAAGCAGTCCTATCTAGTTGCCATTCTGGAGGATACCACTGATGAACGAGACTGGCCTGCTGCTTCCTCAGAATCATGAAAAATAAGCAAATGTGACACAGTGTTTACAGGTTATAAGATTAGAGGCCAGAAAGTAACTCTGTGAAGCCGGGAATTACACAGCTCACAGATCCCGTCTCAACTTTGCTTTTAGTTTAACTCATCTGCTGCCAATAAGTATTGCCCCTGAAAAAAAAAATGCTTCCAATAAGTTTTGGAATTTTGAGTTTACATAGTTAGATTACATGTGTTCACAGAACACTCCTCGCTTGGAGGAGGAAACAGATAAATGCAAACAGTTTGTTTAATGGTAAAAAAAAAAAACAACCCCAAACCCCGTACTAACCAGAGAATACAAAGCACTGGTTCTTCTAGATCGTAACAAATTTATTTGCGTTGTAATAAGTTTACTAACTATGAAATATATTTATATAAAATAATAAATAATTATCCTCCACACATCAAAATAAAATGGCAAACAACCAACTATACTGTTTATTTCACAAATCTATTAAGTAACTATTCTTTATTTTTTTTACGAGAGATTAATTGGTGATGTAACATGCAAAAAAAAAATAAAAAAATTATCTGTGCTACTAATAATTGTTACTATACAACTAGGGAGCAAACTCATGAGTTTACTCTTTGGGGAAAATAAATATGGATTTTTATTATTAAAAACTAAAGGAAATAAAAATAGCTTCAATAAAATGAATGTAAAAAAATAAAAATAACTGTAAATAATTTAACACAAAAAATATCTAGTTTATACATAACCATTTGCTGATATATAATGCTCACAGACTTCAGTTTCTAGAATTCTTAGTAATTTCATTCTCCTATATCAGACTGTTTTTAATGATAAAAAACACACACGTATTACAGGCTAAATGTTCTGTCTAAAATTTAATTATATTTGGCCTTTGGAAACCTTGCTTCGTGGTTCGCCAGATACAGCTCACAAGGATAAGATGAAAGATTAAAAAAAAAAATGAAATAAAATAAAAAAGTAATTATGTTCTAAGGAGTTAATCATATGTTAAATACCAGAAGACAAGTTCACTTTGTAAACTTCATCAGCTGCATGTCAACAGCAAGATAAAATATAAGTCATGAGAAAGTGGTTTTTTTTCTTCTTTTCTATCGTGTAACAGTTTAATTTTGCCCAAACTTTCCTTAATCACATTTTTCCGCTGCCAAATCGAGGCATAGCAGAGTAATATATTATCAACACTATCATTATACGGAAATTTGTACAATAATTTACTGAGCAACTGAATACTACACAGAGGGATAAAATAACACAGTAATAACAAAACAGAATAAATAACTACATGCAGCAATAAAATAAAGCTAAGTTATGAGCATATTAAATGTTAAACATATTACAATAAACAAACAGTTGAATTTAGACAATAACGGATAACGTAGCACAGAGAACGAAATAAAAACATGGACAGATATACAAATAAGCCGGAATCTCTGAATACATAAAAAAAAACAAAAAAAAAACTAAAGTTGCGTAAAATAAAAGTGCTAAAACAACAAGCGACATACTGTAATAACAAACACAGCAGCAAGCGAGGATCGATACAAAACTAAAAAACACAAAGAATATTGCTTGACAAGTAACAGGATAAACTATTATCGCACAAGACATTTCAAACAAATATATTGTGACACTCTAAATTAAGATTTGCAGAGCATTGTCAACATAATAGCAATTTTAAGGAATAAAATATCCAAGTTATAATAGCAGCTTAGCGTGCATTTTTTCACATAGACAAGACTGTATTAAAATGTGCAATTTTCGGCAATGCCCGGTTCATCAACCACGAAAATATAAAACTATATATATCTGCACGCTATACTACACTATGAGGAGCTTTAGAAAGCCACGTACTATACCATATAGCATATTAAAGAGAGTTTTTAGCCTGCAGTATAATGCAGAATGGTAATTAACTTATGTCTGGTCTTTTAAATAAACACACACATATATATATATGAACATCAATATAGCCTGAATTCCACCAATTCTGAAAGCTCTGGTTTTGCGCAGAAAAATCTGTAAAATTAAAACAAAGCAATTTTTTTTTTTTAAAAGAGCAATTGGACCCATCTACATAGGTCTGACCAATGTGATAATTATATTTACAATCGCAGATAAAAATATAACTTCTCTTAAACAAAGTATGTTGCTCAGGTCTTTTAATGATCTCTTAGCATACAGGACACAGCCAATGAATTCCACACTTAGAATTGTGTAGAATACAATATCTTGCTATGACAAATGCTTACTGTGTTTCTGGTGACAAATGTAGCCTCTACGAAAGCAAGTCCACCTTCAATGCAGCCCCACTAGCCATGGGGAGGGAACTACTTCTACTAGCAGATCAGAATACTGCAGTGCTGTCCTAATGCATGGCAAATGTGTGGATATCCCCCAGCCCCAAATAAGTGTTATAGACCTATTCACTAAAGAGAGAATTCCAAGTGAATTTCAAATTCAAGGTCAAACAAGCTGAACTGAAAAAATCATCTAAGTCAGTTTGGCTACTCTGCCCTTAAACATGAAATTCACTTTGAATTCACTCTGAATTCTCACTATTAGTGCTAAATTTCAGATGACATACTAATCACTAGCAGATATTGGTCAATGCTCAGTATTATTTAATGTATAGTCCAATATATAATTTGCAGAATATCACTTACATATACAATCAGTGCAAAAACCCAAAGGCAAGGAAAATGAATAAATATCACATTAGGGTCACATATTACTTATCAAAAATATAGTAAATATTTGCCTTATAATTGGACACACATGAACAAAGTTATGCTGCTCTACATGTGCACTAAGCCACTCCACTTTCATGGTTTTAATTTCCAAGATAACTATTTCGAATATTAATGTGTAATCTGAGCTAATTTTAAATGTGAACTTTAAATTAAAAATAAATAATGATTGATTATTCCCAAGATTGCTCAGACTATTGGTAAAATGTCACTTCATTTTCAGTCCCCCGAGTTTGTATTGCATATTCTTACATAAACATGACAATGTAATAACATACAGAGATGGAATGAATGAGCCCAGATACAGAGCATAGTGTCCAGTGAGGGGGCTGGAAAGCAATCCCTTTTATTGGGCATTACTGGACACATGAGCATGTTTGTTTTTTGTGGTTTGCCTTTATTGTATTTCCTGATTTCTACATTATATATTTCGGCATTTCAATAAAATTTTGCATTTAATTAAACGGTTTCTATAAAAAAAAAAAAAAAGGACTGATTAAAAGTAATTATCTTGTTCCATTTCACCCCTGAAGTGAATTATAACCAGTACACAGATATTGTATTAATAAATGTTTCCATGCTGAGTTTTTTTTATCTCGGTACTTTATCAATCTGCCTAAAATAACAATGTGACTGTAAATAGGGTTAGAGTATTTTCCGCAAATGTCTGCTCACAGTTACATATGACTGAAATGGTTCCGAGCAAAAATACACCCAATGCTGCAGAGACTCTCAGTCTCTATCCCCACAAAGTCATTTTTCTTTCCAATCACAGATCCCTCCCACCTCTCCTATCAGCCCAGGGTTCTGCTCCCTGTCCCAGCTTTTACCTGAATGAAAGTAGCGAGAAGCTGACAGCTTAACTCCTGCTCCAATATCAGTCTGTTCTGCGGGTTGTTGTAGCAGGCAGAGATCAGTGTGGGAAAGAGTAGTCGGACCAGCCGAGAGTCACTGAAGTACTGGAAGGGAAGCTGGCAGAGTTTCTGCAGGACCGTGGGGTGACGGCCTGACTGGACAATAACCTGTACAGGAATAATATTAGACGTTAAAAGAGAGTCTCGGCTCTGTAAGGAATGTAGGAGATCCTCTGTTAGCACAGAATAATTTGCTAATGGAACGAATTACTGTTAGGATTCCTACACAGACAAACTAACTCACACACAATAATAACACTTAGCTAAAACCTGATATCGGTACTTCCTACGTTCCGTGAGCAATTCTTCTGCCATGTACATTGAAATACAGAAAAGGCAGTAATAAATAGTCTGCTGGTTGTGTAAATGATTACCTGATAGAATATAGATCTATTCAGCCAATCCCTAAGATTAAACAGAAACTCTCCACTATACTGCTGGGACTGCACTGCCGGGGGGATTCAGATTTTGCAGGGGAGGTAGGGAGGGTTTAATTCATATACTCTGTTTTGAGTGACTGCTAAGAACAAAAGTGGGGGGAAAACAATACATCAAAGTACATTACAAATTTCCAATGCAATTAGAAAAGACATGATTTTTAAACAAATATGGAAATTACAACCATATATTTGATAGTTATCAATACGTTAAAGAGTGCTGATGGTCCATCACGAATGTTGACATCATCACACTGTTCTAATAGTTTCTGAAAACACTTTGATCAATATCAGATCTGTGCAAATGGTTAAATACTCAAGTTTTGCCAAATACAATCTTGCCGAAGAGGAGTTAACCACACTTTAAAAGGACCACTGAAAAGTTAGCAAATTTAACACCTTAAAGGGACTTGGAAACAGTTTTTTTTTTTTTTTTTTATCAGTTCAGCAGGTTTACAGCAGAAAATCAAAGGTAGTTAAAACATCCAGAAACATTTTTTTTTTTTTTAAAACAAATAACCAAAATATTGTATTTGTGCATGGGGAGAATGAACAACACAAACACTACCCTTGCCTTGTTAATGTGTGCAAGTAACGTTAATGAACAATTCCTCATTAATCAATTACAGGACAAATAAGCGTTACAACAAAATCTAAAACAAAAAATGACACACAAGCACAATATGTAAGAATAAAACCACACACTAAACATGTTAATTAAGCACCTGTCACCTATTAGATCATAATTAATGCGGCTGTCTCGAAATGTTAACCTAGGATGTAACTGAGAACCTTCAAAGGCGCTAATTTTGTGTTTGTCGTTAACTTTGTGATATTGGCTTTTCCACAATTTAGGATCCATTTTAAGATGATAACGCTTTTATTTTTTCACAGAGAACGTATATATTTAACAAAAACTTTTTATTTTTTTTTAACCATACTCTGCACAGAAAATGTATGGAATGTATTGTAATCTCTGCAGCATTAGCAACGTGATCCCCCTGGTTTTACACTGTCCCCCAAAGAAAGTAATGCCCATATGAGTAACAGTATTTAGCAAATTATTAGAGTGATAATATTAACAGTTCACCAAAATCTAAAACAGGTTGTTACATTACACAATAATTTGATAACTTGTGTACCGATATCAATCTTTCTTTCATGATTTAGAACACAATGCATATTTCTTCTATACTGCCATTTATGCAAATGTTAGGGATGATATGAATACATATAGTATAACTAAAAATGCAACGGCCATAAAACACACTACATATGAGTACACATAAATATACAATCAGCAGTCAGAAGACAAGTATAAAATGATGTTATGTGGACTAATACCGTTTCCTGTCCAGTGACCTGTTTTATGTTTAAAGTGTAAATCTAATTCTACATTGTAGCAGCATTGCAATAATGAAGATGAAAATAAGTAATGATTCACGCTGCCTACTAGACATATTAAACGCAATCAATAGTAGTTTCAGAGGAGATCGATCAGCTAATAATTCCTTTACTGCTACTTGGGCAAAAAAACAAGAATATTTTGTATTCTGTATTGCTTAAACTCCTTCACGGTTTTAAACTCAACCACCTTAGCTGGAAGGCTATTCCATGCGTCCACTACCCTCTCTGTAAAGTAGTGGACGCATTGTTGCCCAATACTTTGCAATACGTTGCTTTGTACATTGGTCTATTTAACACATGTATATGTATAGCAGCAGTTATTTTTAGTGAGCGTTTTGTTTTGAAAGAGTAAGATATGAAGGGTATGTTATCAAACAAGTATTGTGTGTCTAATAAATACATTCACTCTAAATAAACTATTCCTGCAAAACATCAGCCCTTTCTACTTGAGCATAAAAATCACCTCTTTCATTTATTCTTAATTTGTTTATTTTTTAGATCTAGCTGGTTATACGTAACATAGCCGTGCACATGCAGGGAATGTCTTAACGGGGGTTCGATTCGTCCTGCCTGTCCCCATTTACATCACTAATTGTTCTTTTGACTAATTTCTAGTTCTCCAATGAAAGCTAATCAGCACAGTAATTGAGAGTCCCATTGTGTATACCTGTTGGCATTTTGTGCCACTGCTTGCAACATTTTCATGGCATTTATTTGCAATAATTCAAGTTCAGGTTAAAAACAAAACATGAATTACTAAATGAGCTTTAATGGGGAACCTACACAAGGCTTTATTTTTGCAACTGAAACTTTACTATGGCTTATGTTTTTTTTCTTTTACATCATGTGCCAGACTGGTCTATTACTGCCAGAACAAACTATGCAAATAAGTTTAACTCCCATGATGCTCTGCTCTACTCTCTAAGCAGATCCCTGAGTGTGCATGTAATGAGGATGCTGCGGAGGTAAGTGTGTATTATTTATTTTGCATTGCACTCCTCCCCCCAATAAATACTTTATTATTGTTTTTGCAGTGCAGGAATGAGTAACTGTAACTGTCAGAGAAGAATTTGGCAGGTTTCAGAAGTTGCCAGTGTTTTAATTTATAGTGAGATGACCCTTACATCTACACCCTGTGTTTAGCATTTATTTATATTAATAGGAATTAATTAAAAAAATATTTACGGAACTTGGCAGCCGCAGCATTGATTTAAAACAGGGATAGAATAAGGGCAGATGTCAAATAAGAGTAGAAGTAAAACTCCCATCATGCTTTGCCAGCCTTTAAACGGAAGTTCTCTATCAGTTGACTGGCCAGTTACCGAGTATGTTAAATTTAAAACATGCACAATCATTTAACACATGGGAATTCCTTGTCCATAAACAGAAAATAACTGCAAGAAGTAGCACAAATAATCAAACTGAAGATGTATCCCCCTTATCCCCTAATCAGCTATTGCTGCCTAAACGTTGCAATTCAGTTTTGATAAACTACCTTTTGGTGTTTAGTGAATAAGCCCCGATAAGTTATAGGACATGCATGTATTAAGACTCTGAGAAGCAATCTGTGTTTGTTATGGTAATGATTTGTATATCAATATAAATAGAGTTTACACGGCTTAGTGTTAGATTTCTGATAACGTTATTTATCCAAATAATGGAAAGACTATTATTACTTTGTATATAGTAATTACCAATTATTTTGACGAGATGTGCAATTTGGACGGATAACAATTTCTAATTCCTTTAAATGGGCAGGGTGTGTATAATTTGAAGAAGAAGAAAAACAAACAACAAACGTATAGACCACTTGTGATTCTCCCCTCCCCCCTTAAATTTATGGTGGAGTAAAAGCAAATATGTGCTTTCATTTATTTTATTGATATGAAACCCTTACTCCTCTACAGTCACTTTGTCTTTATGATATTTCTGTTTCATATCCACGAAAGCACTGCTCGTAAAGTGCTGTTTTGTAAAGATCACAGGTCACAAGTCCACGGGACGCTTTCAGATGTGTAAAAAGACAGATGACACATTCCCATTAACATGTAAAAAGGGAGAAATTGCTTGTTTCACTTTCAAAAGAAAACTCAGCAAACACAATCATTTTTCGGCTTTTACCGTGTGCCTGCATTAGGTGGGAGCTGGTCGTCAAGGGATTTTGAATGCCAACAGCCAAGAGGCACTATGGCAGCTATGGCATATGCTTGCAAAATAAATAAAAATAGGATGAACCATATACTTACATATTTGTGAATTATCATTAGACACCTTTTGCTTACGCTGCGAGGTAAAGTAACACTAACAAGGATTTTTAGAAAACAGGTGCACCTGGAGAAGATTACTTTAACAGAAGAGGAATACAAAACTGTGTTTTTTGTAAACATTAAGGAGCTGGTGTATTTTGCACCACTATACAACGGATAAATTAAACAGATATGTAAATCAGGGCAATCAAATTTAGAGAGTGAGAGAGAAAACCCCCAAAACAAAAGACAATGAGGACTCAACTCAAATGAGCAGAAAGGCTAGGAGAAATGGGTATTAAATGAATAAAAGCTATAGTGCAATGTATGCTGTTATTGTTTATATATAGATGTTTAAACAATATATATTGTCCATAGCGGGTACGGTATAGAAAACCAAATAAAATACATTGTGACATACAAAGTTTGGTGAACAGTACAAGATAAAACAAGAAACTAAATTGTAATAGCTGCCGCTCTATAGGGGTTGCAATGATTCTCCGCAGTCGGTGATATCTATATGTGCCACACATAGAAATTTACTGGAGGAGAAAAATAGAATAATGATCCCCCTCCTCCCCACCAAACAACATAAGAGATACTACAAGACATAAAAGTAATTAAGAATTTAGTTGAATTTTATGTTTATAAAAAAAAAAAAAAATAGAATAGAAATAAAATAGAAAAATAAATAAAAGTAGATAACTCCATGGCACTATTATCTCCTTTCAGTTATCAGTTATCTGTACTGCTTATAAAATTGCAATGTCAGAATATAGATTTGAAATTTTACCTCTGTGTAGAAATTAGAGTCCCTAGTTTTTATTCCACCCCAATAATTGTAGGTAGAAATATTATGCCACATACTTATGCTATCTGTACTAGGCACACAAAAAAATAGCATCTAAGAACGACAATGTACAATTGCTTCTTTGTTCAAGTGTACAGGACCAATTCACATCTTTATACATATACAGTAGCAAAAATAAGACGGAGGGGTTTGTGTTTCCTCCGAGAATAGTGCTATTATTTAGTTTTCCTCTTTCCATTCACTTGGCATTCTGTAACCTGGAAACATGTATCAGAATGCACAAACCGATTAAACAACAAGAACAGCAGGTTATCTAAAGTATCAATAAGAGTGTATATACCCTGTCTAAATTACATATAAAAATACTACCTACTTTTTATGATAAATGCAAGCTTTTTTAAAAAAATTTTTATAGAAGAAGCAGAAATAGAGGAAATTTTGTTTATTTAATATTTTTTTGGGTGAGTTTAAATTGTAAAGAACAATACATATTTAGCATTTCCCAAATAACGCACACATTTGGGTTGATTTATAAATGTGTCTCTAATTGAAAAAGCAATAATGCAATAATGTTTTTGTGATCTTCTACTGGTTTCCATGGCAATTTCAATTTATCTAAATCGATCCACAAATCCTCATGACTTTTAAATAAATACACATGACTTTTTTACTTTGTATATTAGTTCTTTTCTTTTATTATGTTTACAGCAGAATAAATATTCATGATGACAGATACCTGCACTATTATATTTTGCTAATTATGGTGCTATAATGAAGAAATCTGGTGGTGGTTGCCAAACTTCAGCAAAAGCTAGCCTTTGAGTGTGATATCCAAGATAGTGCATCTCAAATTGCCTAGTTTGCTTTGTTGGGGTCTCCCATGTTCTGAAGGTATGGGAATCGATATAGGGATGTGCAAAACGTAGAATGACTTTAACCTATTTTTTCCTTCAACCTAAACTACTTTTAACTATTTTTTTAAATGTATTTTTTAAACATGTCAGCAGAAGGATATATCTTTACAGGCGTGTGGTGGGCAGGTTTTAAACCAATCAATGTCAAGGGGTTTCTATATTCTGCATTAGTAAACAGTCACCCAAAAGACCGAACATTTCATAGCCACTTAGTCAGGCTTTGTGAAAACCTTTTCATCAGCCCACGATAAACATCTCCTATTAACCTTGATGGAGGGAGGGGCAGACATTTAGGTGTATGCATGGTGCTGTGAGATAGGACACCCACGTTTTGTCATTGGCGCCAGATCAGTTTCCAGAGAGAGAGAAACATTAACTTTTCAGCTGCCAAAGAAGCAGAGAGATCAATTGCAATGTAGAAAATTAACAAACTCCTTTCCCCCAAAAATATAATCAGATCGACTTTTTAAATAAATAATACGAATAAAAAAAGCTCTGAATATGACATTTTGAAGTGCTTTCTGTTAATTTTCAAACCGATGTTCAATTTCATTGTAAATCTAGTTAGAGGGTTCGTATAACTAATAGACTTATAAAGGGCTCTAGTGTGACTAGTAATATACTATCCAGCAAACAAGACATAACTGTGTTAAAACAGCTAGATTAAAGCACATTCAAATAAGACATGTCACCGCTTTTAGGACTTAGACAGAAAGAGAACCTGAAGACCCTTGTAAACTAGTGATAAGTCACCAATTAGTACGTAGCATGCAGAATAAACAGGAAGCTGGGATGCACAGGAACAAAACTGTCTAAATCTAAAAATGAATAATATGAAAATGGCAATGCAGGATACTAGGCTGTACGTGGAATGCAATGTTTACATTTAGCCAAATGCATTTCTTTACTTGCTACCATTCTGACAGCTACTAAGAGGCACTTCCTTACATCCGTATATCTTTTTAGGGACTTTATGTTCGGCACGATGGAAACACCGAACGTGGCTCATGCTTCTTATGGAGAAGAACTGGATCCAATGCTTCTCTATGAGAAGCAATGGATTGGTAGATCCCTGCAAATACTGTTTATGAGTGGTGTGCCCTCTAAACTTCCATGAGCAGCAAGTGCTTGGACAAAAGTCATCAGAATCGGCCCATAGTATATTCCCTCTGGGTTTGGAATACTACAGCATAGTGTAACAATACACAATATGAGTTGTTGTGAATTCAAAGTAAATTCTAAATTGTAGGCCAAGACAGCCAAACGAGAAAAATGATCCAAGTCAACTATATTTTTAGTTCAGTTATTTTGGTCTAAAAAAGTGTGTTTTGAATTGACTTCACATTCCCGACAATTCACACTATAGTGGAAAACCCTGACATCTGTCCAATATTTCCCAAATTTCCATTTCCTTGTTTATTCCCAGTTTAGTAAATATTTCTACTAGACTACGCTCTTATAGCTAGTATCTCTAATGGTGCAATGGATTCAGTGGCAGTCCAAGAAGGTTAGGCACATTTAGAATTTATATTGTAACTTGGGAAACAGTAGAACATCACACAAGACGTGGCCACTTCAAATTGAAAGCAGAAGTGGAGAAAGCAACATCACTTGGCAGAGATTACAAGGTCTCAAATACTTTAAACAATACTCTTAAGAACACACTGAGTTCATAATGCACCTTAATCGGAGACAAGATCAACAAACTAATAGTTGGCATTTTTTAGTTGATGGGTGGAGTCAGTTTATAGTTGGAAACACTCTGAAAGTAAAGTTTACATCAGACATTTACTAGCTGGCTTAGATACAATGTGTCATTCACACAGAGAGGGGTCAAAGAGCAACAAAACATCTGAAGCACATACAATAAAGAAAAAAAATGCCTATTTTCTGTTTCGGGGTTTTAAACTCTGTCTGATACAGTAGTCCTGACGCTGTATGCCATATTAAGTCAAAGGGTTCTGTAATGTCACAGAATATAACTTTGAGCAGGTCCCTCAACACTTTCTGTTCCTGCACATCTACTGTTTTCTTGCAAAAACTTGTCAGTAAGTCCATCTATTGTGTAGCAATTCCCAGATTTTACTATTAACATGATGTAAAGTCATGATTTCATTAAAGACACGGAGGCGAGTATTTTGCATAACTCTTTCTTTATTCCCTCAGCAGCAAAGATGAATATAAATATCAAAATGAAATAAAAAACTGTAAGGCACACAGGCAACCAATCACATAACAGAGGAAGTGACTATAAAAGGCCTGTGACCCCCACAATCCCCCTCTTTATTGCGAAAACTGAACGACATCCCAATTGGCAAGAACAGGTAACAGGAACAAATCGATAACTTCAAGCTAAAAGAGAGAGAGAAAAATATGGTAATAACCAAATTCTAAACGGAAGACTTACCAAACAATTATGTCGGGTTGCTACTCAGGAACTTAAACCTGTAATACAGAATACATGATTAATATAGAATCGTATACAACCAAAATATCAATGAGTATGTATAAAATCCAACACATTAAACAGTAAACAGACCAGATTGCAACATACCTGAAAAGTCCAACAGCATCTCAACCTGTGACCCAACCCCGGGAGGGCGGTTGGGAATAATACTCGCCTCCGTGTCTTTAATAAAATCATGACTTTACGTCATGTTAATAGTAAAATCTGGGAATTTTATTAAAGACACGGATGCTCCTATTATGCAAGTTTAAAGCTGCGCTATTACTTGAGATGCGATGTGCTCAATTGGTCTGAAATAGAAGTTATGGAAGGTCGATTCCTGAGACCAAACCGCCGCCCACATAATGTCTTCTAGACGACAGCCGACTTCAGAAGCTTTCGATGCCATAGCACCACGTACTGAATGAGGCGTGAAGATAGAAGTGGCAATTCCTGCTAAAGATAGAAGCCAGCGCACCCAACGTGCAAGAGTCGGGGTTGATACAGGTCGATAAGGTGACCTAAATGAAATGAATAACAGATGCAAATCCAACGAACGAAGAGACCGTGTAGCATCCAGATAAGTCCTTAGACAATCCACTGGACAGAGTGCTGGACTTCCTGAGAATCTAGGGTACACAAATGACTTGGATGCCGATTTAGTTCTCCTGTATATGTTGAAAGAAACACCTTCAGGAGTAAAAGTAATGGCGTCACAATCAAGGGCCCTGACCTCAGACACTCTTTTACACGAAATCAAGCAGAGTAGCATCACTAACTTAGAGGATAACGGTTTAAGTGTCAGTCCTTGGTTAGGGTACCATGATGATAAAAACTGTAGCATCACGTTGACGTCCCAGAAGGCAGAGAAACGAGTTCTAGTTGGGCGAGCGAGGCGAATACCCTTGAGAAGGCGACATACAAAAGGGTGTCTGCCGACGGGTGAACCATCCAAACCCTTATGGCCTGCTGAAATTGCTGAATGAAAAAGGTTGATAGTGCCCGAATCGAACATGTGAGTGAGGAACTCTAAGATCTTATGGAGAGGTGCCGATACCGGATCCACTGACCGTCCCATGCACCAACCAGACCACATACTCCAAGAAGGTCGGTAGGCTGCTCTTGTTCCCGGAGCCCATGCGTTATCGAGGAGTAGGAGAGTCGATTGCGAAACGTTTGGGACATCCCAAGGTCCCCTGAAAGGAGCCACACCATCAGGGGCAGTTGGCCTTGTAACACCAGTCCGTGCGAGTTCCCATCTGGATCCAGAAGGAGATCTTGGAAACTCGGGATCAATCGCGGATAATCTATCGACAACTCCAGCAGTCGTGGGAACCATGGTTAAAACTCCACAGAGGGGTGATCAATGTCAGAGAACAATCGTGACGGACCAGTTTCAAGATCGTGCGAGCAATCATGTTGAATGGGGGAAAAGCATACAGGCGACCCGTCTGGTCTCCAACTGTAAAAGTCCGGCAACTGAGTGTTCAGAAGGGATGCGAACAAGTCTGTCACGAACCGACCCCATAACCTGTCCAGACTCCGAAACGTGTAAGTGCCAATCTCCAGAGTCTTATAAATGTTTGGAGTTCCAATCCCCACTCGAATTGTCCAGACCTGGGATGTGTTCCGCTGTCACGGAGACATTGTTGTACAAACAGAACGGCCAGAAATCTTTCGCTTAAAGAGCCAACATCTTTGATTTGGTTCCCCCCAGGTGGTTTATATAACGCACCGCTGACACATTGTCCATCTTGAGGAGAACGCAGCAATCCGCTCGGCCCGGAGCAAGGCTGCGAATCGCGAAGGCACTCGCCAAGAGTTCCAGGCAGTTGATGTGCAAGGTCCCTTCTATCTTGGACCACCTACCGCCGGTGGAAACGTTGCCACAGCGTGCCCCCCAACCGTGTAAGCTGGCGTCCGACTCGATCACCTCATCCGGCATGGATCCAAATATTGCACGCCCGTTCCAAGCTTCCATGTGGGCCAACCACCACACCAGTTCGTCTCTGGATTCATTGTCCAGCTGTATCCTGGCATCGTACGAATGACCTGCACGGAGGTGCAAACCTTTGAGTCGCTGGAGGGCCCGGTAGTGCAACGGTCCTGGAAAGATCGCCTGAATGGAGGCCGCGAGGAGACCGATAATCCTTGCCCACTGTCTGATGGACAAGTCAGCTACCCGAAGGGCCCTCCGAAGCTCCTTTCGAATGGCTTTTACCTTGGATTCTGGGATAAACAGGAATTGTTGGACGGAATCCACTTTGAACCCTAAGAACTCTACCGACTGAGCCGGGGTCAGGATTGACTTGTCCCAGTTGATCATGAACCCCAAGTTCTGAAGCAGGTTGACCGTCCAATCCACATGTACCAGCAGCTGGTCTCTGGACTGGGATATGATTAGAATGTCGTTCAGGTAAATAATGAGGCGTACGCCACGCGTACGGAGGAAGGTCACCACCGGTCTCATGATCTTGGTGAAGCACCATGGAGCTGAGGATAGACCGAACGGTAGACATGTAAAACGCCACCGTCTCCCATGCCAGGTGAAGTGGAGGTAGTCCCTGTGTTACACCGCGATGGGCACCATGAAATATGCGTCCTTCAGATCTAGCTTGGCCATCCAATCAGATGCACGGAGGAGGTCTCTGAGGCAATGTATGCCCTCCATCTGAAAATGCTGGTACCGGAGGAACGCGTTGAGGGGTCGGAGATTTATCACCGAAGGACTCCTCCCCCTTTCTTTGGTACCAGGAAGAGGTTGCTCGTAAAGTCTGGGGTGGCAAACGGCAACTCCTCTATGGCGCCTTTTGACAACATCTCTCCGATTTCTGCGGAAATCATCTCCTCCTGTTCCGAAGGAAGGGACAATTCTCTGGGGACAATTGGACAGGCAGAGATACAAACTCTAGGTGACAACCCCTTACTGACTGTAACACCCAAGCATCCGAAGTCACAGCTGCCCACCCCCAGCAGAATAAGGCCAACCTTCCCGCCACCCGTACTTGAGCGAGAAGGGAAGAATGGGTACTCACCATAAGGACGTCTGCCCGAAGTGGCACTGCGGGGTATCTGGAACCCCATGACCTCCCTCTAGCTGGGAAGAAGGGAGGAGCTCTCGGATCCTGGAAGCCCCGGGAGGGGAAAAAGGAACCCCTATTGGCTCAGAATGAGCCTCAGAATCCACGGCCATTTGGACGGCTCCTATTACGCCCGGCCTCTCCGAAAACCTTAGGTGCAAACATGCGCTTCATATGGGCCTGGGCTTTATCAATGGCCGTAAAGGTTTTAACGTATGACCCCAGGTCCTTCACGAAGGTAGCACCAAATAACATTCCATCGTTGGATGAACTCTGTTCCACCACCGTTGTGGCAGCCAATTTGGGGTTGATTTTTAGCAAAATCGCTTTACGTCTCTACGCTGACATAGCGGTATTTGCATTCCCCAGAAGACAACTAGCCCGCTGGACCCATCCTATGGCCACATCGACGTCCAGGACAGAGTCGCCAGCTCTAGCGGCATCCAGAAGCTCATACAGCTTCGACAAAGGGCCCAGGGTATCCAAAATTTTGTCTTGGCATCTCTTTAGGGAGTAGTCCAGGCCCTTTTTCGGTTTCCAGCCTGACTTGTTTAAAAATTGCGAGATCTGGGGGTCAATCTCAGGGGTCTTGCAGGCCGAGCCTGGGAGGGAAGGCCTGGGGCATTCAGCTCGTAATTTATTGAGGCCCTCCTTAGAAAGGGGGGTGCGCATGCGTCGCGCAACATATTGGGCGATATGCCCTGGGGGTTCCCACTCGGCTGACCAGGGGTGACGTAGGTCATCTGGGTCGAACAGGGGGTTGCCCTGCGAATCCAACAGTGCTGCACTATCCCCAGTGGGGCCAGACAGAAGACCACGTGTAGTGGTAGAGGTCCCAGAAGGGGTCACACCCGTATGGGGTAAATCCTCACCCGACTCAACCTCATCGTAAGAGGCGTATTCCATCACGTCTGAGTCAGCCTCCGCACTCCGGTCGGTATCCGACCCTTCCTCATGGGCTCTAGCCCATTTCCACAGTCTAGCCCTTTTAGCTTGGCCAGGGGCTCTTTTGCGCGTGGGAGGCGTGCCTTCTGTGACCCCCTCAAGCGTGTCTATCATGGCAGGTAGAACCTGCATCGAGGAGTGGGAGTCGAAGTGTTTAGCCTTAGCCTTTGCCTTACGGGCTCCAAGCATGGCAGTGGCAGGCAGACTGGGAAAACGATGAGGACACCGCTACCATGGCAGAGGCAAAGGCTTTCTGCAAGGATGATGCCATAGTGGCATCCAGTAGGGCCTGAAACTCTTGGGAGGCTACAGTACCCTCAGGATTATCTTGGGTAAAGGCCTCTGCAAGGCCCTATGGCCCCTCATCTCTGTCTTGCATATTAGCAGAAAAAAATTACACCCACAATATAAATATAATATATCTGAACTAAACTGATAAGGACAATAGCAGGGTTGAGTAACCCACAGGAGAAACAAAAAACAACCTGTCTGCTGGTGTGCCCAGGGGATCCGTGGCCAGCAAGGACGGAGAGCAGGCTGACCGTGAGTAGAAGGGAGCAGTAAGACCGGCCGCAAGCAAGATCCGCCCCTAAAATGGCCGCCGCACGTGGAAGCCGGGCAGATACCGATCGCGGCCAGCACACAGGGTGGGAAGGGGCGCATGCACCTCACCCACGCGGGCAGCCTGCGAGTGCGAGAAGAGAGCCGCGGTCGGCAGTGAGCCGTGGCAAACCGGCGCCCGAGGCACGCGTGCTAACCAAAACAAGGTAGACTAATAACAGGGGAGCATGGGGAGGAAGCACCCCGGCGGGGAAAGCATTAAAAAAGGGGGTCCCCACCAGCACACCACCAGAAAGCAATGACAGTGCAGTTACACTATAAAACACAGCAAGTAAATAAATAAATAAACAGAAAATAATAATAATATTGCAAAAATCCAGAACATAAATCCATAAGTGGAGCAAGATACTTAGCTGGTCTGAGGGAGCAGCAAAGAAAGAGGGGGATTGTGGGAGTCACAGGCCTTTTATAGTCACTTCCTCTGTTATGTGATTGGTTGCCTGTGTGCCTATACATTTTTGTCTTTCATTTTGATAATATTTATATTCCTCTATCTTTGCTGCTGAGGGAATAAAGAAAGAGTTATGCATAATAGGAGCCTCGGTGTCTTTAATAAAATCAGGGATATGTTGGTACTTTTCAGTATTAATGCTTGCAAAGGTTTCAGTTAGTCCCGTGTTTAAAGCAGTCTCACCCAGGACACACTGCAATGTAAGGTTCCAGAATAAGAATGGTGTGGGTGGCAACCTGCGCAGGAATCTCAGGGCAAAGGCCCAAACATTACCACACGTGGACAGGGATTTGGGCGTTAGAATAAATTGGAAGAATTACAGAGTTGACTGATATTGTTGACAATATTGTAATCATTGCAGGGTGGAGGTGGAGGATTATTTTTTTCTTAAAAGAGGACTCTATGCACCAAAACATTTTTTTAGCTCAGTGTGTCCCTTGGTGCTGCTGCTGCATGTTCTGCCTCCCAAGTGGTCACCCTTCAGGCATCACTCTCATAGCAATAAACTAACTTAGTGGTTTGCAAACTTTTTAGGTTCAAGGCACCCTTGATATTTCAATATTTTTCCAAGGCGCCCCAGGTTAAAAGTTCTAGATTGTATATCTGTACAGCGCTGCGGCATTTACTAGCGCTATGGTGTAATGTATAGTGTTGGTGTTTGAAGGGGTGCTTGTATATAGTTTTAGTGGTTTAATACCAGGGTGTGTTTGTATGTAATGTTTGCATTCAATTTCAGGGGTGTGTCTGAATGTAATGTGGCTGCCTCTTCTCCCTCCCGCGCAACACAACAGGGTCCTGTTCAGCAGAAATGTTTCCCGGTGCTATAATCATAGCACAGGGGAAACATTTTGCGGCGGCCCTGTGTGCCACACAGTTTTGGAACCACTGGTCTAACCAATGCACCTCATGATTGAGTTTCACTCGGTTGTTGTATAGGAAGTGCTTCTACTGGCTGTATGGCTATGGGTGCATAAAGAGTGATAGTGCAGACACAGATATTTAACTCCTAAATAGCAGAGAATGGAGCAGAGAAACTGCAAGGGCATGATATATACACCAAAACCACTCCAATAAGCTAAAGTTCTACCGGTAAGGTAAGATGTTTATGTATGTCAGAAATAGGATGCTAGACAAGTTTACATTCTACTGGTAAGGTAAGATGTTTATGTATGTCAGAAGTAGGATGCTAGACAAGTTTACATTCTACTGGTGATGTTTATGTATGTCAGAAGTAGGATGCTCGAACGAGTTTACATTCTACTGGTAAGGTAAAATGTTTATGTATGCCAGAAGTAGGATGCTCTAACGAGTTTACATTCTACTGGTAAGGTAAGATGTTTATGTATGTCAGAAGTAGGATGCTAGAAGAGTTTACAAAATGATTATGGGGACACGGCAGCAGGAGGGAAGGCAAGGTGGGTGACAAGGTATGGGGAGGGAAAGCTGGTAGTTTAATTGATATGCCTTCCTGAAGAAGTATGTTTTCAGCGATTGTGTTGAAGGAATGGAGTTTGGGTAGGAAGACCCCTAGGAACCCTGTAGCCCTAGAGACGTCTTAAAGGTGTGAGTACGAACTGAGGATAGATGTTGATCTAATCATCAAACTGAAAGAATAAAAGCAGCTACTGATTTTCTGATAAATGTATCCAGTGGCATGGCCGGCTGAGAGTAGATGTATTTTTTAAGCTTTTATTTGTCAGCGGCTCTCTCTTTTCTTCTCTCTCTATCCACACATACAAAGCAAGCATATTTAAAGTAGAAGATGTATGCAGTGAGTGCTCAGTTGTTGACAGTAAGTATTTCCTAATGATGTTGGATTCTGTTTCTGACACATTTGAATGGTCCATAATTATAAATAAAACATTGAAAGTATCCATCCTTGAAACATAATATTTGCAATCCGACACCTCAGGTTCCAGATCACTTCTTCCCTCTGGCACGTAACAAAGGACAGGTAATAAGGATTAAATTGTTAACACCTTGCTGTAACTCTGTACACCATACACAGCCACAGCAGCAGGTAATTGAGGGACACAAGGGCTTGTGACATGATCCATTATGTTTTAGGCGAGGAAGGAAATTAAGCAATGAAAGGTCATGCTAGACCAGAAGAAGCCTTAAAGATATAAACTATTTTGTGTCTATAAGTAAAATATGAAAAACATCTTGAAAAGACATGTTTCCTGTTCCATCATAAAAATTACAAAATGTTGTGAATGCGTGGGGTGTAGTATGCATACATTTCTAATGCATGCGCCAAAAAAAATCAAACATATTACAATTTGTTTTACATAATCATATAAAAACACAAAGTCCTGCTTGCACCCACACCACAATCTTACTTTCCCAGAATCTTGTGTTAGAAATGCTCAATTCGCTGACTAAGTTCTATAGCATTAACAGGAACGTACACTAGTTGATTATAGTATGAGATACCTACTCCATAGAGCTTATATTTTTCGAACACAAATTAAATACAAATATATGATTAAGATACAAAGCTCATAGCAGTGGTGGTGGTGCTATGATCCTGTATCTACAGTTTTACAATTTACTTTTTCTTGTTGTGGCATAACTGTCTTACAGAAAAAACTGGATTGATTTTTTTATTTTTTTATTATATAGAATAAAGGATTACATTTATTAGAGCATCTGCATATTTTATTGTAAAACTTTCCAAACTGATATTAAACCTGTGGCATACTAGGTTTATTCTTTGTCCAAAATATCGTATTGGATGTTTATTATTTGGCAGATATAACACATGGGGATTTTATATTTTGGCAGATATATTACATGGGAGGTTTATTCTTTAAACAAATATTACATGGCAGGCTTATGATAATGGCTCATAGACACTGATAAATCTGTATTTTTAATTGTTTTTCAGAAAGAAAGGACATTTGTTCTTCACTTAAATATGTTACTTCATCAGATCTAACAAAAGATGAAAAAGGCTATGACATGATTTGCTTTGATTTCTAAATTTTCATGAACAAAAGTTGCAGACTTTTATAGTTACCATGCATATATTTTTGAAGTGGGCAGATCATCCCCCCCAAAAGGTTTGTGGCTTGGCGTAAGCCATACACCCACAGAAGTCTGAGTTCTCCCTATAGAGAGAGTATCCTAAAATCTTACAAGAGACAGATGTAGGGCTAAGAGTTGATGTCATCATAATTAGACACATCATTAGTTGCTATTCTAAGATGTTTGGGATTTAAGTTGCAAATTCAATACAACAGTAGCACATTCCTTGTTAAGTGCAGCATTCAGACTAACTGCCCTGATACGCCTCTGGCCTTTCTAAATCCCCCTCTTCACTCCTGAATCCCAACACAAAGCCTCTTTCTGAAAAGCTTTTGAAGGGTAATGAGTCAAAAAACTGTTTTACAGAATCAGCCATCCTCTTATTGGTTTTCAGAAAGTATAAATGAAGGGGTGGGAAGCCAATACATAGAACGACATTCAGTACAAGCAACATTGGATCAATGGAAGGAGTGAACAGACAGTGGCTATGCGAAGTAGAACGTGTCACAGAAATAAACAAAGATTAATTAACAAAACTAACACTACACTATGTGTGTTTCAACAGATCAACCACCATATTCTTGGTGGATTTTTTAGATTCTTCAGAAACAGAAGATTTCTGAATAAAGCAGACTAAGTTCAATGCTTTCTAATGGGCAATATACATACAAGTCTGGTGTACAGACGAAACGCGTCGAACGGACACATTTGCACACACTGACTCTTGGACAAGCCTCAAGCGAATGAGTTCTTCCCCTCAAGGAACATTACAAGCAGTTTCTATTTTGGATTCAAACAGAAGGGGGAACTAGCCATCACAGGACCTATAGAGACTTCAAGAGTGCATTTTCCTGGAGATAAGTGGCCCCACTAGGGGCTTCAATTACCCCCAAACTTTTTTTGTGTCATTTTACATTGTGAATGTCAGTTATACCATATATTTTTGTCTTTTTGTATTAAATACTACACTACAATTTTCCTTTTTGTTTCATTTCCCCCCATATTGTTACCATCCTCCGGACTTTTCCTATCCAGATTTGTACCATCTACCGTACCTACTCCAGGTAACAGAATATATTACCACACATTGAGGTTGTGTTGTGTGGTTGCACATTGACATTATTTGGTTTTGCACCTAAGACACAGTGTATATATATCATATATATATTTTTTGCACAATATACGTATAAACCTTTAGGGTCTCTGATAGTCTAGAAACTTGGTCCATCACGCACCTCAAACACCTAAATACTGATGAATAGTAAGTCAAGGCTACCACAGATCACAACCAATCATATGTAATTAATGCACTAAAAAGGAAATTAAAAGAACACCTAAAGCTATTTAGCTTGCTCAGAATGTGCCCTTTTCCATTTTACAAAAAGTGCATATTTCAATATAAATGTGCAGTTTATTAAATGAATCTTGTTACACTCCCTTGCTGTCAGACAACTGGTCCTGCTACTTCCTGGTTCGGTAAACTCAAGAGGCAGCAATTACCCAGAGCACCTGCCTTGCAAAGACTTCTCATTGAGTAACAGTGGGAAGTTTGTGATAGACCAGCCTTGGCTGGGTTTGTAGGGGAAGGCTCGCAGAGGCTTCAGACAACAGAGCTGCAGCTTATACAGTGATTTTTTTTATTTGGGCCGCGGAGTGTACCTTGATCATATTAGGACAGCACAGCAAACATTCTGGCTAAAGAGTTACAATACTTTCATTATAGTATGGAACTGTTTCTATAATTGCTTTAGAACTTTGCCCTAGAAATGCTTGATAAATACTATTATATGTAAAGTCCATTTTGAGAATAGGTAATGACAGATCAGAAAATCTCAGCAACCGCAAACTGCCAACAGAGAAATAACTACTAATTCTGTAAATAATGATGGAGCCAGTAGGCAGTGCTTGGCATAAGGAATTGGAGAAGATCCATTTATTTATTCTGCATAACACAGCAGAAAATCAAAGGGTTGTACCAACAAGTAAACATCAACCATTGTGATATACTTAAAATCTGTTGCAATGCTCTCACATTACTGTCCTGGCATTATTTAGTCTCTGTTGATATTATATATATATTTATTTGTATGCCCATTCTATAATGGTACAGCACGGCATAGTATGTTGGTGCTATGGAAATGCTAATAATTATTTCACTGGCATTACTGTTGCTACAGGACAGGGCTGAGCAGTGTATGGGCTAGAACTGTGCTGGAAATAAAGGGAACTAAAATTAGTTAACTCCCTGTGATTGAAGGAGAGCCCACATTATAAGATTCTGATGACCGCTAAGAACGTTTTTTTGTTGTTGGTCTTTTATGACACACAGCCTCTTAGGATGGAGGTTCTTTTTCCATCACTTCATACCCCAGCAGACGTTATCTTAAAGGTACCACTTTGTATAATTATTATGGATGAACCACATCACCATATGTTAATGAAGACATGCAGGATGTGGCATTTTTAGCAATGATTTTTAAACTGATCTGGTATTAGGAGGTTGGGGTGGAAGACAGTGAAATATGTCTAAGAAAAGCAGACATAATGGTGCAAATGAGGGAGGGGGATAGCATAATAGTGGGGGAAATCCATGGCCTATATAAAATCTAGTATATATAGATTTGGATTTATTATTTCATCTTCTCTTTGTTCTTGGATCACACTTAGAAATAGTTGTCACCTTGTCCTTCCCACTGGATTCTAAACTTGGCCATATCTACTCATCTGATCTGTTTACAGCTCCACCATGCAGAGGGCTCAAGGTGGTGAAGACTGCTTCCTGTCCTACTCAATTCTGAATTTCCACTTCTCTGCATTCTGGGCTCAAACTGGGTACATTATACACATGTAGAAAGTAACCCACTTTATTACTAATGGGGTGGATTCCATGCACTGGCCAACACTAACCCAAACCCAACATGGTGTTAATATAGCTATACAGCCTATGGGCTCTTAACAGTAACACATTGTAGGACGCTGTGAAGCCGTTTTATCACAGGAAAATTTATTGTATTAGATGCAATTCTCACTTTATCATTGACATAGTGAATAAATGAGCAGCATTATTTGCAGAACTCAAAGGAAAACATATTTCAGTTGGTGAGATTTCTACAGAAGACCACAATTAATCTTAACTTCAACTATAATCAACAATGTATCTTCAATCTGTGCTGTAATACAGAGGTACTCTGCTGATCATCCCTATACTGTACCATTCCCACTTAGTAGATCAGTTAACTCCGGCTCAGTGTCTCTGTTGCATGAACACATGCAGGAGTTTACTCTGATAGACTCTGCTAAGAGGGTGACGGTTTCTGCCTAGGAGGTAAAGTGACAAGCCAACCTTTTCTGCCTTGGCTGCAGACTGAGGATTCCTGATGACTCTCTCATTGCTTGAGACTGAGAATTCCCTGCAGGCTGAACTCTTGGCTGTTTATCAGTTACATTGCTGACAGATTATTTAGAAAAAGGATAAAAAAAATGACTTGAGCTCATTGGTGCTCCCTCTTTAGAGTTGTGCCTGTTATTTCTCTGCTTGTGTATAAACATTCCGGTGTGCTCGATCAGCACAGTGTCACCACGAGGATACTGCCCATGGAGGTCACAATGTTTTGCTTTTTCAGCAGTGAGTGTTCCAAACTTCTATGAAATCTTCTATATACAGAGAAGGGGTGAAGAGTTTGGAGTGGACATTGAGTAAGTGTGTCAGCTGGGTGCATACAGTGCTTTCTGTTTATCGTGTTAACTATCAGACAGTTAGTGTGTGATTTGTACTTTAGAATTATAATATAATGCTGCATACTGGGAAATCTCTGCAAATCTCATTTACTCCTTCGTCTTTAGCAAGCCTTGACAACTGCAACTCTCTCCTGATCAGCCTACTGCAAGACTCCATCAATCCACTTCACTGGCCAAATAGTTGTGAGGAGAGGGATAGCAGTGTGTATATAGTAACAATGTATATTTTTGTGATAATTTTGTTTATTTAAGATAGTATCTAAATGGATCTCTATTGTGCATAATTTTATTTGTATCGTCCTAAATGTTCACATAATTCTGACTTGGACACAATATTTAAACCAGATACCCATCATTACGCAGAAGAAGCTTCTGACTCTGGAACTTATGTTAATGGCCGAACTTGCAGGAGGAACAGGGTCAGTGGACATGGTACCGTCCCTACATCTAGAAGAGCAAAGACGTGATACCTTGCGTATGTTTGCATGTATATGCCCTGGCGGTGCCACACACTGCACAATGCCAAACATGTGCATTACATTTTCTAATGGAAAGTATTTTGTCACGTGTGTGTGCGTGCGTGCTCGTTTTGAATGTCAGGAAGATGAGGAATAACAAAAGTGACAATGTTTAAAGAGAAACTGTAAATTCTGTAGAAGTGCTGGTTCCTCATTCTTTCACCCCTGTAAACACTATAGCAGCATTTACTGGGATGGATAATGCAGTAGAGGTATTTATATTACTGACGATGCTGTACATTTCGAGTTGTGGTGACCCTAGTATACCATGGGTGTGCCCATGCCTATAACAGAGTAATGCCTAAATTACTTTAGCTAAATAAAGCAGTTTTAGTGTATAGATCATTCCCCTGCAATTTCACTGCTCAATTCACTGTCATTTAGGAGTTAAATCACTTTGTTTCTGTTTATGCAGCCCTAGCCACACCTCCCCTGGCTATGATTGACAGAGCCTGCATGAAAAAAACAGATGTAATTTACCTTAAATAATTGTATCTCAATCTCTAAATTGAACTTTAATCACATACAGGAGGCTCTTGCAGGGTCTAGCAAGCTATTAACATAGCAGGGTATAAGAAAATCTTAATTAAACAGAACTTGCAATAAAGAAAGCCTAAATAGGGCTCTCTTTACAGGAAGTGTTTATGGAAGGCTGTGCAAGTCACATGCAGGGAGGTGTGACTAGGGTTCATAAACAAAGGGATTTAACTCCTAAATGGCAGAGGATTGAGCAGTGAGGCTGCAGGGGCATGTTCTATACACCAAAACTGCTTCATTAAGCTAAAGTTGTTCAGGTGACTATAGTGTCCCTTTAACCAATTTACACACATTACCGGCTTTCTAGTTCCTTTTACACAGATTTATACAGATACGCATGTAAACGAAATGATGTTGAATGTTTGGAATCACCTTTTCATTTTTCCCACCATTTTGTGACATCTTACTTAATTGTATAGGAAACAGTAGCGAGGCTGCAAAGCACATGACAGCATCACGGCAGTAGGAAGCCCTCTGAAGCTGCATTAAGCTGTAGCTCAGACACAACACAGATGGGAAAATTTGATTATATGACTTTTATGGGTGTAATTCACATTATCAGCACATTGGTGACAGACTCTACAGTCAGCATCTGGAATTGTGTTACTGCACTTTGTAAGAAAGAATAAAGCTTTTTAAGTGTTAACCCTTCTATTTTATACAGGCGCCTGGAACACAAGCTTTTGAATCTCACTCTTTATTTGCAAGACTCTTTCTTTACATTGTGCAGTACTGAAAGCAATCATTTGACACCATGTAAAATAAAACCAGTAGCAGTGTGCCTCCTCTTACCTGATTGTCAGTGTGATTCACAGTGAAATATCCAACGCATACAATAATTTCATGGAGAAGCTCCTCACATGTGTACTGAGAGCAAAACCAGAGCAAGGAACTGATCACATGACGAAAGGCAAGAGAAAGGCCTTCTGCACCTACAACAGACTGAGAGAGGAAAAAATCTGGGTGAGAGAATTCTCTGCACATTTCTCACGGTGTATGCTTTATCAAGGAGAGTTCTAACAGTCCACTGACCCTAGGTGAGGTGAAATAATCTACATATCTGTTACGCATCAGAACAAAACTTACCGGTGAATCGTTACTATGCCGTGATAAGAGTATAGCTTAATTACAGTACCATTACTAGCAGAGCCATTTTTATTAACTACACTGGGGCTAGGTGGGACAAAGAATCAATAGATGTTTAGGCATAAGGTTTGAAGATAACTTTAACAAATACATTGGACATCCAATAGTTACAGTCCACATCACACTAAAGGGAAGATCCCCTACACCTTGATGCCACAGGGTCACCATATTTTATCTTTTCATACAAAAGACCCTAAAGGATATGTTTTTTTTCTTTTAATTTTTCTGCTTGCTTACCTATTGCCTTAGAGAATTCATTTTGACCCTCAAATTGTTTTTTTTCTATGTAATAATGCATTTAGTTACGGGAAACAAAACGCACTTGTATAACAATATGTAAAGGAGTCTAGTGCATATTGCCATAAGACAGCAATACTAAGTAATATAGTGACAGCTAATAAATAAAACATGATTAAAGCTGCTTAAACTGAGACCTTATCAAAACTAACACCTCTATAATCTGTAAATAATTCACAAAAGTTCTCTCAATAATGATATGAAATGTCCACTATCATGTCTATGACATCAGTCATAAAAAAATGAATAATTAAAAATGTAAATATGTAATTTCCTTACCATTCTACAGTTTAAATGTAATAACTATATTCAATATATAACACCTTGATTGACCTGTATGTACGAATCTTTAAAGTCCTTAACTTGGAGATCATAGTCTTATATCGTATTATTAAACCTACATTATCAAACGCAGAGAAACGATAAATTATTGTTACAAAAAATAAAACAGAAATATATATTTTTTACAATTTTCCAAACTAAAACCTTAGGCCTTTTTTGCCAATGAAGGAGAAATTGGTCAGAAAACAGAACGCTATCAATTCCCTTTTCCTTTTGGTTTGCTGCCAGTCTAAAAAAAAACAGGTATTTTACCTGCTGTAAATTTTGGTTTTCCTTAGTATAGTGGCAGTACCTGTGGGATGTTCTGGCTGTACTAGTGCATCTGCACAAAAATATAAAACAATTAAGCCAACTGCCCCCCCCTGACGTAGAAGAGGTAAATCTTCAGAGCTCTTTTGAAATCCAGTAGCACAATTTTGCTTGATCCTGGACAGGAGCTTAGGCAGAAACAATGGTTTTGGATCAAGAACATATAAACATAGAATGTGACGGCATATAAGAACCATTCAGCCCATCTAGTCTGCCCAATTTTCTAAATACTTTCATTAGTCCCTAGTCTTATCTTATAGTTAGGATAGCCTTATGCCTATCCCACACATGCTTAAACTCCTTTACTGTGTTAACCTCTACCACTTCAGCTGGAAAGCTACTCCATGCATCCACTACCCTCTCAGTAAAGTAATACTTCCTGATATTTTTAAACCTTTGCCCCTCTAATTTAAGACTATGTCCTCTTGTTGTGGTAGTTTTTCTTGTTTTAAATATAGTCTCCTCCTTTACTGTGTTGATTCCCTTTATGTATTTAAATGTTTCTAGAACTACTTTGTCCTGATGAGAGATAGTAAAGTTCTCAGAACAAGAGAAAGCTTGAATTTCTCCTATCGTTTTGGCAGTTTTTAATGACAATAATTTAGTGGATACTTCCACCAGAGATGGAAAGAAAGACTTGCGAGGAGGTCGTCTAATCAGAATGGCTTTAAAAAAATCTCCTGATGAGGACATTGGAGGCCAAATCAACAATAAAGAAATGATTAAGTGCAGAAATTTGAACATTCAGGGTAGACACCAAGACCTTTTGAAAATATGTCTTGTAGGAAACTTAAATTGACTTGTATGGAAGGAGCAGTCACGATCCTTGCACCAAATGAGGAGTTTCTTCCAGATCATCGGATAGATTTTAGACATAGTCTTTCTAGTGGAATTCAGGAGTAGATCTATCATGTGTTCTTGTACATTCTGGTTTCTGAGGATTAGCGTTGCAGTAGCCAAGCCATCAACCTGAACACAAAGAGCATTATTCAAAAGTTCTCTGTTCCAGTATTGGATTCGACAGCGGAAGTTCCCAAGATGCTAGAGCCATCTCTTTTAATTTCGAAAACCAACTGCGGTTTGGCGGTTTAGCTCTTTCTGTTGTGATCTTTTGCAGAATGCGTGATATCAGAGCAGTGGGGGGAAAATACGGAGGAAAAAACTGGCACCTTTTCCTTTTTGCCATGAGATTGACTTCCTGTTGATTAAGCTTTTTTTTTTACAAGTATTTTGCGAATATCTTTGGATCCAGGGACCATTCTGATTGAGTTCACTGAGTCCTGCTCAAATCGTCCGCTTCCATGTTGTCTATTTCCCTGATGTAAGTTGCTGAGATGGCTTCCAATTTTCTCTCCTCTCAGGACATAATCTGTGTGCAAAAAAGATGAGTTGATTTGACCTGTGTCACCTTGCTTGTTTAAGTAAATTACTGTCGTGAGATTGTCAGATTGAAAGATATTTTGTAATCCACGGTAGGGACGCAATAAGTGTGTTTAATGCAGCCTTCATCTTTCTGTAACTGGAGGACTGACATACCTCTTCTTGGGACCATATACCTTGGCATAACTGAGTTTTGAGATGAGCACCCCGACCAATGTTTGAGGCATATGACGTGATTGTGACACAATTATTTTGCTGGAAAGATAGGTCTAGGGCAGAAACTTTGAATGCATACACTAATACAAGTGACTCTTGCTTACAGTCTGAATTCAGTCTCCAAATCTTCCTCTCCTGACCAATTCTGCAGGTTTTCCCATTGGACAGACCTCATCCGTGCATTTGCTCATTGCACCGCTGGAATGGAATAAGTGAGATTTCACAGCATACTCATGGCCTTTCTGATGAAACATGTTGCATCTGTCTGCACAGCAGAAACTTCTCTGATTTTCTTATTTTTTTGGGGAGAGGAAGGCGGAGCAAAATGGACTTGGAATCCACTACGAGACCCAGGAACAAAATACCTGTTATGTGGGATAGATGCAACTTTTCCCAGTCGATCAACCATCCGTGATCTTCTAACGTCTGGATTGTGGTTTGGATATTCTTTGATTAAAGATAGCTTAGAGGATGCAATTGTCTAAATAAGGAACAATAGAAACAGCCTTTTATAGAAGATCGCCTGCCAATGGGAGAATCTTCCTAAAAATTGTTGGATCTATGATTAGACAGAAAGGAAAGGCCTTAAATTGAAAATGTAATGCCTTTTTAGTGATTTGATTGCAAATCTTAGATATTTTCTTGACTCGACTGCCTTGGAGGCATGTAGATTGGTGTCTTTTAAATCCAAGATTGCCATATAGTCCCCTTTGTGTATCATATGGGTAACTGATAGAAGTTTTCATCTGAAACCTTTGATATTGAATAGACCTTTTTACCCTTTTTAAATACAGGACAGGATGAAAAGCTTGATCTTGTTTTGGTAAGAAAAAGTCTTGAACAAACTCCTTGGAATTCTTGTTGCTTTGGAACCTTCTCGATGACGCCTTTCTTTAGAATGAAGGCTTCAAATATAGAAGTGCCTCTGCTTTAACTTAGCTGAGTAGAAAGAACAAAGTAACTTTGGAGTGGGTTTTTCTAGAAACTTTATTTTGTATCCATTTCTGATTGTGTTTAATTCCCATGCATTTTCTGTTGCAAGTTCCCATGTTTGAATAAATCCCTGCCATCTTCCTCCAACCTTCATTCTGGTGTCAAAACATCCTCGTCTTTTTCTGTCTGTTGCTTTGTTTGTCATGTGTGGCAGACCCTGTCCTATTACCGAACCTTTTCCCCTGAAAGAGCTGTTCACTATCTCCCTGGTTCATGAACATCTACTACCGAACTGTCCCCCGGCAGCTATTTGGCTGTATAAAATACAGAACGGTCAAAGGTACTTAGCTGCGAACTCCTTGGAACGTAAATCGGCTAGGTGACATTGCGGATCCTGGTCACCTTAATCCAATGTATTAACCCCCTTGCCGAACTGCCAGGAGAGCGCTACTTGGAGTGATGGTACTACAGACTAAAAGGAAAAGTTGCTCCCATTTGTTTGACCGCAGAAGCTCCTGCTATTTGACAGGTCCAAGCCACAATTATGCTGGAAATATTTTGGGCTTAGCCCTCGTGTGCTGCTGGTCAAAACTTTACCCTGGTGACGATCAAACAATTCTTCATAGATTCGGGAGCTATTTGGCCAACTTCGACGCTCGGGCGAGAGCTATCCAGGGATGGATGATATGTAGGGTTCTTGTGTGTTTTCAATGTGTTTTGGGGGTGTTTTTATGTTAGGTACTCTATATCCGAGAGACAATTAGTTTAACGGTTATCTACTCGATTATCTCCTGGACACAGAGGTGCCTGGGCGGGCATTGTGTGCATACAATGGAGACCCCATGCTGGAGGTACTGGGTATAAAAGACCAAGCCAGCGGAATAAAAATCATTGTGTCGTCTATTTACTGGGGGGGATCGAGCTATGCACTAAAGAACGCTTCTTCCAGCTTTGAGGATATTCGACGGAGACACCCAATTGGGGTATTGGAACTCTGTTCCAGTCACTAAGCCTGGAATTCTGGTACTGCCTATGAAAGTTGCGAAATCGATGAGTATATTAAAAAGATCTTTAGTTTCAAGAGGAGAACCTTCTGTTCCATCTATATCTCCTGTCTTGATTAACAGCCCTTTGCTTTATGAATTCTAATTTATAATTTGCTTTATAAATTCTTCTAATGGAGAACCAAACAGTTTAATCCTCTCAAAGGGCAGTTTGCAAAAGTCTATTTTCCAAGATCTGAGCCATAGTGCCCTTCTGGCCACTGATGATTATACCATGTTAAGTGAAGACAGCTTTAAAACTTCCTTGACGTGTCACACAAAAATTTATTAGCCAGTCTGATGTTTCTGAGAAGATGACATAATTCTTTATCCGATCCTTCAAATATACAATATTCCAATGATTGTAACCACATGTTCTGAGCTCTCGCCACTGAGGCTCCTGCAATAGACACATTACACTGGAAAACTGTAGCTTAGAATATTTTGCAAGAAGTCTCAGCCCATCAGCTGACCTATTTGTACGTCTACCTTAGGTAGATCCTCCCAATTCTCATCGTCTTATAACTTAAATATTTGCTTAAAATGTTCTCTCAGGTTCCATTCCCACTGAAAGAGCTCCAGGTGTATGGGATGCACCATAAAATCCTTTTCTTTTTTCCCCCTCTATAGAATCTCCCTCCTGTGTAATTGCTATATCATCTTAAATGAACATATTAAGGTCTTCTGGCTGAAAACCTGAATCCGAACTTCATTCTTGACTAGAGCCTAAGGATAACAAGGAGCGGGAACATTCACAGATTCTGCTTCTTTTTCTTATTGTAATTGGTCTTTCCAGGACAGATAGAGCCTCCTTGGTTTTAACGGCTGATTCCTTAAAAGTCTCAAATGTTTGTGAGATATTTTCTTGAAACCAGCTAACAAATCACTGCATTTCTTTCTGTTTAGGCTTCTCAAGTGATTCTGTAGACCACTGGTTACATGTTTACATGTTTTCTTCTTACATCAATCTGGCAGCGGGTAGCGCACTCGGTACAAGCGAAGTGTTAAGATTTACATTTTGCCTAAAGTTAGGAAGAGAATGGGCATTTTGTCTGCTGTAAACAATTTATCTAGTGAAGCTAGACTAGACATCTGGAAAACATAAGAATACTGTGTAAAAATGCAAAAGATACCAGTAATATAAAAATACGCTAGAAGCCTTTAAGGAAAAGACCGTAATTTACCCCACTTTAAAGACCTCAGGAGAGTGTGTGTGATGGCATGGTAGACATGTTCTGACAAGCACCCTTTGTGTCAGACAGGCTAGCACAAAATAAATAGTCTAGGCGCAGTTCAAATTTTGTGCCAAAATTAAAATTGTGCATGTGCAGTAACGCAATCGGAAGTTCGATGAAAAGCAGCCCTGTCGAGCTTGCGTTTCACCTCTGGAGCAGACTCTGAGTCTGATTGTGGATTGGCGCACCACCTGCAACTGCCTACCTATAGAGTTTAGCCAGGAAACGGCCCATAAAAACTGGAACTCCTACAAGGTCTCCGTAACCTTGTTCTGTTCAGAAGCAAATGCCAATGCAGCTTGCTGCCTGGGGAGTTATCAGGCAAAATTTCCCCAAGCCGCTAGAAGGACAAGTAAGAACTGGCGACTTACAGAGGTACTCATCCAGCCATAGGAAGAACATACCACAGTTACTGATGCTATTGGACAGGAAAATACAGTTACACCTTGATATGTACACCAGCTGATAGAACCCTCCTTACAGTGGGGAACCCTTGAGCTTTGCTTAATTCACTTAAATCCACCTAGTTACCTGAAAGGCTTGGAGATCAAGGGTAGCAAAGCTGTTTAGGAACCGTAAGCTGTGAGATGCCACTTGGATAGTGTTGTGCTCATATGTCTCTTTGGAGCTGGAACCGGTGGGATCAGAGGTTGTGCTATGAAACAATGCACAATACAACATGTGCAAAACACCTACAAGGTCTGAACTCTGGAGAGAAGCTGATAGTCCAGTGGGATCCTGGGACGCTTCAAATATATCTGAAGATCTGCTTAAAAAAGAAACAAAAAACAAAAAAAAAATAGACAATAAAAACTCAGAGGTTTTGCAACTACAATACATGGAATGACATATCATTTGGATGTGGGTGGTAGGACATGAGTCAAAGAAGAGAATGTCCTGTTGCCTATTTATAACACAAATCAGCAAGTCTGTTTTAAAGTTTCTGTATTTTTTTCATCCAACACATTGTACACCTTTACAGTTTCTAAAGTGGTCTTAGAAAGGAAAAATTACAAACCTACCTCCCTTTGGGGTTCCATGTGAGTTGTAAAGAGTTTACTAGACTGGCTCCATCACAATATTCAATGTATAACATTGTGTTACGCTAGATGGACCATTTCAGATATGACAAGGGTTCCTTTTGTTGATCCACATAACTGCTAGTTTGTGCACACTGCAAGTCTATATAACCCCATCATAAGTAAAATATTTCTTCTGAAATGATCCCTAAAATGCCCTCTATACTCAATCCATTTTATAACATACAGAGAGCAATATAGCTATCATTGCATAACTCAATTAAAAGCATTCATAACTCAATAAAAACAGTAAAATAAGACTTTATAGTGTTCTACCATTGGGCTGTTTTTGTCTCATTTTTGCTTGTTTTCCCTTCTATGTATCAGATATTTTTCTTTATGGGCCAAGGCTGTCTTTGGATCTGTAACCACAGATGTAAATGTTTCAGACATTCACCCAGATTCTAGCTAGGTTGCTACCGTTATGTTTACATTTATGGGTTTACAGTATGCCTGGGTGGTTCCCACTGACTCCTGTTGGTTTGGGATGTCTGCTTTAATTATCTATATTCTGGATTTATTTTAGGGAAATGTGAAAGGATTTATTCAGATGAAATCAAAATAAATTAGAGAATGTAAAGTATTCAGGTCTGTAAGTGCAATGAACTCAGGGCACATACATTGAACTTAGAAACATCTATTTGTGAAACCTTGCTATTAGTTGGTCATAGTCTATTTGTGTATCATGTAAACATCTTCTTTGAGGTCATATTATAAATCCTCTTGCATTCAGAAATCCTGCAATGATATCAAATCTGATTGTCCAATATCAAGACTGATGGCCTATTCCATCACATTCTCCTATTAGCTTCTGGCAAGCCATGGAACATAAATGGTAGCACAAAATTCCAATCAGACAGACATGGAATTAGGACTATTATAGATACATGTAATTTACTACAAGTAAAGAATCCAGATAAATAAAGGTTTCAAAAGGGCTGTTTCCTAAATATGAAATGGAATGATACCGAGTTTATAGGTGCTGAATTTCTGACCTATCTAAAAAAGTAAATATAGAAAAACCATTGTGTACTCAAGGAAGACAGTACACAAAATCAACTCTTGGATAAAGCTTCCATAAGTACACATTGTTCTATTATAAACCCCACCCCCCCCAATATTATTTACCTGATTAAGAAGGGCATTGTTTTCTTTACAATATATTTATAAGGGTGTCATATAAGGGCACACATTGTATGAGTTCAATCCCTCATACAATATCTGTGGACTGCTAAATAAGTGGATATTGCAGCCGATATCACTTAGTCACTTTGCCCAAAACATTCAACATACCTTTTGGTCACAGACATGCACAACCTGCACAGCTGCTGCAACAGGGAAGTTGCCGCCTGCAAAAATGCTGACACTTTGGGGCTTTCATCAAGAGGACCTTGTATGGAGAGAAAGCAGCCACACAACTTGTCAACCAGTCCGATATTCACCATGTAACTGAGGACGAGGAAATAAAATACACTGTTACTCAACAATAAAGGTAGCCTCAATAGAATATGAGCACGAACAGAAATCAAACATTTAAAAGAAAATTACATCACTAACAGACTAGTCCACGACAATGTGTAAAGAATTACCTAATTACATCTTGGATTCGACTGCTCAATGAGTCGGCCAAGGGTGCCTTACTCTTGGTGTCTGGCCTTATTTTGGTAATGTCCGTCTTGTCACCTCCGGCTAGTAGTGAGTTGTAGTTGATGCTTCTGAAAATCCGAGAGCACAGAAGAAGAAGTCCAGTTGTCACACCTTCAAAGACCTGCTTGTTAACACTCCTTCCTAGGATGGTCTTATCTTCATCTGGCACAAATAACTGTGGACAAATCGAAGCACTGTTAGAAAAGCTTATATGCGGTGTGGAATAAAACATCTACATCTTCAGAGTGTATTCATCAAACATATTAATTCTCATTTAAGTTAATGTAAGCTCTCCTCATAATTAGGTCAAAGTCAGTATTGTCTCAAATGCCTGACAATATATCCATAAATAATAGCAACTCTTAGCATAGCTATATTTAAAGTATGGAAAAAAATAACCAAACATTTTACCATACAAGTTTTTTTCTTGATCATTATCATGTTCTATTTTCCATGTTCAATAGAGATGGGTTTAGAACCCCAAAACATAGTGGTAGAATGCCACTGAATGCTTGCTGTGGGATTTTGTTAGTAATAATCAGATAAACAGAGTATTTGATGTTCACACCTGCATATTGTGGTGCCAAGGGAATTTTAAAGAATGGATTATATTTAGTGCGCATTACATGAAGTTAGAAAAGGTCACGTGCAATAAGAGATTTGAGGGAAGTAGCGAGAATATCAGGTTAATGTGTTGAATATCGACAGATGCCAGTTTAGCTGTGCCAAGGTTTTAGGTAAATGGGTAACACCACAAAAGATAACAAGCATTGTCTCTAACTGAGCAGCATGGGATCATGGGTAGAAGTATGCCGTCGATCAAAGCACTTTTAACAGCTTGCCGGTAGCAAAAAAAAATTAATACTATGTATCTCACGTATTAAATGCATGAGAGACGATGGTATACTACCTTGTTTCTCAACCTGTGTTACATGTACCCCATAGGGCAGTGTTAATTTTGGTGGCAAATTTCAATTTAGTTTCAGTCATATTTTAGTCATATGAATTGTTTTAGTTAATTAAATCTACAACATTTTAGTCTACTAAAATTGTTAGTCGCCAAAATTAACACTGCCATTGGGTATGCACCAAAAGCAGGGAATATGTCAAAAGCTTGGTGGCTGACCACCTTATGGGCCACCAGGTGGGGGCCGACTATGTGCTAAGGCAGAGTAGACACCTGCTTGCCAAAACGGCAGCTGTATACTCTGCCCAAATACAGTGTCCGGGGGGAGGCTGTGCAGGGATGCCGAGAGCCGGGTTATGATGTCACTCCGACCAGATCACTATACAGCTCACGAGGGAGCAGAGCAAGAAGACCATAAAGATGACAGCAGCCACACCATTTATTTGATATACACATATATTTCTCATTTTACATTTAAATTTGCACTGTGCAAGACTAAGTGCACAATCTGGAACAAATTTCAGTTTAAATGTTTTTGTTAATTAAAACATTACACATTTTATTTGCATTTTCACTGTACATTCATACAACTTTCCAGTGTTTTGGAGATGTTCACGTCACTGCTGGACTTACTGTACATTGTTTTGAACTATGCACTATGTGAAATTATTGGCATGAATGAGTCACTCCATCTTTCCGTATGAGATTGGCTATGAAGGGGGAGATGAACTCTGTATTCTGTTGAAACGAAGATCGTTAACAATGAAGAAACGTCTTCCATGCAGTGATTAAAAGGTTAGCATCGCAAGGCAAGAATCTGAACAATTAATCTATTGTTTGTGATAGTGCTGCTCCTGCAACACAAGCGAACACGTTACAACAAGGTGCACTGAACACATACAGACATGCCTTGGCCTTTCAGCGTTCAATGAAGGGTTTCATGGCTAGAAGCATTATTTTTGGTAAAACAGAAGGATAGGGTGTAAGGCCCTTGACATCACACACAGCTCATGCTCTGATCTTCGCTGCTGATATCAGTATTTTATAGGGGGATTTCGACATTCAAAAACGTGAGACAGCAATCAGAAGGAAATACTTCTAATTTTCCATTGAGATATCAATAGTTTGGTGTTACAACATCTTTGTGATCCCTTATTCAATTAATGTAGATAATGAACTCATATACACTTCAGACCATCAACCAAAGCCCAAGTAAAGTCTGGATTAGCAAAATAATTGCCCACTGGAAGTCCTCCCAACCAGCAAGCAAAACGTTAAAATAATAATGAACATAAAAAAAAATAAAAATAAACTTAAGCTCCTTTTAACGAAACAGAACCTGGATATATTGGCCTTCCTTTTTGTCGTAACATAGCTGGTTGATAATAGAGTGAGTTGAGGGTTAATAATAAAAAAGTGACTATTCATTCATTAGCAAGGCTGAAATAAGATGAACATTCAGGTTAATTTGGAAGCTGTATTACACAGATCTGATCATTGATGTCCAAATGACCCCAGATGGTTAATAATTATGAATGTTTGTGAAAGTCTCTAAACATTTTCAGTTGCAGTTAAATATTAACATATTACATATATAGTAAGCTTGTTTGAGCAGGGCCCCCAATTGTGCGTCCAATTCGTTACAAATACTTATCTGTTAGTCTACCCATTGTACAGCGCTGAGAAATTTGTTGGCACTTTATTAATACAATGTGTATATACACAACACACACAGAGACAAATACACATAAATAACGTGTTTTAAAACTTTATAAAATATTCTATAAAATGGTCAAATTGCATTTGCTCTACAGTCCTCCATTTTCATTTAAATCTACACTGAAGACTGTATGGAACACCAAAGATTGCTGGGAAAAATCCAGGTTCTAGCAGTGAAGGAGTTAAACTTGGGTGGATGCAATTGCAGAATAAAAGTAGCATCCCCTGTCTCTCTTCCAACAGAATATGTGTTTCTATTACAATATTGTCTGTGGCCGTAGCCAGAGGGAGAATTTATATAAAAACAAGAGCTTTAAGACATCCGCAGTTCAGGAGGAAATCTTTCTTCAGCTCATCAGAAAATCCCTTACTAAAGCGTGAGCTTTCAGGAACAAAACTTACAGAACGTCATTTTGGTTCAACATAGGAATTCCTCAGGCTCACTATTCAGGTGACACATAGGTCAGAATTTCAATCCTCATGCAAATTATTAAAAAACACAATTTGAATTTCTGATTATAACTCTACAACATATTTGATGTCTACAAGACCACTCCGTGGTTAAATCAAGAAGTTAAGAAAATCACTACCAAGTAGATATACCTCCAATGACTACCTGCATGCATTGGGAGGATGTCTTAAAAGTGCTTGCAAAAGCCGCAGCTCTTACAAACCGCAGCCTTTGCAAATTCTCTCCTTTTGCCCTGGAATAGACTTTTCACAGTTAAATAATTCTTATTGAGAAGCCTCTGAAGCCCCCTTGCGCACGTGTGCGCTCATACACACACTGCACAGCATTCAGAAGAATGCTGGTCTGATCTGAGGTCTGAGAAGAGGGAAGCACTCAAGTGGAGCACACTTGTCACTTCTGTTAGCTCAGGGGAGCTAACGGAAACCAAGAGTAAAACTCCCTGGCTGTTTGATTAATAGCCAGGGGAACGTTTCATTATTTATGAACAAAGTGCCTTTTTAAATGCTCCTCGCCCATAAAGCACTCCAGCAAAATGTGGAATTTAATTTAAATATATGCATATCTGTCTAATATGAGAAGAAATACAATTCTCAATATCCTGGGTAAATGGTGACTGCAGAGTCAAATGTTTGTAGGGTAAAAAAAGATGGCTGACATTTTTAAAAATCATATTTACTTCAGGCAATGAACCCCATTGTGTAAGGGATAGAACTCTACTGAGACCGCTCTTCTCAAACTTACTAATGACCTAATTGCAGCTAAATCCAAAGGCCACTACTCCATACTAATTTTTCTTGACCTCTCTGTTGCCTTTGACACCGCTGATCATGCTCTCCTTCTTCAAACTCTTCAATCACTCGGTCTCTGTGACACTGTCCTCTCGTGGTTTTTCTCTTATCTCTCCCAACGCTCATTCAGTGTCTCCTTTTCTAATGATACCTCCTCCTCTCATCCTGTCTTGGAGTCCCCCAAGGCCCCTCTTGCACCCCTTCTATTTTCTCTTTATACTGCCTCTCTTGACAAACTTACTACCTCATTTGGGTTCCACTACCACCTGTATGCTGATGACACCTAGATATATCTCTCCTCCCCGGACCTCTCCCCTGCCGTCCTGCAATGTGTCACTGCTTGCCTTTCTTCCATCTCTGACTTAATGTCCTCCCGCTTTCTGAAACTCAATCTCTCTCTAAAACTGAGCTCTCCAGACTGCAGCCTCCATACCGATTTTCCTCTCTAGTCGGTCCTCACATGGGCTTCCTGTATCCTATAGGACTCAATTCAAAGTGCTAACCCATACCTATAAAGTACTGAACAATTCTAGCCCCTCTTATATCTTTTCACAGTTTCATAGGTATGTCACTTCTCGGTTCTCTCCGCTCTGCCCGTGACCTTCTCCTGTCCATTGCCAACTCCCGCCGCCAGACTCTCCCGTAGTTTTCAATCTTTTAAGAAGTGCCTTGAAACCCATCTTGTTAGGAAAGCTTATGGCCTCCCAGAGTAACCTACACCTTACATACCGGTCTCTTGTTCTCTCCTAAAGGGCAGCACTTTAAAGGCAAGTCCATCTATGGAGCAACAATTAAAAGGCGGCTATATTCCAAGTGCTGCCTTGGAGAAAAAGACAGAAAAAAGCATAAAGGACCTAGGTTACTGCATGGACATTGAGACTTTTCCCCCAAGATGAACTCGGGGGTAACAATACCATAACAACTACAGAGTTCTGCCCGTGTTGTCTTCAGCTTGTCCTTTTTTAAAGATTTGTTCACTGATAAATTGAGGGTAAATTAACTAAGCAACTGAAATGAAACTTTGCTTAAACTGTGCCCAGATATAAAGCTTCCATGTGTTGGTGACAGTCCCTACTTTTACTTATGTAGAATTAAAAAAAAACAACAACCCTGCAAAGTGACAGTGCTGCTTTCTTGAAGTGATCATTTGTAATGGGAAAATAGAAACTGTGCGAAGAGGTTTGTCTTTGCTTTGGGAACAGTATAACACACATGCTGTTTGAAGTGGAGAAATGATAAAGTCCTGTAAATCAACTGACCAATGAATCTGGAGAGCCACTATACAAATATTCAAGTTGCCTTGGAGAAGCCAAGTCACTTAAGCAAATATTAATCTGTAAATATATTTTAATGATCAAATAATTATCTGTGTGCTTTTACCTCATCTTTTCATTTGAAGGTTAATGTATTTACTACACACACACACACACACACACACTCTCTCTCTCTCTCTCTCTCTCTCTCTCTCTCTCTCTCTCTCTCTCTCTCTCATCTCAGAAAAGGGAGAATGCTAATGCAAACCTTTAAACATGCACAGGCCTTACACGTAAATGTCTCTAAACAGTCCAAAATCTGCCTAATTCAAATGGCGTAATGTAAATTATTCAAACTACATACATAACTTTTCAATTAACAGACTGCTTGGCTCGGGGACAGATTTGAACACCGGATTTTAAAACAAATGCATATCTGAATTTCTTATGATTATGAGGCCCTGATAAATTAGGAATGAAATGTTAAATTAAATATTCAGTGGGGTTTGTAAATAACGCTGGCTCTTGATAGATTACAGGCTCACTTTATGAGAATATCTCTCTGTATTTAGAAAAAAATTAACTTGTGAAGACTGTAGAGGAGTGGGATCCTGGTTAAATGGTCTATGAAATCATCTTGCCAACATTAGATATCTATTTGTTATATGCTCAGAAGGCCGATTAATATCATAGAATAACTCACCACTGAGCTACTGTAAACAGCATGAACCAGCCCTTCAAAATACAACTTTACAGCTTTATGTGATACTGTCATTAGGAATAATGTATTCCACGCTGGCACCAAAACACATTCTATTAAGTGAATATATTCTATGTATACAAGGACATGCCTTTCCTGCACATTCATGTAGTGAGCTGTATACTAGACAATAGGTGCAGACGTAAGACACAATAACTCCACTATCACTGTCCAACATAGAGCATGCCAAGATAGAAATGGAATGAGGTGTATATTGTTCATTGCAGAACTCTTCTGATCCTCTAACAGACACCAAGAATATAGCCAGACTGGACTTTTTCCCCTTTCTATAGCTTGCCTCATTATTTGTAAGCAATTCGGGTGATGATGTGTTATTTGAGTATGCCTGTGTCACCCCTTATATATACATATACATGTGACTGTATGGAACTAATTAAGTAAATGATAATCCAGCATCAGTATCTAATCAGATACTAATTAGCTACTGTTGCATGTTTTCAGTATGTTACAGTTACAATCCAAAAATGTCACAACTTTTTTTTCCTGCTGGTAATTATCTTGGAGTTAGAAATCCTTTTTGACTTGAAGCTAGGCTTAAAGGACCACTATAGTGCCAGGAAAACATACTCGTTTTCCTGGCACTATAGTGCCCTGAGGGTGCCCCCACCCTCAGGGACCCCGGCTCCGGAAGGGGGAATGGGGTAAAAGCTTACCGTTTTCCAGCGCTGGGCGGAGAGCTCTCCTCCTTCTCTCCTCCTCCGTTCCGCCCCGTCGGCTGAATGCGCACGCGCGGCAAGAGCTGCGCGCGCATTCAGCCGGTCGAATAGGAAAGCATTTACAATGCTTTCCTATGGACGCTGGTGTGCTCTCACTGTGAAAATCACAGTGAGAAGCACGCAAGCGCCTCTAGCGGCTGTCAATGAGACAGCCACTAGAGGATTAGGGGGAAGGCTTAACCCATTAATAAACATAGCAGTTTCTCTGAAACTGCTATGTTTATAAAAGAATGGGTTAACCCTAGAAGGACCTGGCACCCAGACCACATCATTAAGCTGAAGTGGTCTGGGTGCCTAGAGTGGTCCTTTAACTTGATCATGCAGTTAATAATGACAAACAAAATAGATCCATCTTGGAAAGTTCTGACCTGCCAGTCTGACTGCTTTCATAGTGAAGTGGTCTTTAATGTCATCAGCCTGTAGATATGTTAGTTTCTTTAAAATGTTAAAATCTAATATTTTAAGTTTATTGTGCATGCGTATTTGTTGTTTTATCAAGCCCACCATATTATTTTGTTGTTACAGTGCTTACTTGACATTTATGCTCTTTAATTCATTAATGAAGAGATAAAACAACATAATGTATAGGTGCTCAATATCTGACAGACAATGGCAGCAAACAAATCACCAACAAGGGGTTCTCTCACCCTTGTGAAATGTATAGTGAGATAAAAAAAATAGAAGGTGATCAGCGCAAAGGAAAAAATGGAATATACATACGATACAAGGACAATTCCTAGTATATAAATCTATGAATACAAAATAAGACGGGGTTTCACATATATCCATAGACGGGGATTATTCCATCCAGGCCTGCAGACAGAGCTGGTACAGCTCTAAAAAGTGTGAGTTTGCACTTCACTTATTCATATTCCTCTTAACTTACCTACCGTACTGGGCCATAATTTGTCTTATTTTGTATTCATAGATTTATATACTAGGAATTGCCCTTGTATCATATGTATATTACATTTTTCATTAACGAAGAGATTTTAGTATTGGGGATCGAGTGATTATCGGTTTTACCGATATTATCGGCCGATATTCAGTATTTTCGGCAATATTGGTATCGGCCAATATAGATACCGATATTGCCGATAATCATGACAAGCCCGGCGGTCCTGGAGGGCCCAGCAAGCTGTGACTTACCTTTCCAGCAGCACCTCCAGCTCCCTGTGTAAATCTCACGAGTCCCACGGCCGTCAGAGCGTTGCCACGGGTTACCACTCCAACGCTCCGCGCGGCACGCTGACCGCGGGATTTACACAGGGGAGCTGCTGGGAAGATAAGTAACAGCTTCTGCTCAGTACATGCCACTGGACCACCAGGGAGAATGTCACAGCCCCCCTCCCTGGTCAAGTAACAAGCAGGGAGGAGGGTCAAAAAATAAATAAAACATATAAATATTCAAAATAAAATTAAAATAAAAAATGCCCCCCCGCCCATTTTACACAAATTACATCCCTTCACAAACACACACACTATACAAACACACACTGCATTCATTATATACACACACTACACAAACACACACACACTCTGCATTATATACATACACACTACACATTTTATATACACACTACACAAACACACACACTATACAAACACACACTCTGCATTTTATATACACACACACTACACAAACTGCATTCATTATATACACACACTATACAAACACACACTCTGCATTATACACACACTCTGCATTATATACACACACTCTGCATTTTATATACACACACTACACACCCTGCATTCATTATATACACACACTACACAAACACACACTGCATTCATTATATACACACTATACAAACACATTGCATTTACTATGCACACACTGCATTCACTATACACACACACTACACAAACACACTGCATTCACTATACACACACTACAAACGCTGCATTCACTATACACACACTGCATTCACTTTACACCCACACACTGCATTCACTTACGCATACTACACACACACACTGCATTCACCTTACACACACACACTGCATTCACTCTACGCACACTACATTCACTATACACACACTACACAAACACACACTCTGCATTCACTTTATATACACACTGCACACTCACTGCATTCACTATACACACACTACACAAACACACCCTGAATTCATTATATACACACTACATTCACTACACACACACACACACAGCTCCCCTGTCTAAACACACTGCATCCACTTCATGTGGCATGTATATTTTGTGCATTTACCTTTAGAAATAGTTTATTTTTTTAAAATGGTAAATGTATAGAATATCGTCAAGTTATCGGCTATCGGCCTGAAAGTTCACAAATTATCGGTATCAGCTCTAAAAAAACAATATCAGTCGATCCCTAGTTAGTATAAGTTTAGTGGCTGGCTTGCAAAAGTCATCCACTCATGAGTGGTGCATGTGGTGGGAGTTCTCATGCACAAACACTTTCCAAATTGTTTTGAGAATTGGTTGATTATTAGAAAAGTGTTTTCAGTTGTGTATTGTGTCTGATTTATGTATTGATGACTCGTTTCTGGAAAGACTGTGATCTCTTGACCTTGACTAGTTAAAGAAAGGTATAGGGCCTTTTTCATGAAACTGTTTAAGCAAAAAGTGTTTAAGCAAAAAGTGTTAAAACGTTATTAAGCACTAGGACTGGGACTTTATCAGCATCTTTAATAGCACAATGGCAGCACTTTGCATGTTGATAAAGGTTATACCATAGATTGTAATATACCCATTAATGCGTATTTGGCAAATTAAGTATGTGCTATGGTTACTTATGCCTGTGTGTAGAAAACTAATTGGTGGAGGGGGGTGAGAAATTCTGTGTATGGGTGTATGATGTGCTCATAAATGTGTCTTTGAGTTGCTTACAAAAACCATGCAACAAACAACTTTAGGATAGGGACATACTTGTATCCCACTTTGGTTGCCGAATTACAATCCCTATCGTTGTTCAGAAGTGTTGTGATCAAAAAAAAAAAGAAAAAAAAAAAAGAAGGTGCTAATTACTCTATGCCGTAAAAGATTCATATTACTGTAAAATAGTAAGCAAACCTCTGTGTTTATACTTCCCTCGCCATTATCGTGTCAGCGCCTTAAAACCTACCGTTAGCTGTTGTATAAGGAGCTCCAGAAGAAATGTGATTTTACTGCTCAGCAGAATGTAGGTGCAGGTCTCAGGACAGTTAGTGCAGGTTAATGTGTAGATATTGACAGCATTACAAAGAGACCTGCAAAACAAAAAGTAAATGGTATGATTTATCTATGCTCAGCAGATGTAAAATTAAAGAATACAACATTTAGTACATAACAGATAGGTACTCATAGGTCAGGTAGGCATTTTAAAGATCTGTTCCTGACCTCTGTTCCATGCGTATACACTGACAGATATTTAGAGATAAAAGATATATATATAAATAGCAAATGGAGCAAATGTTTAAATCTGAAAATAAGTAAAAAAAAAAAAAAAACAACCAAATCTTAAACCTTAAGATTTAAGGATCTATACAGCATGAACTGATTTTTTTGTTAAACACTAGAGGATTTAAGGACGAGACAGTATGATAGAATAAAACAATCACTATGCCTGAAGAGTTTTAACATGACTCGATTTGGGGTGTTTTACCAAAATGTTTTTTTGGTTTCAAAGACCTTTGGTCGAAATTTGGTGAAAAACTACAATTAATCTCATTAATGGCTCACTGGCAGTGCTAGCCATTTGCAAATAGTTAATAGTATAACACTCAACGGAATGAGGGATAACAATAACCATGTGGCGGCTGGCTTGCTATCCAGCCGCCACATTAATAAAAGAATGAAAAGAAAAAAAATCCTGACCCCCATATTTGTATAATGAAGGTTAAAGACCTCCCTTATGGACCCACCTGCTACGCAGTGTCGGGCTCCAATCATAATAAAAGGAAGGAGAACTAGAGTCCCCCCACCTAATGGCAGAGGGACAGGGCTTAATTATGATATGGGGGTGGGGAGGAGGGGGAATCTAGTGTGCCTTAAGTATATATAGCAGGCAGTGGCTCTAGTATTGATAAAGAGGGAACCTAGCCCCCCTCCCTCCCCCATTTCTCCAGCATTCACTCATAGGCCATGGCTCTAAATAAATATTGGAAGGGGAGTTAGTGGACATACCGTTGTTCACTCCCTCCAAAAATCATTTCTCCAGCCGCCCAATCCCAACTAAAGACCTTAATCTACCCCCGAACACCAAAAAATAGTGATGGGAGCCAATACAACTAATCCCTGTAAGGAAAGAAAAAAAATGATGCAGACCATTAGATGTCTTTTTTTCTTCTAAATATTTTTGGCTTAAAAAAGGGTCAAATAAACTCACAAAGTGAGTATACCATCAGCTGAACTGGCTGCAACATTACATTAAAGTCTTTACAGCCTCTGTTTACAGCTTGAACTGCCATGCCTGTTTTTTTTTTTTTAAATATATAAAATATGAAGTAACCATAATGAACAGATATGACACTTATTTACCTGATTTACAAAGTATACATATGGAACAATAATATGTCAATTCATACATCTTCTGTATGAAGATACCCTCCTCTCAGCATCCATCTTGCAAGAACCACCTGAATATATGGTACTAGCAGCTCACTAGATAAAGGTATTCAACCAATCTCTCAATCCCTCTGTTCCTGTATGTCCAACTCGTCTAGTTACAAATACGTGTTTGTTAATCCACCCATCGTACAGCGCTATGGAACTTGTTGGCACTTTATAAATATTAATAATAATAACCATACCCTCCCCCCCCCGAATCGTTACATTTATATAGATTTACAGGATGTTCACAGCCTCAACAGAAAAAATAAATCCAGAGAAATTAGATCCATGTTTTTCATTGCAAGAAGATTAGTAATTAAGTGTCCTGTTCTTGACAGTCCTCAACACAATTTGTATCCGTTTGTATCTGCGTGATATTCTTCAGTTAATTAAAACTCTCCAATTACACAGAGCTGCAGGCTAGGCTACCATTTTACAAATACATGGTATTAACATGAGGAGAACTCATGATATACATTTGCAAAGATGCACATTCATATGCTTATTCTCTCTCTCTCTCTCTATATATATATGTGTGTATATATGTGTGTGTGTGTATTAGGGGCACAAAGATCGTATAGCGTGATGGTGAGAACATTGTATAAAGGTATATTGAGTGAATAGAGGGAGTGGACATGCAAATCGCTAGACAAGAAATGGTACAGGGGAAGGTGAGGAGTCCCTTTAAAAAGGTATTTAAGCCCCTCCCACAACTACAGGTAAAGCCATAACATGTATATTACAAAAATCACATATTACCACTAACCTGCTACACTATTTTTATTATTATTTGTATTTATATAGCGCCAACTTATTCTGCAGTGCTTTACAATATTATGAAAGGTGAAATTTTAACAATTTGTAACAACAAGACAATTAAAAAATTATATAGCAACAATAGGTAGATGAGGACCCCAATCACAAAAGCTTACAGTCTAGACTAGAGGAAGTTCATAATATTCATCTGCTTTGCGTTCCCATGATCCAATGTGGTAGAAATATTTAAGCATTCAAAATTATGGGACAAAATCATGCAGAAACATTAATTATTTTTCTTGTAATCTGCAAAATATTAAAAGTAAACAAACATGTAAATATTGTAGTTAAACAAAAGTCCTGATTGCATTTACCAAGACTGCCAGGGATCGAGAATCTCAATATGTAATACGAAGACACTCAGAAAACTCTGCATACAAACTGATCTACACTAAATGAAATTACACTTAATGTCTTACACTAGGTCTCTAGTTATTTGTATCTTAAAGAGTAGCCTGAAGTATTTCATGCTTGCTAATCAAGCGGAATAAAGCTAAGCGTTCCAGCAGTCACTGGGTTAACAAGGGCTGATGCCAGTGAATGAAGATGTCAAGGTATGAATGTCTGTGACCCAGGTGTTTCTCCTCCTCTCCATCTGGCTTTGTAGTCACTGCCATCTGGCCCAGACCCAGGAAGTATCACAGCTCTCAAGAGATGGAAAAAATACTTCTCATAAATCACTTGCTTGCAGCCAGCAGGTAAGCTGCAGCGGGAACAATCACTATGCAATATATAACGTAAATAAAGTGGGTTAACCTAGATGCATCTTGCGTATCAGTACCCATGGATCTAAAGTAAATGGTTTAATCTGTGTGGTCACACATAAATACAGCATTAGTTGAGCTACTAAATCCCCATATTTTGTACATGAGATGGGTGCCTTGGGTTAGCCTTGAAAGATTTTTGAACTGCTGCAAAGAATGCGCCTCCGCAGTTCAGATGGAGCGATAGGTCAGTGGTTAATGTGGCAGCTGCAATACTTTAAAATTTGTATCCAAGATGAATTTACAAATTGCTGAAAGCTAAATGTAATAATCCTACTTAAATGGTGTAAGGGAGAATGGTAATGTCATAACATCATATGTAGAAAGAATAAATAAATAAATAAATAAATATGCAGAATCACTTTATCACTGAAATAATATACAGTATTAATAATAAAGGAAAGCTGAACAGCTTGTTACTAAAAAATAAAATACTAGATAGGAATAAAAGATTTGTTCTTCAGGACAAATGACATGATATTACATAATGTGTAAGAGTGCCATAAGGATATACTGCTCATTGCCAAGTGATCACTAGGTAAATGGGCTTTTTGCTGACTGTTTTGGGATCTAGGTATGTATAGAATAGCATTTTCATGCATGTGATGGCTCTAAAAGCAATTTATTTATACAGATGCTATCAGATGACAGAGACAGAGGCTGAGAGGTATAAATGAGCTGGGCACCCCCACCTTAGCCTCAACTGCTAATTGTTAATTAGAATAATATATAACTCCATGATAATGGTACTTTACAGTGATTAAAGGCATGCATATAATATTTCTCTTTAAGTTTTTAAGAGAAATATGGTGAGTTTAGGAAGTTGTTATGGTGCTTCAACTACTGGAAAGTCAGGAAGATTATTTCAGGAATAGGCTAAAAGCTAGATATTTATAATTATTTTGTACTTCAAACTAGGGAATATCAGTAGCAATATTACTGCATGAAAAGCATTGGCATTCTCTGTGTGAAAATTCTTTAAAAACCAATGTCAGAAAGTGATTACCATACGTTTTATAACTACTAACCCTTAAAGGGTTACTCCAAGCTCCATGACCATTGCAATATGAAACGTTTTACAGACAGTACATAAATATAGGTGCTACCCAACGAAGGTGCAACGTACCCCCCTCTGGCAGTGTCATTAGCCAGTTTGGAACACGAGTTCTGGGCTGACTAATGTCAATTCTGTGCATAACTTAAATGTTCATTGGCTGAGAGCGCCCAATGCACATTCTCAGTTAATTAAAGGACCACTATAGGCACCCAGACTACTTCGGCTTAATGAGGTGGTCTGGGTGCCAGGTCCAGCTAGGTTTAACCTTTTTTTTATTTTTTTTTTTTATAAACATAGCAGTTTCAGAGAAACTGCTATGTTTATGTTAGGGTTAATCCAGCCTCTAAATCATCTAGTGGCTGTCTCATTGACAGCTGCTAGAGGCGCTTGCGTGCTTCTCACTGTGAAAATCACAGTGAGAAGACGACAGCGTCCATAGGAAAGCATTGTAAATGCTTCCCTATGAACTGGCTGAATGCGCGCGCGGCTCCTGCCACGCATGCGCATTCAGCCGATGACGTCGCTATGGAGGAGGAGGAGAGCTCCCCGTCCGGCGCTGGAGAAAGAGGTAAGTTTAACCCCTTCCTCTCCCCAGAACCCGGCAGGGAGGGGGACCCTGAGGGTGGGGGCACCCTCAGGGCACTATGGTGCAAGGAAAACGAGTATGTTTTCCTGGCACTATAGTGGTCCTTTAATGAGCATCAGGACTGGCATCCAGCGTTTGTGGCCTGACATGCCGAAAAAAAATAATGCTATTTTCTCTGGAATTTAACATATTTAGCCCTTTTAATTTACGGGATGTGCTTTTCATATTGCTTTGACATGTTCTGATAACATCTCTGTCACTCAAAAGAAAGGTTGCAGAGGTAGAGTTTTTTGCAGTGTAACCAATGCAGCAAGATAAAGTTGTTATGGTCTTTAGAGTGATCTTTTATATCCACTGATGAATGAAGTGTTAGCTACATGGCTGGAAAGTGACTGATATACTAGATGAGGACTATACAATATGTTCTGAGATTACTGACCATACAAAATCATTACTAAAACACACACACACTGACCATCAAATTCACTTCTAGATCACACACAATTCGGCATATCTTCTTTATCCCAAGTGTTCCACTATCTCGTCTAGATTATTGACTCTCCAATAAATCATCTGGACTACCAAGTCCTCTGTGGATCATTGTCTGTACAGTATTATTTGCATATCATTGACTCTTTAATTGTTTTTATATATCACTGACCCTCCCAAACAGTGGTCTTTAGTGTGCATCAGACACACAAATAACAGTCTGACCTATGACATTTGGGTTGCTAAAGGGCAGCTTAGAATCAGAACCTTCAATATGTTAATCCTATTACAAATGCTAGCAGGAACCAACTGTCATAGGATCTTTTCATTAAAGCTTGAATGTACAAGGCAGAGCAGCATCTAACAGATGGTTTAAATCCCTTATCATTGTAGCAACACACAGGTAACATTACAAAAGGCAATGTATCTACTGCAATATATAACTGACCCTTAAATCTTTGTTAATATGTGTGTACCAGAGGCCCATATTTTTCTTTATTCAAGCACGGTATATTAGATGATTTATAAGAATCACATCATTGAACTGAAATAAGTTAATCTACGATTACGAGATCTCAGTACTCTATATATGAATAAACTTAGAATGAATGTATCTTCTTATTGCAGCTTTTAACTAGAGACAGAGAATGAAGTTCCAAGTGCTTGAAATATATATTAGATAGTATGTCACCAGTGATAACTACCAGCAGAAAAATTTAAATATTCATTTTCTATATGCACAAAATCCATTCTAGGAAAGTATGTGTTATTTGAGAGCTGCTGTGTCTGCAGCAGTAACACGACCTCTACATCTACTTTGATGTATTTATGTTTTCTTAGAGAACAAATAAATACGTTATGTAATGTCACAGGTGGGCTGCCTATGACTGTAAGGGGAAAGAGGATTGAAGGGATATGTAAATACTAGTGATGGCGGCTAGTGACCTGCATTTAACCAAAGCATATAAGACAACCTCTCTTTGATGAGCCAATATTATTCAATGTTTAACAAAAAAGTCTGATCCTCAAAAATACTATTTCGCGAATACTATCCTAACGTTTCCATTATTTCAGAATTGTGTCTCATTTCCTTTCTATTTGTTTAAAAGACCCACATTATCCAACACATTACATTTAGCTCTATCACATGCTCTGCTAGATTCAAATGATACAAGCATCCCCAATATTCCATATTATTGATCAACCATTGCTTGGTTTACTTTACCTCCAAACTCATGTTGAGAAGCAAGGCTCTACATTTTTACCTATTAATATAAATACAGAAGCAAATAAATGACTTGCCGGGCCTAAACCCCATCACTGGAGAATGATCCAGCAGGTTATATTCAATCATGTGGATAACACAACAGATGGGAGAAAAGCCAGAACAAGATGCCCAACATGTTTCAAACTTCATTAGTCTACGGATTAGGACTAGTATTGGCCAAAATGCTTAAGGCACCCTCTTCTGACATAGCACAATAGAGCCTGCTAGATCATTTTCTGATAATGGATTTGTTGATAGGATTACCAGATCCACCATGTTTTCATGGACACATATTACGTAGACACATACTGATGGGCAGCATATGAAAAGGGCTGCCCTGTTGCATGTATAATTCAGAAGACGTTGTATACGAATAAAGTAATCAGGCAAGAATTCTGAAGAATATGCATTATACATTCTGCAGGGCAACACTTTTCATGCATTTTCATAAATATTACAAAATTATGTGTCCCTGAAAACATGGTGGATATGGTAACCAAATTTATTGAGGTGCCTTGGAAGTGGATTTTTTTGGGACATGGATTAGAACTAGGGATCGACCAATATTGATTTTTTAGAGCCGATACAGATACCGATAATCTGTGAACTTTCAGGCCGATAGTTGATAGCTTACCGATATTCTGTACAATACTGTATTTTTTTTAGGATTTTTTTTTTTAATTAAGTGGTAAATGCACAAAATATACATGCCAGTCAGATTTTTTTTTTAATGTTTTATAAATATTTATGTGTGTGTGTAGTGGATGCAGTGTGTGTATTTGATTAGGAAATGCCGTGTGTGTGTGTATTTGTGTAGTGGATGTAGTGTGGGTAGTGGATTCAGTGTGTGTGTTTGCGTTGTGGATGCAGTGTGTTTGTGTGTCTCTTAGTGCTCCCCTTAATGTTCCTCTCCCTTCTCTTTTAGTGGTCCCCCCTACCCCAGTGCTCCTTTTCCCTTCCCTCCCCTGTACCTTGTTCTCCTCCCCCACCCCTGTCCCATGGTGTTTTTCACCCCCCCTTCCCTCCCCCATAGTGTTCCTTACCACCTCCCCTTACATAGTGTTCCTTATCCCCCCTCCCCCATAGTGTTCCTAACCACACCTTACCCCCAGTCCATTGTGTTCTACCACCCCCATCCCATAATGATCCCTAATACCCCTCCACATGTCCCATAGTGTCCCCCCCCCCCGCCCCGTCCCATAGTGCCCCCCTCTCTCTCCCCTCCTTAGTCGCCGCACCCCGGTGTGTCTCCTGGTAGCGTGGTCGAGCGGAGCAGTGCGCACCGCTGTACATGAGATTCAGTCTCCTGGAGCTGGCCGGACTGACAGGAAGTGCTCTCTCAGTGATCATCCACTGGTTTAAAGGGTCACTGCAGCTCACTCTGGGTGCAATGTCTCATGTCCCTTAACCTTATAGTGGTAATTTATGCAGTTTCTGAGAAATTGGGCTCTGCGCATTAGGTCTTCCCTGCCAGCTGACATCAGCGATGGAGAAGCGTGGGCGGAGCCTGACGTTGGTGCTGGATTCAGGTAAGTAACTGAAGGGGTTTAACCCCTTCAGCGCTGTGGAAGGGGGGCACTGTAGGAACCTATAGTGCCAGGAAAACATCCATCAACTCAAAGATTATGCCATATATCGCTCTTATTACTTGAGGACATTACAAATTCCGATTATATACATATTTTTAAGACTTTCTCTTCTCCCATCTGCACGAACATGCCATTTCATGACTTCATTACGCATCTTTCGAGTTTATTTTTAATATTTCTTGTGCCTGTTAGCAGGAATAGTTCTGTTATTGTGCTGTACAAATCCAGATAGATTCCCACTTTCACTCTAGGCTGTAAATGTACTGGCATTTCTTCAGTCCGCCACTGAGAATAGTGATGAAGATTTATAAATGCAACAAAGGCCCAAAACACAGCAAATATGTAAAATTTTGTATGCACATTTATACACTGGATAATGCAAGTTTTAGTTTGTTGACTTTGGCAGACAGTTATTTGCTTTTTTCTAAGATCAGATGGAGGAAATTAGCTAAATTGTTAGTTATGTAGAATCAGTGATGTAATTCATACAATTCGGTTTAGCATTCAACTCATAACCAAATCCATTTACAGATCCTCACAAATGAATTATTAATCCTGGCTTGTGTGAGGCTAACGCTATGTTGAGTAGACTGGGTAGTGTGGGGAAATGTCATGTTTGTGCATTTAAACATAATTCTGTAATTCAGTGCATTATTCATTCATAGCCAAATGGTCTGGCCATAACTGAATGAGCATATAAATATATGCATATATTATGAGCCCTGGGAACTCCACATTCTCCTGGGTGTTGTACATGCTTGCAAACACTGGAATCTTACTTGAATGGCACACGGGAGGCTGTACCAGAGTTGCCCATGGGTGCTGTTGTTTGCAGAATCTGTTCTAGAACGGACAGTCCACCTGCTGTCTGGAATGCTATCTGATCGGCAACAATCTGTAGGGGATGAAAAAATATTTTAATAAACAAACAAAAAAACAGCAGCCCTATTAAACTAGAAAACTAGCAGCCCTATTAAACTAGAAATCAAGAACATAGTATTAGGTCAGAGAAAGTTCCTGTCTGTATGGTTAATGTTGACTATATACCGTACCCATCTCATTAAGTTAGTACAGTGATGACACATTTTGTAGTTCTGTAGATGCAAACTAAATTGGAAAGAGCATCAAGCTGTGTTTTATTTTAATTACATGAGGTGTTGAAAGTGTCGGCTGTGCTGCATTTAATGAATTACCTTGGCCGACCGGAGCACTCGGTCAAACAGATGTGTCGGTCATTTAAAAAAGTAACAATCTACTAAGTACCACGCTCTTTCTATGGGCAAACACCTGCTCCAATGTGCCTTTAAAGAATATTAACTGTTACAGCAAGTTTCCGTCAGGGTGGATTCCTGTTAGCCAGATAAAGACAGGGCATCACTGTGGTGCCAAACTAATTACTTAAACCAAACGAACAATAGATTAATATATAAAATTAAGAAAACATCAATTTCCCTCGCTATACAGCAGGTATAAATGATAGAAAGCAAATAACTGAAGGCTAATCTGGAGACATGTTTTTTTATTCTGCCCTTTAAATGGATAAAATACAAATTCATGGATTACTGGAATAGGAACACACAGAACTATTTGTTTCTGTATTCTGGTAGAAGATCTCCAAAATCATTCTGTAAATACTGAATTTGTTCAGATGGCAATGGTCCACTGCCGAGTGAGTTAGCCAAGCAGAAATATTAACCCATATCATTATCCGATGGCTGACAAAGGTGTTAATTAAAGAAGTTATACACTCCCTTTGAAATATTTAATCACACTTAAGGGGTATTGTTGGTAATTATTTTCATATGTTAAAAGGATAGTTCTTTTGCTTTCAGCCCTAAAACACACAAACGCCAATCAGCTTTTAGAGAGTCCAAACGCAGACGTATTTAGTAGCCCCTAGAGGATGCAGTAAAATAACAGGGAATCTTCAAAGCACAAAGCTAGAATAAAGGGCAATTTGACAGTGTGTGAGTGGATAAAAGGGAAAGGAATCGAGATTTAATCCATTTTATTCACCAATTGCATAAGGTTTGCGTTTCCAAGAAAGAGTATATAAAAAATAATAATAAAAAGCCTGTTTTCACTTCATTTCTAAGTAACACTTTGGTTTTAGAGAATCCTGCAGACACAGAATTTACTGTCTTGCTGTCTGGGAAGTTATAACAGAAGAGTTACTAGTAAAGAAAATATATATATGGGGCTAAGTGTTAACGTGAAACGAATATCGCGGTTGGTGCTGACATTCACAAGAGTGACTTGGGTTGGCTGCAATACATTAAAGGATTTGCGACTCTATAGTAGATAAAATTCCCTGAAAATGCAGATTAGTGAAACTGCCATTGAACCTGATGGATTATTTAGTCTAATATTAAATGACTGGATAAGGAAATGGAGTGCGATAAGGTGCATTGCTTAACCCAGGCACACTTAGTATTATTTAGTTTACATTATGGGCACAGCTGTCCCAATAAAACCACATAGTACAATAGCAAGTCTGATGATGCCATTCAAGTATTTACTGAAATGAAAACCTTATTATGAATGCATGCTCGTATATTTTAAAAATACTGAAACAATGTTGAGAGTTGAATAAGTGGTACAGTTGGAGCATCAACCAACTGGGTTCTTGAACCAGCTATATTATTTTAAGTGGAGCGTGGACTTGAGCTATCAGGGAGACTGGAGAAAGAATCACATTTGTTTTTAGTCATACAAAATGGGCTACCAGCTCCAGATGCAAGAAAAGGACTAAAAAGACCTGGCTAGTCGGTATCACCAGCCATACGTCTGATACCTATAATACCAGGCCTTAACATTGTAATAAGTGCTAACAGAACAGAGGCAAATAACACAAATAAATCCATTATTCATTCCCACTGAAAGTCATAGCTAGCCAAGTCATGTCAAGACCCAAGACTGGAGCAGGGACTAAAAATTCTGGAGGCAGTAACAAGGGCTGTGTTCAAGTTGATACAAATCAGGGCCAGAAATAGGTAGACTGGAAATAGACTGAAGAGATTGCCTGCAGATACAATAAAAAGCTACAAGTTTGGGTCGAGAAGACCTGACAGAGGAGGCTGGGTCCCAGGACATACTTGAAAACGAGAGAAATCTCAATGTATCTTTCCTGGTAAAATATTTTAGAAATAAATAATTAAAGGAACCTCAGACATCAGGACAGCTATGATGCACAGTAAAATTCATGATGGAATAATGTATCTTGGTTTAATACTCCTGAGCAATGCTTTCCACATACGGGGGGAAAATAAAAAAAATCATTAAACCTAGCTTGTCCAAACCCTTATTTTAAATGTAAATACATTCACAATGCATTATTTATATAAAATGTATTTTAATCAGTGATAACCGTTGCTAACTTTAATTTCCCCAAGTAATTATTTCAAAGAGTCAAAACCCAAATGCTTTTCAGTAAGGTTAAGGTAATGGTTACACATGACCCCTAAATCTCAAAAGGATTGCAATCTTTGGCCTAGAAAGTCATCAGCGAGACCTGAGGAGGCCAAAACAATTGTCTGGGGATTCTGTACCTGTAGTGCAGAGGGGTATTTTAAATATGGATTTCCCTTGACAGAGTCTGATGAGCAAATGGTCAGGGATAGGCAACATTCGGCACTCCAGATGTTGTGGACTACATCCCTCATAATGCTCTTACACCCATAATGCTGGTAAAGCATCATGGGAGGTGTAGTCCAAAACATCTGGAATGCCGAAGGTTGCCTATGCCTGGTATAGGTTATCTGTGGGGGTGTCGCCAAGTGAGCTATAACACGCATGAAAGTTTTTGTCCATTGTCAGCGTTATCAAAAATTCTGTTTTGGATTACTAAAGAGACCAGCTGAAATTTTGTTACCTACCTACTGATGTGAGAAATAAGGCTAATAAACAGGACCAGCTGGCCATTCTTCAGCCTACAGAGATAAAACTGAGGCGGTTGAGAATGGCACAGAGAGGCATCGTATGTGATGGGCGATAAAAGATGCCAGCAAGTCTGATTTGCAGCACACGATCACTTGCAGGGGAAACCCAGGGTCAGATAGGTTGTTAGAAGGCTGCAACAAGGCATGGATAGGATAACTTTTAAAGGACCACTATAGTGCCAGGAAAACATATTCGTTTTCCTGGCACTATAGTGCCCTGAGGGTGCCCCCACCCTCAGGGACCCTCTCCCGCCCGGCGCTGGGCGAGGAGCTCTCCTCCTTCTCTCCTCCTCCGTTCCTCCTCCTGGGCTGAATGCGCACGCGCGGCAAGAGCTGCGCGCGCATTCAGCCCGTCGCATAGGAAAACATTTACAATGCTTTCCTATGGACGCTTGCGTGCTCTCACTGTGAAAATCACAGTGAGAAGCACGCAAGCGCCTCTAGTGGCTGTCAATGAGACAGCCACTAGAGGATTAGGGGGAAGGCTTAACCCATTCATAAACATTGCAGTTTCTCTGAAACTGCAATGTTTATTAAAAAATGGGTTAACCCTAGAAGGACCTGGCACCCAGACCACTTCATTAAGCTGAAGTGGTCTGGGTGCCTAGAGTGGTCCTTTAACAAAGACAAGACAAGAATATGTAGGCCTTTGCCACTTTTTTTTCTGCACATTGAGTTTACTGGAATTGAGTGCCACAGTACTGGGCAACAATTGTGCTGATAAAGATCCACGTGAGGACCATTACATTCATAGATTTCTATCAGGTTAACTGCAAGAAAACAAAGCAAACAAAAAAATATAACCAAACCCAAAACAGAGTCTTAATTTCTGCGAATTAACTCTAGAGTGCACAGAAATATTCCTCTGATTACTGCCTGCCGAGAACACCTGGGTAGATTATCAGACAGTCAACACCTTGAATATATTTATAAAAACAACAGACTGCAAAGATATTCAGCATACCTATTTGTGTGTCATAATACTATGCATGTATCTAGGTGAGCAGCGCACGTTAAAGTAATAATTCAACTTTTTGTAATTATGTCCTCAACTAGGCAAGTGGTGGATATTAACAGATAATCTCTTAGTTGCCGGCAGGTCTTAGTCATTTTTTAGAGCAATTTTGTTGGCCTTCAGGCAAGGATAGAGCCAGAATGTAGACATGTGTGAGACACAAACCCTTTGATAGCCCCCTCCAAATCATGTGTGTCAATGTCCTGGAGCCTGCTGTGTGTGTGGCATCCTTGTAGACCTGTTTCAACTACTAAATGGCTCTTTACCTTCTTGACTTGTAGTGTGATTGACAGGAGACTAATAGGATTAGTGCCCTTCTCACCGTAAGAGCCAGAAGGAGTCCTTAAGAAGGACAACGTAAATTATACTGCGCATGGATCCTTCCAATTATGTACACAAGTTATTATTACCACAGCTAATCAAAAAGAGCAGCAGCTGTTAACATAGACGACCCCCGTGAAGGGTCAGAATAGCTTTGTACTTGACTCATTCTGAACACAATGCTAAGATCTAAGGTGTGGCAGACTTAAAGGGGGGGAAGAGGAATTACACTAATCAAAAGTCAGTTCAAACAGACTATGCTTCTGTTTGTTTTTTCAAAGGTATTTGCATTGTTTTCCTGTTCATTTTTCAGGAGATATTTCCCAGCATTCATTTGAACTTTTGATTGGCTGCTCAGATTGTCAATTTCACTCTTTGTTTATAATTGTAAATAGAATGGGTGCAGAAAATGTGAATTTAGACAGTTTTATTCTGATAATTGTGTTGATAAAAGAGCAAATTTTAATAGAAATCAGCACTTTCACCACTGGGGGCAGAAACACCTCAGCGGCTGTCACTCAGACACAGAGCTAACAGCAGTGGCAGAAGCGCTAGGCTACAGCTCGCCTGTCGTCCCTTCTTATCAATGAGTTGTACTACAGCTGTGATTGTATGCGCACACAGAGGCTTCTCAACTAGCTTCTATTTCCAAATATAATGTCTCCCTATAACCTTTCCCTATTACTCTATATAACCCCTCCCTATAACTCCTCCTATTACTTCATATAACCCCTCCTATAACTCCGTATAACCTCTCCCTATAACTCCTATTACTCCATAAAACCTCTCTCTATAACTGCTCCCATTACTCCATATAACCTCTCCCTAAACTCCTCCTATTACTCCATATAACCTCTCCCTATAACTCCTCCTATTACTCCATATAACCTCTCTCTATAACTCCTCCTATTACTCCATATAACCTCTCCCTATAACTCCTCCTATTACTCCATACAACCTCTCCCTATAACCCATTCCTATTACTCCATATAACCTCTCCCTATAACTCCTCCTATTACTCCATATAACCTCTCTCTATAACTCCTCCTATTACTCCATATAACCTCTCCCTATAACTCCTCCTATTACTCCATATAACCTCTCCCTATAACTCCTCCTATTACTCCATATAACCTCTCTCTATAACTCCTCCTATTACTCCATATATCCTCTCTATAACTCCTCCTATTACTCCATATATCCTCTCTCTATAACTCCTCCTATTACTCCATATAACCTCTCTCCATAATTCCTATCACTCCATATAACCTCTCCCTATAACTCCTCCTATTACTCCATATAACCTCTCTCTATAACTCCTCCTATTACTCCATATAACCTCTCCCTTTAACTCCTCCTATTACTCCATAAAACCTCTCTCTATAACTCCTCCTATTACTCCATATATCCTCTCTCTATAACTCCTCCTATTACTCCATATATCCTCTCTCTATAACTCCTCCTATTACTCCATATAACCTCTCTCTATAACTCCTCCTATTACTCCACAAAACCTCTCTATAACTCCTCCTATTACTCCATATATCCTCTCTATAACTCCTCCTATTACTCCATATAACCTCTCTCTATAACTCCTCCTATTACTTCATATAACCTCTCTCTATAACTCCTCCTATTACTCCATATCTCCTCTCTCTATAACTCCTCCTATTACTCCATATAACCTCTCTCTATAACTCCTCCTATTACTCCATAAAACCTCTCTATAACTCCTCCTATTACTCCATATATCCTCTCTATAACTCCTCCTATTACTCCATATAACCTCTCTCTATAACTCCTCCTATTACTTCATATAACCTCTCTCTATAACTCCTCCTATTACTCCATATAACCTCTCTCTATAACTCCTTCTATTACTCCATTTATCCTCTCTCTATAACTCCTCTTATTACTCCATATAACCTCTCTCTATAACTCCTCCTATTACTCCATATAACCTCTCTCTATAACTCCTGCTATTACTCCATATAACCTCTCTCTATAACTCCTCCTATTACTCCATATAACCTCTCCCTATATTACTCCATCCTATTACTCCATATAACCTCTCCCTATAACTCCTTCTAATACTCCATATAACCTCTCTCTATATCCTATTACTCCATATAACCTCTCCCTATAACTCCTCCTATTACTCCATGTAACCTCTCTCTATAACTCCTCCTATTACTCCATATAATCTCTCCCTATAACTCCTTCTATTACTCCATATAACCTCTCTCCATAACTCCTCCTATTACTCCATATAACCTCTCCCTATAACTCCTCCTATTACTCCATATAACCTCTCTCTATAACTCCTCCTATTACTCCATATAACCTCTCTCTATAACTCCTCCTATTACTCCATATAACCTCTCCCTATAACTCCTCCTATTACTCCATATAACCTCTCGCTATAACTCCTCCTATTACTCCATATAACCTCTCTCTATAACTCCTCCTATTACTCCATATAACCTCTCCCTATAACTCCTCTTATTACTCTATATAACCTCTCCCTATAACTCCTCCTATTACTCCATATAACCTCTCCTATAACTCCTCCTATTACTCCATATAACCTCTCTATAACTCCTGCTATTACTCCATATAACCTCTCTCTATAACTCCTATTACTCCATATATCCTCTCCCTATAACTCCTCCTATTACTCCATATAACCTCTCCCTATAACTCCTCCTATTACTCCATATAACCTCTCTCTATAACTCCTCCTATTACTCTATATAGCCTCTCTATAGCTGGCTTGATGCCTGCGCAGCATCAGACAATCTGAGAACCTCTCTATAACTCCTCCTAGTACTTCATATGTACTCTCCCTATAACTCCTCCTATTACTCCATATAACCTCTCTCTATAACTCCTCTTATTAGTCCATATAACCTCTATCTATAACTACTCCTATTACTCTATATAACCTCTCCCTATAACTCCTCCTATTACTCTATATAACCTCTCTCTATAACTCCTCCTATTACTCCATATAACCTCTGTCTATAACTCTTTCTATTACTCCATATAACCTCTCCCTATAACTCTTTCTATTACTTTATATAGTCTCTCTCTATAACTCCTCCTATTACTCCATATAACCTCTCTCCCTATAACTCCTCTTATTACTCCATACAACCTCTCTCTATAACTCCTCCTATTACTCAGTTTAACCTCTCTCTATATAACTCTTCCTATTACTCTATATAACCTCTCCCTATAACTCCTCCTATTACTCCATATAGCCTCTCCCTATAACTACTCATATTACTCCATATAACCTCTCCTTATAACTCCTCCTATTACTCCATATAACCTCTCTCTATAACTCCTCCTATTACCCAGTATAACCTCTCTCTATAACTCCTCTTATTACTCCATATTACCTCTCTCTATAACTCCTCCTATTACTCCATATTACCTCTCCATATTACTCCTCCTATTACTCCATATAACCTCTCTCTATAACTGTGATGCCCCTGCCTGCACAACATCAGACAACTACGAACCTCTCTATAACTCCTCTTATTACTCCATATTACCTCTCTCTATAACTCCTCCTATTACTCCATATTACCTCTCCATATTACTCCTCCTATTACTCCATATAACCTCTCTCTATAACTGTGATGCCCCTGCCTGCACAACATCAGACAACTACGAACCTCTCTATAACTCCTCTTATTACTCCATATTACCTCTCTCTATAACTCCTCCTATTACTCCATATTACCTCTCCATATTACTCCTCCTATTACTCCATATAACCTCTCTCTATA
>OW240914.1:39929305-39977034 GCA_933207985.1 Pelobates cultripes
CCTCCTATTACTCCATATAACCTCTCTCTATAACTCCTCCTATTACTCCATATAACCTCTCCCTTTAACTCCTCCTATTACTCCATAAAACCTCTCTCTATAACTCCTCCTATTACTCCATATATCCTCTCTCTATAACTCCTCCTATTACTCCATATATCCTCTCTCTATAACTCCTCCTATTACTCCATATAACCTCTCCCTATAGCTCCTCCTATTACTCCATATAACCTCTCTCTATAACTCCTCCTATTACTCCATATAACCTCTCTCTATAACTCCTCCTATTACTCCATATATCCTCTCTCTATAACTCCTCCTATTACTCCATATATCCTCTCCCTATAACTCCTACTACTCCATGTAACCTCACCCTAGAAAGTTTTCTGTTGCTCCATATACCCTCCCCTCACAGATTATTCCACTTGTTGAAAAAAATAAACACACAACTAATCTGTACTGAAAAACATTTAAATATATATATATTTTTTACAACTGTTTTATTTTAACAAATAACATCACTCTTCTTACCATAAACTGTACTACCATTATTCCCAATAAACGATACTGTTACTGCAACATAATATAATGTATAATAGAATACCTTATAACCTTGTATGAAGTCTATAAACCTGCATCTCTGAATATTTGCCAGGTGTAATAAAGTAACATAAGATATTACAACCATAGATCAAGATTCCACACTTTTGCACTTTTTTTTTTTTTTTTTTTTAAATAAAGAATCAGTTATTCAAGGCCTATGTTTTTATCTACTATATTACCATGGGAGGTCATTTTGATTACAGGATACTTCACCCCAATATCTTTTATCATTTCTGTGATAAGGTGTAAATCAAATTGCCTCAATTCTCATTAATAGGAAAATGGTCAAATAGCATCCTGGTCACATCATATACAGCGGGACGGGAACCTTTCCTTCATTACAGTCCAGGCTGCAGCTGGGGTTTAATTAGATGCCATAGACAGTTGGCAACTTCCTAATTGGGCAGTCAGCAGTTACCCTTGTCTATCCAGAAAGGCAGCGGTTGTTATGACTGCCGCAATATCTTTCACATTTGAAGCAATTCCATTTCACCCGAAGTATGTCTGCCTAAGCATACAAAGACCAATCGGGGACAGGTAAGCTACTGCTTCAATGACAGCCTATGTTTGTAGCCTTTATTCAATAGATCGGTAATAAGGCATAGTTAATCTATATATTATAAAGTATAACCTCTTGGCAAATGATCATACTGTCAGCTATTGTCAATGTGACCAATGTTTTAAAGTCAAACACTGTGATCAAAATAAAATCAGATTACAGAAACTATAAATGTTCTTGAGAAGAAAATAATATTTAGAGAGATAATATTGCTTTGAAACTTAATAATAAACTACTATTTTGCAGATTTTTATATACCAAAAATGCATCAAGTAGTGGGTAAGTGACACAGCCCAGAGGTGGCAGTGTGCCAATTCATATGGCTAGGCAAAGCAATATGAACCATTAGTTGCCAGTGGCTACCTAAGGGACCAGCATGGCTCAGTGAAATAAAAAGCGTGTCCACTTTGTTCTTTAAAATGTATTCAATTGGCCATAGCGATTTGAATGTAATAAGTTTCCTATGTGAAGAAGAAAACGGTATCATGGAGTGTCAAAACAGAAACAGACCCTCAATTAGAGAAAACATTCCCCTTTAAAATCTGATAATCTAAATGTTGAACACAACATATTGGATACTGATGTAATAATTTACGGACTACAGGAATCTCCTGGAGATTTGCGGCTGAGAGAATGGATGAATTAGATTACAATCAGGAGATGTTCTTAAACATTAGCACCAAGAATGACTCATTTCTACCCAGCTCCGATCAATTTCTTGCACGAGTATGGACAGACATGAATATTTCAACACAGGCAGACTATTGTAACATGTACTCACAAAACCAAATGCCTCAAGCTCTTAACATAATTTATTAATATTTACTGTAAACAGACAGGGCAAACGAGTGAGGTCCGAGTCCACAAAAAAAAAAAAAGTCTGAATACTGAAATTTTAAACTATTACAAGAAGTTACTACTAAGAGGCCTTTGTAGCTTATGAGAAACTTTCACTTTTAAAAATGTAATTACATCACAAAGAAACTAAATGAGTTCAATTGAATAGTTAAGTAAACCATGTACATTAATTAAACAGGTGTTGTCACTTTACTAAATCCTACTGACAGTTCAGCATAGTTATCAAACCAATACAGGATGTTCACTGGACAGTAAAACTCGACCTACAGTAAAACATGGTGTGGTTAAGCCCAATTCAAACCCGTTTCCGTATCAGTATTAGAAATTAGTCCTGCATAGATTATAATCCTAGGCTAGAAATAGTGGCCAGAGATGCTAAAACCTGACAATCTCTCAACCTTTAAGGGTTTATATGCATTGTTTGACCCCTAAGCATGCATTCATTATGTACTGTATGCACAAATGCAAGACGTCTTCACACTCCATCATACGTACTATGATCCTCTGCAGCTAATGACTGCTGATAGCTTCCTTAATAGATTCCTCTAATAACACGTGTCTGTCAGCCCTTATAAAGACTTGATGTATCTGTTAGGTTTCAAATGAAAGCTGAATTCTCACCTGTAAGACTGTGCCTTAAACTGTGCACCATCTCTAATTAACAAATATAAACCCTGTTGAATCCACACCTCTGTAAAACCCTCCAGAGGTAGGTAACCTTTTCACTCTGGATGTTGTGGACCACATATTACCTAAAGATTTGCAAGAATTATGGCTGTAAGAGCATTCTGAAAGATGTAGTCCACAACATTTAGAGTGCCAAAGGTTACCGACCCCTGTGGCCTAGACTGTCCTGTATTCCCACCTCAACTCTTCCATTCTTATGGCATGCACTTCTCAGGACTATTTGACGTCTCCAAAATGTAAAAAACAAACAAAAAACAACCCCCCACCCCCCGCCTCCATGCACATATTCTGAACTTCAATATCTGTTCTAAACTCCCTTCACAGTTTATATAAATAATGTGTATATTTAGATAGGCAGATACACATAATACACGTGGCAATCTATTTCCTATTCTGGATACATTACACTTTTTCTTTTGTGTAACTATATCTCACTTCCGTTAGAAACTAATCTTATTTGGGCAGGGGCTTGCTACCTCTTGCTCCAATATTCGGTAAGCCTAATTTATTTCATCGAATCTACTACTTTTATTTTTCTCCAATCAAACAAAGCTATTGAATATGTTGGTGCATTAAAAAATAACATTTACATATATGTCTTAAAATGCATAAGTGGTCTTTCTCCCTCAATCAATTTCAAAATAATTTTAGGTTTAACATTGGCCAATATGGGAGATTATGTTGAAAGATAGTGGTCCATTGGCCATGATGATGGCTACAGGCTGGTATGTACTTGTCAGTGTTTATGAAGATCGGTAAATACTGTTCCCTTCTTTCCATGAGTTTGGGAAATTAGGTTTTTAGTTCTAGTGATAACCAGCTGTTCTAGCCTCGATTTAAAATGCTTAAAGAGTAGAAGTGGAGCCTAAAACACTTCCTCTGAGGATTGAGAGAGTAATGAATTACCCAAACTTCCAAAACCTCAGGGTGCCTGGGAATGGAAGTGTCCCCCTTCCTCACACAGCACTGCACTCAATTTACTTCTGGTTGGCAGAACGCCCAATGTGGCAAAGGGCCATAAAAGCTCTTTTGCCACAGTTGGCAGCAAAGGAATACCAGTGGATGATCCCAGAGGGCTGCTGAGAGCTGCCATGTTCACAGAGCCACTAATCCCAGCCTATTCTCTGCCCAGCTGTCAGCTCTGCACACTTGGCTTAATGCTACTATTGTCAGGCCTCCATAAACCAATTTTAGGATTCACTGGAGAGACTGGACCCAAGTACATCTGAGGCATTTTTAGATAGGTAACTAGAAGACTATCATAGGCCAGGGAATGCCATACAAGGAAACGACCCCTTATCTTCACTGTGTGCTTCAGGAATGCTGCACATAATCACACAAACTGGTCACCTGAGAATGGCAATATTCACACTGTGCTCAATAGAAAATTAGATTCTATTTTTAGTCCAGTAATAGGTAAATAACAATACCCTTCTTTGCTCCTAGAAAGGTTTACTTCATGGGTACGGTGAAAAAAACTGACATATGAGGAGAAATGGGTACTGGGAAAACAAAACAAAACAGATGGACAGAACCTTTAGAATGATAATATTGCAAATCATCCAAGCCCATGAAGCCTGAGTAGATGACAGTGAAGGAATACCACACATCAGTTTCCTGTAGATCTGCCCCCTGGTGGAGGCTGCCTGAATGTTTACTGCAAGGATCCAATTGAACAGCACTGCAATTACCTGAGCATAAACTCATACCTGAGATCTGAATACCTGTAACTGTACAAAGCTATCAATGAAGCTGTAACGTATAAAACAGGGACAGAAAAAACACACAAAAATAAATCATCATGATGGAGGGGGGGGGGGAGTATATCGTGTGTGCATGTGTGTTTCGCAGTGCATAGCTGTTTGTGTAGATCTATGCACATGCATCCGTAGCCCTGACTGGAAAAGACAACTTGGCCAGTGGTCCCCGTGATATATGGAGAGCTGTATACCAACAATGCTTCAGAGTCTCAAGCTTTAAATCTATTAATAGATGATTACTTCAATGTGCTATGTCACACTTCACAATTAATAGGAATTACTTTGGACCTCATGTTATTTTTTTTTTGTAAGGATTTGGGTGTTAATATGGTTCTCCTTACTGTGTCATGATTATTCCTGCATTATTCTGAGTGTATCCTCAAGCTCAAATTAACTCAATTTATGCTCTTCCTATAACACTACCATCAAGTGTCATTGTGTTCCTTGAGCCACAGAGTACCCAGCTGACTCACCCAAGCATCAAAAAGGTCAGATCCGATTAAGTGCCACTATAATCTTCTTTCAAAACCTAAACTCTCTTATCCAATCTGTGTTAATCTATGTTCTGTACCAAACCTGACTAAGCTGCCAGTGCTTCACTCAATCCACTTACATATAATGTCAGGAAATAGGTTATCTTTGTTCAAAAAGGAGTTCTGCACACAATTTCAAGAGTCACAAGCATTGGTGATTTTGAAACAAATGACAGTGAACATTCTCTAAAACGTCACTATTAGAGCGGAGCGTTCCTAAAACAAAACAATGATTGCTAACTCGTTCTGCAGTACTCATATCACTGCAGTTCAACTAATCACACAATATATTAACGGCACCTTTTAGACACCAAACCATGCATTCCATATCCTCCGTTATACTCTGTTTGCAAATTTACCCACCCAGCCACGCGTGAGTATGAGTAATGCAAAGTGCATCATTAATTCCACGTTTCAATCCCAAATAAAATAATGATATCAAATGAAACCAACATATCAAAGACATACAGACATATCAAAGACATACAGTAGTACATTGGTGTTTTATGATGCATTAAGTTGTTATAGCTTTTGCATTATTTGTAATATGCCTGTTTTTGGTAGAATCAGATAATAAATCAGCAGATTTATCACGTCCTCTTGATTAGCATTTAAGGTTTTTTTATTTTTTATTTTACGTTTACATACATAACGATCTTATTATCTTGAAAGATGCTGACCACTACAGTAACCAACGGGAAGGGTTGATCCTATTATCCTTAAAGTTCTAGAAATCAAAGAATACTATACAGCTACGTCTTGGTCAGCTCTGCTCAATCAATTCGGAATGAATACTGGACTGCTGTATTTTTAATAAAGTGATGCTAAATAATCCACCTGCAAATAATCTTTGATAGAACAGACTGGCCACAAAACTGGCAATATTGAATCTGCTTTTCTTTCCTCGATTAACCCACCGAACAGCAATGCTTAACCTACCGATTCACTGGAATCTCTGAACTAGTTTTTTACCATACTCATTCCATTCCATTACCCTCTTTACCCATCAGATCACTTTGCCTACTGTTTTTCCATTCAATATTAATCAGCTAAACGGTCATATCCCACTTTTATCCGTTGCACTTGTCAAACCTAAACATGCTGATCCTTATTTTTTGCCCCAAGTACATTGCACAACAATGACAGATTTGCTTCCATTTATCTTCTTACGAACCATATCATTTTGCTTCCTAATGTAAAGGATTAAGCACACCTATAATGGTCACCAGATGCGCTTTCTCTTCAAGAATCTAGCAAAACTCAGTTCTTTAATCAAATACTGCTAATTGCAACATTTGATTGGGGGAGTGCTGCATTTCATTGTGCATGTGAGAAGCATCGGATTGGACGAGATCACCGGTGAGGTCAGCATGCTTGTTGGCATTACCAGAGGCAGAGCTGGAGGAGTGTTGGCACTGAAAACGAGGAGTCTCATTTTTATTTAGATTAATATTTTTAGACCAAAGGGGATGGACAACATACACCTTGCAAGAAGGGAGCCTATACTCCCGAAATAACAACTGTTATTTTCACGACTAACGGTTTTGTTTAATTAAATCATCGCAATTAAAGGGAATCATCGCTTCCCAAGATTTTTGATATGTTTACTCGTTGCCTATATTTAACAAATATATATTTGTGTAATGTGAAAAGTTAAATTAAATGTAAAAATCCACACCGGGTGCCTCCATCTTAGCTCCCTGTCAATCTTTGTTATAAGCTCTGTCCTTTGCACCTGGCATTCAGCTTAGAGAAAGCAGACAGGGAAGATTAAACCATATTTTTATCTATTAAACAATCTTGTTAATCTATCCATCCTCCTCATTTCCAATGTGTCCTGGCGGTGGCTGAACTGAACTGGATTGTGATGTAATTTGCTAAAGCTTTAATATAAAATAAAAAAAAAGTGGAGATACACATGATAAAACGTCTAAATCACATAGGTGCTTTGCAGTGTTTTATTTAATGGTGTAATTAAAGAGACAGTTCCCATTTAAGTCAACCAACTTATGCATGAAAAAAAATCAAAGGAAAATGTTCTTAACATTTGTGATGACAAGACAAATCTAAAAGCAAGATTTAAGTGTTTTGAAACCGAGAAAATCCTGTATGGTGTCAATCAACAGAAAACAAACCATTATATACATCAGGTGGATCATATCACGAACGACCCAGTGACTGGGGACCAGAGTCCAGCACATTGCCCATGGTCCGCTGCCGAGGAAGCCAGTACCCGAGCAGTGAGGGGATGAATTATGGACAACTGCCGTAGAGGCAGTAAGTAAAGGCATTATTCACTGTGAAATACTGCCATTTATGAATGAGTGACTACAGAAGTCAGAGTTTTAGGGCATACATTAAAATCTGGGATTTAGCAGTACAAAGTCAATTCAAAAAATAATAACAATAAGTAAATATGCTTGAAATAAAAACACAAATATAAAACATGCCTTTATTGTCTGAATTGTGATGGCTATGTGCTCTGGGTAATGGAGATGTCAATGCACTGATTGGAAAGGAATGGGAGGGAGTCTCCTGTGTTCCTCCATTGTGATGCAGCTCATAAAGCAGTCCATTTAGTAAGTGAAAACCTATTGTCCTGCACTCTTCCCTCCCTGGGGAGCCTTCTGTAGCAGCTCTCCGCTAGTAAAGAGACATCCAATGCATCCGGCCCATATACCGTATTGCTCACCTCTGGTCAACTCCTAACGGCACCCCTGGGAAATTCAATTAACAGTGTCAACTCTAGTCCCCGCCGTCAATGGATCACACCATGAGAACTCCTTCTCCCGCCCCCCAACAAGAGAATTACTGCCCACTTACAGGAATGATCCTTTAGAGGCACAGACATCCACAAATAAATCTATCTCCTAGAAGCCTATTGATCAGGGATAGACAGCTCCCCGTGGAATGTAGAGGAATATTTCAAAACAAATATATGCAATAAGTCACTCTTTAAACAACACATGATAACTGCCATAAAAACCAGGGACTAATTATAGTCAAACACACGAGTCCTAGATAAATGCTGCTAGGAGACTTTACAGCACACGCTAAGGTTGGAGTGGGTAGTGGGACAATTCAACAATGTATTTGTAATTAACATTTGCAATTAACATGATGGTTGATAATGGAAGCAATAAGGTAAAGTGCCTTTGTTTTTTTACACATCAGATAAAATAAAAACATCCTCTTTTCAAACACATACATGAATACTCATGACGGTTCTTGAGATGTTGTGAGACAGGATTAAATTAACTCCTACTGACCAGAAAGAAGGCAGCAGTGCGTATGTCACCACAATATTATGACACATCGTAGTGTTCTCTTTACCTAAAAAGGAAAATGTTCTCAGGGTAGGCAAACACCACCCTAAAGGACCACTATAGGCACCCAGACCACTTCAGCTCAATGAAGTGGTCTGGGTGCCAGGTCCATCTAGGGTTAACCCTGCCTGCTGTAAACATAGCAGTTTCAGAGAAGGGTTAATCCAGCCTCTAGTGGCTGTCTCACTGACAGCCGCTAGAGGTGCTTCTCACTGTGAAAATCACAGTGAGAAGACGCTGACGTCCATAGAAAAGGCATTGAGAAATGCTTTCCTATGGACAGATTGAATGCGCGCACGGCTCTTGCCGCTCATGTGCATTCAGCGCTGATGTCGGAAGAGGGAGGAGAGTTCCCCAGCGCAGAGGGAGCCCGGCGCTGGAGAAAGGTAAGTGATTTACCCCTTCCTCCCTCTTCAGCCTGGCGGGAGTGGGACCCTGAGGGTGGGGGGGACCTAAAGACCCGATAGTTCCTGGAAAACGAGTTTGTTTTCCTGGCACTATAGTGGTCCTTTAACTAGCACAACGCTGCTGAATTGGTTGGCGCGATATAAATAGATATATATATATATCTTTTACGCTATATAAATAGAACACCACATGTATGGATGGATAATTGCTTAGTTGTAAATGTGCAGACAATCACATATTCCAATGCCATTTTCAGTACCATGGACAAAGATCACAACACCCAAGGTTGTCAGATGACTTCATAGACTTGTGTAACCAGGTTATTTAAGCACCATAGCCACTACAGTTTACGTTGCACAATAGCTAACAGTCAGAATGTCTCTGTAGGAAAGGGTTAATTATTTCCAGCATCCACCTTTCTCTTGCACCAGAATGTCTCCATATGAAAGGGTTAATCATTTGCAGCATCTAGCACTCTCTTGCTTATTTAAACGCAGGTCTATTATTCAATGCTCTTTAATTCTCATTAGTCTCACTGATTAGTCTCATTCATGCCTGTAGCACGTGTGAACACTTGTTCCTTTGCAGCCACAGCTCCGGGTCCTGTGACATAACCTGTTCGCAAAATTGTTAACTGTATCCTGAAGGTCTCACGGTTTGTATCCTGCTTGTTATATCCTGAAAGCCTTACTCCGCTCAACTTAAACTGACAATACCAACGGACTGATGACCTGGTCCCGAAACCATGCTCATAGTAATCTGACAATGTTGACCCCTGAAGCCTCCATGCAGTTGCTGTTTCTTTAAGATTAATCTCCAGGCCTCCAGTTACTTGTTTTCGGTATAAAACACACCGCATTTGTTAAGTGGTCTGCTCAGATATTTTGGACTTCACCTGTTGTAAGATAACAGACTTGAGCCCTGCTAACAAACCACATTCTGAATCTTGTTCTTGGATTGAAACGTTGTTCAACAACTCTGAAATATCTCATTTAAATCCTAGTAGCCTATTTCTTGGACTGAGCCTATGCTTGGACTGAGCTGAAAGTTTGTTTACATTATTCTCCTAAATTATATTTGTGTCTGTGGTTTTATAGTAGGAGTGATAATACATTAAATATTATTACTGTCATTTAAATAGAGCCAACAAATTCTGCACTGCTTTACTATTATATTTGACAACCAGTAATTTACATAAGGAATATAACAGACAAGAGGTGAAGAAGGCCCTGCTCAAACACGTTTACAATAAAGACACACAAAAGAAATAACAGCATGTTAGAAGGGAGGAGGGATTGATGGATAAGATGCCTGTGTCAAAATAAGCTGGTAAAGTGCTGTGCGGGAGAACTGAACAGCGGCAGGAGAATGAGGGCACTGGGCTCTGAAGGCGAGGGAACTGATGAGGGCAGTGAAATGAGAGAAACGTCCCCCAGGAAGATGGTATGCTTTCCTATAGAGGTGTGTTATCAGTGACATAAAGGATTGGAGGCTAGGGGAGAGTGATGGCACGTGGTAGCAAATTCCAAAGTAACAGGGCAGCCATAGAAAATCATGCAGATGAGAGCTGGCAATTTGGGAACAAGCAGATTTCAGAAGAAGGTAATTTACACAGCGAAGGGAACTAAAAGGGATATATTTGTTGCGTAAATAGGAAATGTAGTGAGGGCTTTGTAGATGTGTGTTAGCAGTTTGAATTGTATTACGAAGGGTTTAAATGTAAAGATTGGCAAAAGGTGAGGTGTGGGAGTAGTGGTCAGTCAGAGAAATGAGCCTGGTGGCAGCATTCATTACAGACTGAAGAGGGTCAATTGGAAAGCTGATGAGTAGTGAGTTGCAGTAGTCAAGTCAGGAAATGACGGGTGCATAAACAAGTGCCTTAGTTATGTCTTGATTTAGAAAAGAGCGAATGTTCAAGGTGAAAGTTACAGGATTTGAAAGCAAAGATGGAGTGGATGTTTTTACATTTAATTTTATGTTTCACACCTTTTTGTTAAATAGAAGTAATAAGTAAACAAGACTAGAAATCCTGGGAACCAACCCTTCCCAGGCACACTTTAATCTGGATTGAACAAAGTGATGTCAATTTTTTATTTTATTTATTTGGACCTGAATGGTTATAACATCCGGGAATTGTAAAAGAAACAAACAACAGAAAAACTGGCACAGAGAGGTCCATACTGTAGAGTTGATTTACTTTCAGTTACCATTATAGGGTCCACCTTTACAGCAAAGTTAGTCACTGAAGTTCATACTGCTTCTTGAAGAAACGTTAGTACAAGAAAACTTTACTACACTCTATAAAATAGATGTCCATTGTGAAGTAGCCCTTCTCAAGTCTCAATAAGATGTTTAATGACTAGCATGACTCAAGTGGTTTAACGTTTGCAGACATAAGTTATACTGACTTAATGTCCTTTTAAAAGCAACACTACAGACCCCTAATGCACTGTAGTGACGACTGCTGTGTATGTGCTGTGTGGACTAGCAGTGAACAATCCCTCTCAACAACTGGTCTAGAGGTAAGTAACCTCTTTTATATTGGTGCCTTGGCAGGCCTAGAATTTAAAGGAACTGTATAGGTAATTAAATGTATATCCTTGTTTCCCCCCAACATTGAACCTACTGTCATTAAATGATTTCCCCCCCTAAACAGTGTCAAAATGAGCTTTAGAAGTGCCTGCTTTTACTTTGATTAGATACTCTGTTCCTCCTCCTGATTGCATGTCATTTCCCCCTATGCTTTATCCCTGCTTCCTGTATTTTAGCCAGACTGTCCACCAATGGCCATGCCAGTAATGGACACTCACACAATGCCTGCCCAAGAAGTACTCAACCTAAGTTACATTACAAATACAGCATTCAGACACTAGAACACACACACACACACACACACACACACACACACACACACTCTCTCTCTCTCTCTGATTACCTGCCTGCCCCAATTTACAAATAAACAAGTATAAATAATAATCTTCCCCAATCTATAATTAATTTGCCTCCATTTTTTCAAATAAAGAATAATTATGTAAGCTTGTTGCTGGGTTTCATTTTTGAACAATGTGTAGAAAACAGGATATTTTCTGCTCACCATAGTCAATTAAGGGCAGTTTTAAATAGCACTCTTACAATTTGTATGATGCTATATTATTTAATCCAGCCATTCAGGGCTGAACTATTTGTGATAGCTACTATTAGTAGTCCGAAGAGTAGAACTACAACTAAGGCTTAGACTGAACTTACACATATTGATGTCACCCTATACACATCAACAAACTTTTTCCTTTAGCTATTCTCTGATATCATTAAATTCAAATCAAAACCCTGTTGAATCTCAAAATGTCTTTGAAACAAAGATTTTCCTTCCGTCAGAGTTCCCAGAAAGGGGGATATGCTTTTATAATCCTACCAGACTATCCACCAAAAGCTGGGTCCAAGTAAATGTTTCACATGTGTTTTTTTTGTGTTTTTTTAGAGACCAATGATATTTTCACATAACATTATGAATTAATCTGGAAGTGGTATTAGACATTTAAAAAAATAATAGAGTAAAAAAACTGCATGAGTTTTCCAGTGACATGTGAAAGGGGCAGCCCTGTTCTCCTGTAATCTTAAAACCACAATGTGGAATGAGTAAAACTGATAAGATATTAATGCAGGAAGTGATATTACCCCACCAGGGCCTCTCTAATGGCCTCAATTTTGCAAACATGATTTAAACTTAATGGGAACTCTGTAGGATTGAAGCCTATTTTGCTATCTGATTGGCAATGAATGTATACGCAGAATGGCAAGGACTCCTGTCTAAGTAATCCGGCAATTGTGGCTTTTAATAGGAATAACTCTCTGTGGCAGTGCTGGTGTATCCAATATCTGATAACAAGCAATTCCAGGCACAATGCGACTGAATACAGTCCTCTCTGGAATGTTATCGCTCAACTGTGGAACATTCGCAAAGCTTTTCCAGGCCTTGAAGTGAAACCTCTCCCCGTAACAAGAATAATACCTGATAATTTAATTTCCCAATCCATTCAGAGGCTCACTTCAATTTCCATAGAAAGCAACAGCTCTTTAATATAGTCATTATTTACCTGCTTGTCAAAAGTCAAATGGTTTATGAATGCAATTGGAACTCCGACAAGGAACGAGCTTAAGATATGTTTAAAAAATGCTTAAGACGCTTTTTAAAATGTTTTTTTATAATTACATTTGATTTTATTTTATAGCAGCAGGAATGCTGTCTCCTGCCACTTCATCCGCTGTGAAATGCAATACACATACATACAGCTGTTTCCCTTCACAGGGCTGTTAGAGACTGATGGGAGTCATATTCCAAGGCATCAGCATGGTTTGCAGCTGCCTCCATTAATTCCACCCCCTCCTCCCTCACTGATAAGATAGGGTGTAGCTGCGAATCACAGGCTCTGCCTAGGAGGGACTCCTATCAAACTCCCAGGATATTTATGGCCTGGTGCAGAATTGAAATGGATGGACCACAAGATTCACAGTGTCTGTATAGAAGTATAGATAAATAGATAGACCTTCAGAAAAAGAAAGAGTCGCTTTGCTAGTGAGCCTAAAGTCTATCATGTGTGGCACTTATACAGAGCGCTTAGTAAGATGGCCAATGAACAATGTAATTCATTTTTATGTCTCTTGTGAAGAATAATGCATTGGAATAATATACATTTCAGAGCATACCAACCACTAAGATAATTCATAAACTCAACAATTACCATCTATGCCTCATTGAAGCCATTGATTTAGCCTAGCATTCCCCGTATTTCCAGTCAGTTTGGTGCTTCTCCTCCCCACTGAATCAATGTATCTCTATGGGCAGTGTCTCCATGCAGAGTGTGGAGACGCTGAACGTCAGTGCTGCACACAGACAGCACTGCCCCTGGCCGTCTCAGCAAAAAGGCTGCAAGTACTGACTAAACTCACCAGTATAGCATTATTATTATTATTTATATAGTGCCAACAAATTCTCCAGCGCTGTACAATGGGCGGACTAACAAACATGTAATTGTAACCAGATGAGTTGGTTACATTAAGCTGTATTTCCGATGACTATAATGTCCTTTTACTGTTAGTGTGGAACTTTCTAATACATTCAGACAAACTTGATTATAAAATGGAGCTCATAGAAGACATGATGACACAAAGACACACAACATGCTCATAGACAATAAACTGCATATTACTGTGAAACTCAGTAACACCATTCTCATATCTTTTCATGTCCATGTGAATCACAGGGAAAGGTTCTGGTGCTCCAGAGTCAGGTGCGGGGAAGAGTAGGCTGGAAGCACATCATTCCATGAGTGCATAGCAGGGCTTGTTCTGTGTGGTGAGGTTGCGAGGTATGACTTTCATAGTGTACTAACCAAAAGCCAGATAGGAGATAGAGGGAGGTGCAACTCTCTCTCCCCCCCCCGCCCCCCCCGTAATAGCTGTCTGGATGCCGAGCAACTTCTTTATTGCCAACACAAGCAAAGAACAAGGCTGCTTATCCCAAAGAACAACTGAAAGTAAAACCGCACGTTCCTTCTCCAACAGAAGGTGAAGCATTTACAAGCCAGGTACCTATGTTTGTCTTTAGTCCGCTATGGTCTGTGTCTCATTAAACTATTCTGGATGCTGATTTTTTTTTCCAGCTAACAAATTATGGCAAAGGTCAAATGCACTCCAATTAAATTACAGTATGTAGCAAATATTAGCCCTGAGTTTCCGGGTGACACACCATATAGTTTAATCTCTATCGTAAATGGCATTAGCTAGATGAAACTGGAAGGATTATTTGTCTGAGCCACGTGGCTGGAAAGAGTGTTTCCTGGTGTAATGACAAACAGACCTGGAAATCAGGAGCAGCAGTGCAGCCGTCCAATGTAAATGCAATGCGTATTCATCACAAATAAATGGGAATAAAAGTGGGCAATGTGAATATCATGCATTGGTGGAGAACGGGTGAATGATAAACATAATAGTTTGTCATCCCAAACACCGCTCACAGATAACAATACTTTCAGATTTCGCATTTTGGATGAGATTTTGAAAAATGTTTCTACGTGATGCAGTTACCATGGAAACCAATGAAATCAGCACGTACATTCCACTGGTGATTACTCTACTTCTATAACGTTCTGCAGCTTTTCTGATTTTGTCATGTTGATAAACCACCCCATTGTGCCAGTCATAAATTTGTCTTTCAAACTTTGTATTGCATTATTCGTCATCAAGGATTACTGAACATTAGAGAAAGCATGTAAATGCTTGATACATTATTATTGAAAGAAATGTTTTATGTCTGGCTAACATTCTAACTTAATCGAAACAGTCAGAATGTTCACTTTTATGTCACTTTTCTACTGGTGCAGTTTCATTGTTTCAAACAAGCAGACTCCTCCATTTCTGCTGTATCAATCCGACATAAAAGAAGTATTTTAACTAATGGTTTCTAATCATATCCACCTGATACTTAACAGAGTATAATATTATATTGTATTATCTTTGAACTGTACGGAATAGCGGAGTGTATTTGCCCACTCAACGTTTATGCAACGTAAGGAGGCTAACTTGAACAGTATGAGCAGGATCATGCAAAAACGTGGATTGCTGAAAGTAGTCTATATTATGTCGGCATACGTCCCTTGAGCTAAGGAGTAGAGTCAGGATGCAGCAGATTTAGATGAAAAAAATACAATAAAATGTAGTGGTTATGGTGCTTTGTGTACCTTAAATGGCAAACTAAAACAGCCACGGCAGTATGTAATTATAGTAACCAATACATAGAGGGAGACATAAATACTTTTTCTTACTCAATACCAATATTAAGCATAAACCGCACCTTTAAACCCCTAAATAGTTCTAAGGTAAGTCAATCATCAATCTAACCTGCTTCTCAAGGATTCGTGACAGCTCTCCCAGTGCTCGGTCCAGTGCGGAGATCTTATTGGTGGCCCAGGCTCCACTGTCCTGTGCTTGAAGCTGCTTTTGCAGATCCTTTGTAAGTCTTTGCAATCTAAAATCAAGGAGAATAATATTCAGAATGTTGCAATAACCTCACGGTTTGTAAGAGCTGCTTAGGGGAAGAATTCATGCAGAGCACGTGTAGTGAGTTACTGTCATGTTTGTCTGCTCATCCCTTAGAGGAAAAAGATGAGTTTTTTAGGGCTGAGCAGTTTATCATGAGAGGTCTGTTTCATTAGATAGTAAGAATTTACTATGTCAACAATATTTGCTACATAAGAAGATTTGATTATTTTTCCAATGATATTAGTAGCAAGTAAAAAGTCCGTGAACCTCAGTTAGGCTTTTTTTCCTCCCATTTCTCCCGGCTGGTCTCATCTAAAATATAAGGCTTATTTAAGCAGTAATCACAATCAGATATTCAAGCACATAAAACGTGAATATACATGCCACTTTTTAATAAAAATAAATATATACTTTGAAATGTTATATTGAGGAATTGTGGATGTTTTAATACTGCTTAATCACTACAGACAGCACATATAGCTACCATCTTTTCTGCCAAAAATAGAATAGGAATTTGATAAATCCAAAAGAGAGTATGTTGTCTAACAAGAGAAAAACATTCACTGTTGTAGGGACAAAATAAAATCAGTGGGTACTCTGTAGGATCTGCTTTCTGCTATGCAACCATTAACTTTCATACATTTAACAAACCCAAAAAGAACTTGCTGCAGGTTTAGTTAAATGGGAAGCTATGAATATTATCAAACATATGCTAATGACAGATAGGATACTTCTTGGCTGACACCTTTCAGAATGTATTCCCAGCATTATAAAAGCAGACATTCATGCAATTAAAATGGGTTTCGAGAAAAGCCCAGAAGAAGGAAGACTCAGGGTAAAGCAACTGTATGCAAAACCTAACACATTCGCTGTTAAATGAATGATAAATATAAAGCCATGACTTTGCTTTGTGCAGGTTTGGAGAATACAGACTATACGCTTAACGCATAACATTGTAAAATCAACTACCAAAAGGTATGGTCCAATTCAGAAACTGAATTTCTTCAGGGATGAATAAGAGCAGGGAGATGGACAGGAAATGAATGCAAACACACAACCAACTAAAATAGGGAAAACAAAACCTGCTCTAGTTAAAAAACAAATGTAAAAGTGATATTAACTTTAACCGGAAGATAAACTGAAACATTAAACAATTATCTTGTGAAGGAAATGTTTATGATGCATCATAAAAACAACAGAACAGGGAGTAAAAAGATTCACAGAGCAAGCAGACTGCGGGAAGAATTAAAGATGATGGAAGTGTGTGAGCTACATGAGTGTTGTCCTCCATCATAGCATTGTCGGGGCACCCAGGCTCTGGGACGACTTGGAGACAAAAAAGTCTATGACAGTTATATGATAATTGCAACTCATGCAAAGCTGTTTTCACCAGTTCATTTAAAAGTCCCTTTAAGCGAAAAAAAATAAAAAATTATGATGTAGGATGAAGTCATATTCTGTCATTCACATCTTTTCAAAGACTGTAAACGAGCATCGCAGGCAGTGCTGTATTTTATTTCACATACATAGGTGGTTTAATCAGATACGGTGTCATTTGACATATCTAAAGAAAGATCTGTTTTAATTTTAGAAGATCCTGAAAACCCTGCACTGCTGGTGGTTACCAAGCACGTACTTTGCAAACCCTATGCTTTGACTCTGTTTTGTACAACCTTTTACTGTAGGGTGTATGTCATAGGCAAGCAAATTGTATAACATCTCTTTACTCCAGTCTCTTGGCAATGGTAAGATTCTCAGAGTGCGTAGTCTGAGTGGTATGATCATACTTCATACAGAGTTAATGAGAAAATCTCAACTGAAATTACGGCATCAAACGGATGCTAAATACATGACAATGTGTGGTTCTGTTTAGCAAATTTTAAATTCTATATTAAAATAATTACTTGAGAATTAAAGGACCACTATAGTGCCAGGAAAACATACTCGTTTTCCTGGCACTATAGTGCCCTGAGGGTGCCCCCACCCTCAGGGACCCCCTCCCGCCCGGCTCTGGAAAGGGGAAAGGGGTTAAACTTACCTTTTTCCAGCGCTGGGCGGGGAGCTCTCCTCCTCTGATCCTCCCCGTCGGCTGAATGCGCACGCGCGGCAATAGCTGCGCGCACATTCAGCCGGTCACATAGGAAAGCATTCATAATGCTTTCCTATGGACGCTGGCGTGCGCTCACTGTGAAAATCACAGTGAGAAGCACGCAAGCGCCTCTAGTGGCTGTCAATGAGACAGCCACTAGAGGATTAGGGGGAAGGCTTAACCCATTCATAAACATAGCAGTTTCTCTGAAACTGCTATGTTTATGAAAAAATGGGTTAACCCTAGCTGGACCTGGCACCCAGACCACTTCATTAAGCTGAAGTGGTCTGGGTGCCTAGAGTGGTCCTTTAAGGAATATGTGTTAAAAAGACTCATGATGTTTACTAGCTATCTGGTGCATTTTAGAAACAGTGTAACACATAATATTAAGGGTATTTTGTTATCCAAACAATGTTGGATGCCTTGCTACAAGTTATATTTAAAGTAATTTTTGGTTCCTCTAAACACATAAAAGGTAGAATGTACTTACTTTGCTTTGTATGAAGAATCAGACACAGGGGTTTTGGCTTCCAATGTGTTCTCATACTCTTTGGCTCTGTAAGAGAATTACAACAATCAGATGCCTTTGTGGACTAGTGGAAAAGGTGGGAGCACACTGCATTTGGCTATGGAAATTTCAGGCACCTTTACAGACTGGTAGGATATAAAAAATAATTCTACCATAAATTAAATTATCAAGGCTCGACAAATTTTCAAAGAATATAGAATCCAAGGCTAAAAGATTGCTCCCATGTTTCTGATATTAATCAATGTAACATCACTTGCCCGTTTGCAAAATTAGGAGTGAATTCCATCATTTTGACAATAAAGACAGTGCCTTTCATTCACTTTAAAAAGAATTTCATTTTCATTCTGATTTTTTTTTTTTGTAACGAATGCAATACCATTCTTTCTCTGGAGCTCTAGTAGCTCCTGCAATGAGCTTCCATTAGTTCTCCTGAGCGAAGACTTGCAGAGCTAGCTGATTGGCTGAGAGAGTCGTCCACCAGGCTAGCTCAGCACAGAGAGCTTATAGCTCTCAGTTTGCAAACAGTTTGGCTACTTACCCTGGGGAGATGCCAGGGCACTCCTGGCACCATAACCACTACATAGTTGTGTAGTGGTTATGGTGCTTGGAGTGTTATTTTAATAGGGACATACGGCCTGCTTCTTTCTGTCAAATTGCTTTCCGAATTGAAGTCTTATAATCCAATATAGGGAACGACCGATTATCGGTTTTGCCGAAATTATCGGCCGATATTCCAATTTTTTGTAAGTATCGGTCGATAATCACCGGTAATACCGATAATGAGGTAGGCCAGCGCGTCCATAAGGCGGCACAAGCAGCCGCCTTAGGGCGCACCGGCCCAGGGGGGTGCTAGATTGGAGTAACCGGCAGGAGGTGGGTGCACAGTGCTCCCTCCTGCCAGGCACTCTGTGTATGTGTGTGTGTGTGGGGGGGAGGGGGAGAGTTAAGAGAGGAAAGTACACCATGGGACAGGGGAAGGAGCAGGTAAGAACACCATGGCACAGGGGAGGGTTTGGGAGGAAAGCAACTTATGGGACAGGGGAGAACACTATGGGGGAGAGGGGAGAATACTATGGGCCGGGGGGGGGAAGAAGAGAGAGAGGAACATTAAGGGAGGGCACTAAGAGGAACATTAAGGGAGGGCACTAAGGTACAGGGAAGGGAAAAGGAACACTGGGGTAGGGGGGGCACTAAAAGATAAGGGAGAGGAACATTAAGTGGAACGGGGGGGGGGAGGGATTCTACCGCACATATTAACACATCCACTACACACATGTATAAATATTCTTGAAAACATAAAAAAAAATCTGACTGGCATGTATATTTTGTGCATTTACCACTTAATAAAAAAAAAAGATTTGCAAAAAAATTTTTTATTTCTCAAAACGGTAAATGTACAGATTATCGGTAAACTATCGGCTATCTGCCAGAAAATTCACAGATTATCGGTATCGGCTCTAAAAAATCAATATCGGTTGATCCCTAATCCAATAAAGGCACTGCTATGGCAGACAGAATGGGCTTATCTGCAGTAGTGATGTGCCGAACGGTTTGCCGCGGACGGCGAACATATGCGCTGTTCGGTCCGCCCCCTATGTCATCATTGAGTAAACTTTAACCCTGTACCTCACAGTCAGCAGACACATTCCAGTCAATCAGCAGCAAACCCTCCCTCCCAGACCCTCCCCCACCTCCTGGACAGCATCCATTTTACATTCATTGTGAAGCTGCATTCTTAGTGAGCTGTTCAGGAGGTGGGAGGGTCGTGGAGGGAGGGTCTGCTGCTGATTGGCTGGAATGTGTCTGCTGACTGTGAGGTACAGGGTCAAAGTTTACTCGATGATGAATAGGGGGCGGACCGAACAGCGCATATGTTCGCCGTCCGCGGCGAACCGTTCGGGACATCACTAATCTGCAGTATTGATTAAGTGATTAAAAACAATGTTATGTTAATTTTGCTGAAAAATATCAACTATTTCCATTATCACCTGTCTGCAAACATATAACATTAGAAAGTACTATTATGCTTTTTTCCTTCCTCTGGCAGCGCGGAGAAAGTGTCCCAAAATGTCTGCTCACTTGCAATGGATGGTTATTCAAAACTCCTCAAGTTTCCTTATCAAGAGGAATAATCAAGTTTATAGCACGGAACCGAACAACCTTAAGGCTCGGAAAACTGTTGGTGTAGAACCAGCTGCTGATGGAAAGGGGGTAGTTGTCATTCTAAAAAAGCGTGCAAGTCAACGCAAACCTGCTACATCCTATGAAAAAATAACCATCAACAAGAACTCCTGCGCTACTTTAAGCAGCTTGCGCCACATTATCCGCAAGAATAACTACAGGAAGGACCTCCACATGGATGCTCTCAGACGTGCAAGTGCTATCCTAAAAAGTCAGAAACCTGTTGTGGTGAAATGAAGCGCACCCGAACTGCCAAGACTGCATAATTTGTTCTGCAGAATGCATAATAAAAATGCTTCTACAAACCTGGAAAAAAAAAAACAATAAATAAAAATTACTATTATTTTGTTTCTTAACGCCATGTTGTTGGCCCAGATCCCCAATCGCCATTATATTTAACTGTTGCAATGCGATTGGCTGCTCTTACCATGAACCTGGGAACTAGATATATAAACTGATCTGAGAGTTGGAAGGCTGCCAGACGTCTCATTGAGATTTGCCTTTTTATTTTGCATACAATGTTCATTCCTCAGAAAAAGAAAGTTACTATAAAACATTTCTATGCAAATGTACCCGGTGTTCAACTATCAGATGGAATTCATGCTTACGATTTCATTATCTTTCACTGATGCAATGTATTTTGATCATACAGTACATTAGTGGATAATTCCCTGGGGCACAAAAACATTTCCTGTGAAAGGAACAAGTCAGATATACTCATTGCATTGACTTTTACAGACATTGCGTCCTTTTATTTTTTTGGGAAACTGACAGTACGCAGTCAGTACAGCCTGAAAAGACGCTCAATAGAATTTTTTTTTTTTGAAAAATGGTTTTTGACACCAAGAGAAATAACATTTCCAACAACAGGTTAAGGTGACTCAATGTGGTAAAAATGATCACTTGACATATTGTGTGCATGTGTTACTTTTTCATCACACTTTGCAGCTGCATAAATGATTTAGCAAATTTTAAACACAAATACCTTTCTGTAGACTAGTGACTAGGCTGTCACTTCTAGTCTGCAGTTTCAGTTTTGGAGTTAATCTGAGTGAAGCAATGATTCTGTAAGATACTATCAGAGTCAGTATATTGCATATCTGGCACAATGAAAGACATAAATAGCCCTGTACACAAACAGCGTCTGCAAACTGAATCCTGGCCAGAGATCAATGGCCACATTCTGTCCCTTCATAACAGCAACATTTACATCAGTGTCAAACGACACACCACATTTCCTTCCAATGCCAGAGGTGTCGCCATTGACTGTCATAATATAGCTGCAGCATATATCACCACTGCCAAAGTTTAACTTCTAACAACATGCATTTCTGATGGGGGGAAAATAACATCAGAATCATATTTCAATCACTGCACTCCTCTAGTGAGCCGTAAACTAGACAAGAGTGTGAAAACTAGTGTGTAATACAGAGAGCAGGTTAACGTGTTAAAGTAAACCATTTACTAGGGACAGAAAGCTCTGGAGTGAAATGCATCAGTCAGTGAATACTAAATACAGCGACTGGCAGGCATTACCAAGTGAGTCCTTCCAGCGCGATTTGCTAAGGTGTGATATTATAGCTAATTGTTTCTGTGATCCCTATTGGTGACTCGCAGGAAATGTAAAACATAGTATCACAAAATTAGAAACAAAGACAAAAAGCCAGACAGACATACAACCAGACATAAAAGTAGAAGCAAAGCATCAAGTGTCTCCATGGCTGCTCTCTTCCTACAGTCTGCAGCTCAGCTCAGTACATACAGAACACAGTGAACTTTTTTTTTATCACAAGGAAATACAATTGAGCATAGACAAATAATATAGCATATCTATAAGACCAAATGAGAATAAGTTAGGTTTGTGCCCACAGTGCCCCTTTAATGACAGGAAGTATCAAAGAGATGGACATCATCTGATTACCGTTATCATTAGTTACCCAGGAGTGCTGACGTTTTCTTGGTGACATATATTAGTGTAGTGCATATTAATTGTATATCATTTTATTTTATAGACCTTATTATAGGTAACAAGTAGCATAGTAAATCTGTTTCGTTCCTTCCTTTTTAACGTGCAGTGTTTCTGTTTATGTCCCCCACCCTAAAAACAAGACAAAACAGTAGTATAGCTAATTAACCTTCAACAGTACAAAGCTGACAAATGAGCTATAACTACCAGTTGCCTTTGCTGTGCCCATAAATCACATGCAACTTTTCTGTCACATAGTTTAACAAATGCACATTTTATCACAGCTTATTGTATTCGTTCAGCACGGCCGAGTACCTGTATTAATCTGGATGCACATTTTACAAAAACCTCAACAGGCAGATGGAAATTGCAACAAAGTATTTAACAAACAAATTTATTTCAAGCACACAGATCTAATAACTACAGCAATTTGCAAAAACAAACAAAAACAATTTAATAAAAAAATGCTACAGCTGTTAGCTCACCTACACATGAGGAAAATAATGCTTACACACCTGCTGGTCCAAGCAAGAACTTGTATGGCAAATGTGCACCTAGATTTACCACCTCTTTTAAAAGACTCCTTTACCGCTTTCTGCAAAGGATTCAGAGCTGCTATTGCTCCATTTAGAAAAGCAAGCATTGAACTATCAGCAAGCTGACAATAGACACTTGGTTGGTACTAACAGCTTTGTAGAAGATTATCACTTAAAAGAAAGAGAAGGCTAAGAATGGGTAAAGCTCAAAGTCGCATACAAGTTATTTTTATTTAGTGTTTGGATGCATAATAATAAAACGTTTTTTCCCCCTATAACTATTTTATTTCTACAGGTGCTTAATTTAGCAGAATAAGCAGGGATACACACACGCAATGTGTTTTACAGTGCATGATCCTTTCACGGTCAGTTAACTAACAGTGATGAGCTTGAGAGGCCCCTGCCATGTATCACCGACCTCAACAGGGGACACTTGTAGGACTATGGATTTGGAAGATGTAAAGTTGTGCGTTGCAGAATATGGCTATGGTGAGAAGAGGTCTGGGGGGGCAGAGGGCTGCTAGAATTTGACCTATTCTGGTGCTCAAACTTTGGAAGTGATGGAATTTGTGATTAATGCAAATTCACTGCAATAAACTACCAGGGATGAAGAATAATGTCATAAGTACTTGGACTTGTTGAAGAGAATTTGGACGGTCGTGTAATAACAGAGACAAATGGAGGGGGCCTGGAACAAAAGGAGGGTGGATGAAATAATAGAAGACAAAGGCTTTAAAAAAAAAAAAAAAAGGCTAGAAATATAGCAAGTGAAAATAGGGCTGGTTCATGTAGGGTTGCAGATGGTGCAATATGACTAGGTCACGATAAGAATATAGTTATTCTGTTTGAAAATGTATTTGTTGATGGATAATTCTCCCTTTTTTATATCTTTTTTGTTATCTTCTTATTTCTTCCTATTAATGTTTAATATAAACAGTTTTTGAAAAATCTTTAAAAAAACTAGAATATAGTTTGCAGGGGCAATATGATAAAGAATTGTGAAATGTCTTATTATATATCTGTATTGTAAGTATGGCGCTTGCAGAGGAACGGTCACTTACTCAATTTAAAGGACAGCCTAATAGCAAATTAAAAATTAACTAGTGGATGTGTTACATTTTCTTTTCTTTCTTTTTCTTTGAGGAGCAAATCCTCGCAAGATATATAAACTCATGCAGTGCTGTATACATGGCACATGTGCAGCATGTATACTGTTGTAGAAAATGTCAAGTGTGCATATGCAGCATTCTTAGATAAACAGTAGACATATGTGTGGACATAAGTGTCCAAAGCATCATGGGACGGCGAAGTCTGCACAATGCTTATGTGCAGTGGAGGTAAGCATTTTCCTCTGCATTATTCACCCAGGTAAAATGCTTCAATATCAATTACTGGGGTAAATGAAAAAGGAGCAGTTACTACTTTGAAAGTGACAGTTCCTCTCTAATAAAAAGGACAATTTATTTTAGCTTGAGATGTAATCACACTGCAAAACCAGCAAAGAATATAATTTATCCTTAAAGAAGGGTCAGATGTTATATTGAAAGGTGAACAGTAGGGTTGAAATAAAAGTTGGAAGTTCGAGTTCATAATTAACGTGTTAATCAGAGAGAGTTAGAGCAGCAATACATTTATTTTGTCCTCTAACTTCACTGAATAACTTTTATAGATTCCTGCTGTAGGAGGGTGGTAGAGCAAAATACTTGCATACTTGCAGCCCCCTTCTATAACCTCACCAGCAGGCTGACGGCATTGTGCACAGTGCTGCCTGCTCCCATTGCAGCCTTTGAAGTCTGTATGTGCCTGGCTGAGTGTGAGTGGGGGTTTGATCGGTAGTTCAAGGACCACTATAGGCACCCAGACCACTTCAGCTTAACGAGGTGGTCTGGGTGCCTGGTCCATCTAGGGTTAACCCTTTTTTCTATAAACATAGCAGTTTCAGAGAAACTAGAGGAAGCCGCTAGAGGTCTTCCGCATTTCTCACTGTGAAAATCACAGTGAGAAGACGCCAGCGTCCATAGGAAAGCATTGTGAATGCTTTCCTATGGACTGGCTGAATGCGCGCGCATGCGCATTCAGCCAAAGAGGAGGAGAGCTCCCCCTCCGGTGCTGGAGAAAGAGGTAAGTTTAACCCCTTACTCTCCATCCAGCCTGGCGGGAGGGGGACCCATGTTTTCCTGGCACTATAGTGGTCCTTTCAGTAAAGCTGTTGGCATCATCCCCAATGGGCGTACCAGAACACACTGTGTAAATACGAAGACAAAATCAGACAAAAAAAAATAAAATACATTAACACAAAGCTTTTTTTAAATTCAGAATCAATCGAGAATAACTCTATTTGGAGTCTCTGCAAGAGGTTTACTTCCAAATTAAAAAACAAGCTTCCAATTAAAGATGGCAAAATATAGTGGGAATATTTCAAACACTTTTATAAAGATTTAAATTTAGAATATCTTACTCAACAGTCAAAGCAGTCACAATAAGTCCTCTTGACCCTTGAAAAAGTAACCAAGAACAATCAAAAACCCTTATATACACCTGAGAATGTCCAGGAAATTTGCAGAGACAAACACCAAAACAATGTATGAATGTTCTGTGGACCTGACCAGTTACTTAATGAGAAGCTGATACACAATCCACAGGTCCAAGAGGACAAAACTCTTCGATATAATGCTACAGTAAGGGCACTTTTCTGGATTCCTAAACCCAAAAAAATTGTGAGAATATTAACCCACACAAACATAAGGAGAGGAATCTGCATAAACAGCAATACAAGCAAGTTCTTCTGTGTAACCCTTTGTTGCTCCCCTTTCTTACCCATCCGGGAGCTACGTGTCCAGGCTAGTAACTGCCCGAAGAGCGCTCTCTCCGGTGCTACCTAAGCTGAGATATCCACTGGAGAGAGACGTGAGCCCTGCCCCACCCTCTGGAGCTATGGGTCGGCCTCACAGCCTTGAAGTCTGTGCCGACCAATGGGAAAGGGAGCTACCGTTCAAACGGTTTTGTGCCCATTCTCCCGATTCGCCAGCACGAGTTAGAGGGCTTACCATGTACCTCTTTCCCTCTCTGAGCGCTGATTGGTTGCTGTGTGTTCGCGCCATTTCTTCCAATTGGCTGGCGGCGTTAAAGGGCTCACCCGATAACCCCTCCCCTCTCTGAGCGCCCTTTCTCCTGACTGGACCCAGCTTGGTTCAGGCACGAAAGTTGAATCCACCGGTCTAAACCAAGTGATCCCGTGGAACTATTTTCGGGGATGTATAGAGCCTCCAGCCCAGACTTTACACAACGATTTCTCAGGGTCTGTACATCTGATGGCTCCACAATTTGCAGAGGTCATAGCTGGGTCCAGTAGCTGTTCATTAATGTACGACATGTGGGGAATGTACGACATTATTGTATTTTTTTGTGTGTATTCGGCTCCCTGTGTCCGGGAGATACCATTATCTCCCAGACTCAGCGACGACTGGGCCGACTTATGTTTTGTGTTGCTTTGGATGGAGACTCCCTGCGGGGGTTTGTGCATAAATACCGTGTAACTTGCCTTCAACAAATATATTCCTGTTGTACCCTTCATCAAGTCTCAACTGATGTTTGAGTAACCAAGAGCTCTAATCACTCATTCACTTAGGAGTTGGGAGAATTACAACGTATATACTCAGTCCGAGTATAAGATATCATGTTTTTTGCTTATACTGTTTGAGGACAAGAGGAACCTCTTGCTAGACCTGAATGTAAAAGGGCAAAACCCCCCTTTTGTATTTATTCAATACTCCAATTTTGGTGGTTTAATATATTTTAACATTTTCAATTTTCTTTCATTACATTCGCCTGAAGATGATTTGTAGAAGGAACACATTTTCATAATTAGGATGCCATAAAAAACTAAATTTTTTATATAACTATGTATGTGTTTACACACACACACACACACACACACACATATATATATATATATATATATATATATATATATACACACACACACGTACATACGTACACACCACGAAATAATAAATTACATACGAAACAGATGCAGTTTTTGCTTTATTTTCTGACTGTGCTACTTTAAACAAATTGCATCAACAAAAATCCCTGTGAAACTCATAGCCACCACAATTTATTTTAATTAAATACATTACTACCACTATTCACACCTCTTCAATCACTGCAGGAGCTGACAAAGGTTAAAAAATAAGCTGAACCTGGCAACATCAGTGTCCCTGACAGAATGATGCCATGTGTGTTACTTGCGAACCAGTGTCGGTCCGCGGCAGTGACAAACTGCAGCCCTGACCACACTCATTCCACTCCAAGATATTTCTAGTTTGTGCTTTGTTGTGACAGGACACTAAATTGATTAAACTAGGCCCAGAGATCTGACACCAGCGGCGGACGCCTTCTATTTGTTGATTACTATTGATTTTCTTTGATACTTAATTTAAAAATCAATAGCTGCGAAGAAGAATCGGCCTGGTTTACCCAGTCTGAAGCAGGCTATTGTGAACTGGACACAAGCCACGGATTTACGCGGCAGTGCCTTCCAATTATGGAAAAGCTCTTAACAGGTGAACGCTTCAGCCTGAAAATCGATACTACGTTTTTTTGCTCAATCAAAGAAAGTGGTCATAAATTAGGCTCATCACTGGGATTTAAACGAAAGGCAAATAATTTTTACATTATTTTATCCTTTTTCCAGGCTACGCCCTCTGAAACATACCAGTCTAAACATGTTCCCAGATAAAGCCCTCCAACTCCGTCTCAATGGCTTAAAGGTTCCGCTTCACACTATCTTGCTAATATTGCAAAATAATATGGATAAAAGCCATTGTTAAGGCAAACTTGCTCATCATAATATCTGTTACGTGCACAAGAAACCACTTTACACACCTAACACCTTATAGAAACATAGAATGTGACGGCAGATAAGAACCATGAGGCCCATCTAGTCTGCCCAATTTTCTAAATACTTTCATTAGTCCCTGGCCTTATCTTATAGTTAGGTTAGCCTTATGCCTATCCCACGCATGCTTAAACTCTCTCACTGTGTTAACCTCTACCGCTTCAGCTGGAAAGCTATTCCATGCATCCACTACCCTCTCAGTAAATAAATACTTTCTGATATTAATTTTAAACCTTTGCCCCTCTAATTTAAGTCCTCTTGTTGTGGTAGTTTTTGATAAGCACTATGAATATAGGAATGGTCCTGAGAGGTTGAGAAAATTACACTTTTAAAATGTTTGTCCTCATATAAATATATTCTTTATTTTTCTACTCACTATTGTTTAATCTTCACAAATTTCCTATGTACTGTGTTTTTTTAAGCACCATTACGTGTTAAGTAACAGCAATGGATAATCCACATATTGATTATAACTATATATTTATCAGATGAACTTTGTTTTAGGGGAGGCTGGCACAAACATCTGAGATTGCATGACCACAAGAGGGAACTAGCCTCTCATAGGTTCAGTGGGTAGCATCTCATACAGCAAGTTTTGAATATTTGTTCTTTCTTATTAAATCAACATTTTGAGCATCATTTACAATAACATCACCAAGTAATAAACAATCTAATGGGTAATAAAATGGTCCAAGATTGTAAATATTTGCATCTGTTAAACAATACAAGTTATACAGGATCACTGATCATATACTTTATCTCCATGGGCATATTGGCAAGTAGAAATTCACCAACCAAGATATCTTGCAGGACAGGAGTACTTTAGGCAAAATAACAAACTGGGAATGACAGTGAGGGATAAGAGATATTTTAGGCACAAAAACAAGTTTAGCTTTATGAAGCAGTTTAGGTGTATAGAATAGAGCATGCACCTGGAGTCTCACTGCTCAATTCTCTGCCATACTCTGCCATTTAGGAGTTAAATTACTTTTGTTTCCATTTATGCAGAAACACCTCCCCTGGCCACACCTCTCCTGATTGACACAACCTGCATTGAAAATAATGGTTTCCTACTTACATACTTTAGGTGTATGTATGTACTGCTCTGTAGACTCAAGCAAGCGATAAGAAATTCAAAATTAAGCACACTGTTGAAAAAAAGAAGTTTAAAGATTGATCTTTCTTCACAGGAAGTATTTAGGAAGGTTGTGCAAGTCACATGCAAGGAGGTGTGACTAGGGCTGCATAAACAAAGTGATTTAACTCATTTGGCAGAGGATTGAGCTGTGAGACTGCAGCAACATGATCTATACACCACAACTGCCTCATTAAGCTAAAGATGTTCTGGTGACTATGGTATTCATTTAAAGATTTTAATTATAGGCAAATGAGAATTAAAATTGTCTCATAATTCCCTGACCCTGTGTTTGCCCGTTTTGGTACATACCTGCTATTCAATCGCGCTTTCAGCTTTTTAGCTTTTTTCTTATTCTTTTGCTTGTCTTCACCATCCTTTACAAGCTCCACTGGGGCAACCGTTTCAACCAGTATATCCACTATATATTTTTTTAATGAAAGATGTTCCTGAAAAATAAAAAGTGTATGATTAAATATTGGATTTTAATTAATTACAGCAACACAAATATTAGTAATAATGTCATGAAATATTTTCTACAAGTGCTTTGAAATAACACACTAAACTAGAATCACAGTGGAGTTGCAAGATAATTTATAAATGCAGTTCACATACGAGATTGTGCTAAAGTCTGGCAATGTCAGAAAAGACATTTGCAGAATTGCCCTTGGTGAACTTCTGTCCCATTAGATCGGTGCAATTGTAGGGCCTTTGGTTGGGACAGTGGATAATTAATGGTAATGTACTGTAACTTTATGGGTGAGAGCTATAGAAGAGTGTATGACGATTTTACATAAGCATTTCAACGTGAAGGTGTACATAATTGTTATGTAGCTTGAGTATGGGAGTGATCAGAGACAAAGAAGATATTATTTAATGTGATTTTGGTAGTACAAAGTTATGGTGGGAATTGGAATCTGAAGTAGGACTCTATGGCGACATTAAAGAGAGGTAGACATTAAGGGAGAATATATAAATTCATAGATCATTTGGTATACTTAGTCAATTCTCTGTGATAAAACAGAAAAACAAACCAGATGTACATTAGGCTATAATTTGAGCATATAATTATCTCTGTTTAATGTGTTGGACATCAATCTACTACTATCACAGGATCTTTGCGGAGCAATCGATCCAATATTTAGGTGGCTGCTCCATCAGGATATCCCTCACTGACCCCGGCTGTGGGCGTCTCTCCTCCCTTTCTCAGACTTCTCAACTTTCACAGTAGGTAGGGGTTGGATTAATCTCAAAATTCAGACTAAAATGCGTTAAAAGTTGACAAAGGAAATATCAGGAATTGATGTGCCATTTATAAAAGGTGGAGATCAAAGCATAGGATTAGCTCTGTGTCCGAAATCAGTGTGAAGTGAGAGCACCATATTATGTGACATAGCCCTTGTGTTAATATCGCTGTTTAATTGTTGAGTAGGCACGAGCAATTAAACTACATAAAATATTCACATTATTAATAGAGAATATAAGGAGGGGGACTGCACTTTGGAATTCTAGATATAAACGAGTACTCCTTACAAAGACAGGAAGGATGGAAAGCTGAGCCAGCCAAAGCTGGAAATAAGTGTGTCCTCTTCTGCCCTTACATGTCTACTCTGCTTAGAAGTTGGTCGAGCAACTTTGGAAGTCTGAACAACATCACCTTGGTGCACAGCGAAAAGTTGTTTTAATCTCTCATGAACAATATATTGCAAATTGCGATCATTAAACTTTGCCCCTTAAAGGGACACTCCCCTGCCCAAATACAAAATAAATAACAATCACTGTTTAGTAGATATACCCTAAAAGAAAACTTGCATGCATTTAATTATGTATTTTTCATTGGGGATATACCTAAAAATTACCTTTCAAAACCTGCAGTTCTCTTGTCTGCTGCGTTTGCAAGCCCTCCTCTTATAACCCCGCCCAGACTTTCTACGGCTGTCCAATCACAGACATTCCAATACAGCTCAATGAGAAGTCTTTGCAAGTCAGGTGCTCAAGGCAATGGCTGCCTTTTAAAGTCAGTTGCATTGAGAGCCAAGGGGGTGTAACCAGATTAATTTATAAAAGTATCAATTTCTATTGAAAACTGCACTTTTTGCAAAATGAAAAAAAGGGGACACACTCTTCACACAGCAAGCTTTTCAGCAAACTAAAGTTGTTTAAGGGTCTGGAGTGTCCCTTTAAAGGGATGCTCTTAGCTATAAGTATTACAATCCTACGGTAGTGGTCACGGAGCAAGGATCTTTAGGTTGCAAACTCTTCAGTTTGACAAAAATCTGAGTTCTACCAGAACCCAAAGTTCCTTCCCATGTGAACATGTTATAGTTTTACTTTCACAATATCTATCCAAATTTGGAAAGCAGTGATAGGCTGCAGTTGATGGGTTTAGCCTCCTCCAGCACCTGCACAATTTATCACTGCTATCCAACAGTGGATAAATAATGTGGAAGCGATCCAGATCCCAAAGCCTATTTTCACATTATCTGTGTGGCTGCAATGGGGATGGCTGTCATTGCTGAGGAAAGCAATGGTTTCAGCGAAACTGCTCAAAAACAATACACAGACTTAGAGCATCATAACTGTAACTGTTACCTAATTAGAGCACCCCTTTAAAGGTGGAGACAGATGTGGATCTACACCGATCACTGTCTCTAAAGAAATATTAGTCATAATGACAAGACCTAAGAGAAACTGTGACCATTATCTATCTCACTGTGCCTCGTGCACAGCAAGCTTGACTGCTATTTTTGAGTCTGGATTGTTTTTATGTGCTGAAAGATATAATCTTTAAAAGATTTAAAAAAAAAAAGAATACTAAAGATGGCACTAAGTGAGACATTAAATGAGCACTATAGGGTCAGGAACACAAACATGTATTCCTGACCATATAGTGTTAAAACCACCATCTAGCCCCCCTGGGCCCCTCATGCCTCCATAAATATAGCAAAATCTTACTGTATTCAAGCCTGAAGTGTAACTCTGCATGCTGTTTGCCTCAGAAAAACAAGCAGTTTGCTGACATCATCAGAAGTGGTAGTCTGATCCAATCAAAATGCTTCCCCATAGGATTGGTTGAGACTGACAAAGAGACAGATCAGGGGTAGAGCCAGCATGATTCAAACACAGCCCTGGTCAATCAGCATCTCCTCATAGGGATGAATTGAATCAATGCACCTCTATGAGAAAAGTTCAGTGTCTGCATGTATAGGGAGGAGATACTGAATGTTTGGATGCATTTTATGCAGCAATGACCCAGGAAGGATCTCTAACAACCATCTGAGGAGTGGCCAGTGAAGTTATCACTAGGCTGTAATGTAAACACTGCATTTTCTCTGAAAAGACTGTGTTTACAGCAAAAAGCCTGAAGGTAATGATTCTACTCACCAGAACAAATTCAATAAGCTGTAGTTGTTCTGGTGACTATAGTGTCCCTTTAAGACAACATGTTATAAAACCCTGTGTTAGTACAATGGAGTGAGCATAGTTCCAGAGATCAAAACAGTATAGTAACAGAATGGAACACACTCTGCCCATTGCCAAAGATCAAGCTCTACATAAAAAACTAAATAACGGAGGGTGGAGCCTGACCAGCGAGCAGGCAAGAGGTGTCTTGCATGAGCTCCCGCTGCATGAACGACTTACCCGATGTATGCTCAGGCTGAAGTGCTGGCAACCATGATGAACAGAACCCTGCAAGCTGGGAAATCCTGCATGTACCGTTTGACACCAGACCCGAAGCCTGGGAACCGCGGCAAAACGTTGTGCAAGATGGCGGACCCACCAGGCTCACATACACGCGGACTGAAACTGATACAGCCTGACACGGCAGGCCCACTGGGAAATAGAGGAACAGAAAAATGGTGCTATGCAGTAAAGTAACTTTTAAGTTCTTGAATTCAAATGACTGATATAGAATTGTGAATGTTGCCTATATCAAAAAGAAACCTGCTGTAATTTCAAATGATGCAGAACTGGGACAAGCTTTCAAAAGGGATCAAAACCATTTTACCAAGAAATAAAAATTAGGAAGAGTTTGGAAGCAGCATTTGCTTAACACAAAAACAGAGACTGTCCTGATATGGACTGTCCTGAAATATCACAAGACAAAATACACAATAAGCAGTGCACTTTGACAGGTGATGATGATATGTTGGAGCACAAAGTGAAAATTTACACTCATTAAAGGACAAAATGGATGGACCAACATGGCACATCTCTGTGAAGAGAAAGGCTTTGTGTTCAATGGTGGTTTTGACTTCACCATTAGAATGGATGGACGCTGCATAACAGGGCATGTATGGAGATACATGGTCACAGAAAGACTATTGCATGCTTGAATATATGTGAAAGTGTGTCGGTTTCTGAAGCCAATGACAGACAAGTAAATATATGAAACATAAAATGTGGAATATCCATAAGGGCATTAAAGCATAAGGAGGCCATCTTGGATGTTGAAACAAATGAAAAGTATGTGAACAGTGTCATGGAAATTCCAGTGCCACAGGCTGCTGGACAGGCATAACAGCTAGCCTCCTGCCCACAGACTATAGGCCTGGTCACAGACTTTAAAATTATACATAGGATATGGGGTTACATTGTGCTAATGTTGAGTTATTATGTAAAATGTTGAGCTGGATGAAAGCTATTGTGTTAATTCCATTATGTAAGAGCTATTGTGCTGTGTCTTGGTGTCCAGCAGGAAATTAAGTTATCATGTCTTGACCCAAATATGTCCCAGACACCAAAACATGTGGCAAATGAGTTAGTTTATACTGAAACCAGACTTCCAGGCCACTTATGTGTGACTTCTCACACTTTACAGAGTGGCTCTGCTGGAGTCCCAACTTCAAAGAGGAATTTAGGTTGTATGCTCCCATAAAATCAAATTAACCCCTTTTGAAATTGACAATACCACCTCTACCAAGCAGTCAGTTCATATATGCACGAACATAACTTTAGTTTTACCAAACCAATCTGGGCGCTTTTTGGATATTTTGAGCGCTCAGATTGGGGCTATTCTGGAATATCATTTTGGTGGGGTTCCAATGCTGTTGTCATGTATTTTTGGGATATGAAAAATTGTATGTAAGCCTTCCTATTTGAGAGATAATTGAGCTCCAAGTAAGCTAATCCAATTATCTCTCAAACACAATGGCTTGTGTGAGGGAAGCCCTGTGATTTTGTATAGGGGCACTGCATAAGAAGCAGAGTGTGGCCTAATAAAGTTAAGATTGCTGCTTTTAAACAATACGACTGGTTGCGTCCATTATATTAGGGAAACTCTACACAAAGGGAATACTTTCACTATATTCAGCACATCTGGAATTAGGACTAGTGGAGGACTGAGGGAACAACATGAACCCGTGACAAGCAGCGTCTGAAAAAAATGTTTTGTTAAATTATGGCACGTTAAATCATCATCTTTAAAACATTATCAGGTCACAACTGCCCAACACATGGACATGTGCCAAAGCAAAAGAGCCTGAGCACCTGGCCATTAGGTGAATACCACTAGATTCAATCTTGGAGCTAACAGATTTGGCAGGCACGCCCTCTAAGAGCTTTCTCTCACAGTGTTCCTCTGTACCTGGTCCTACCTGGCTCCATTGTCCTCCATGCCCCTCCTCTACACGTATACGGAAGTGGTTCAGAATCAAAATATATATATATATTTGTGTGTGTTTGTGGTGGTGGGAAGGTAAATTGTCCTGTGTAATTCGTCCTTCCTTTAAGAATCATTGTCCTTACACGAAAACGTAAACAGTCTTATACACAAAACACTTTTGCACAACCGATGTTGTTGGTGCATAATCATACAAACTTTGTTAACTCCGATCCCAAAATGTTACACCTGAGAAAGTGTTCTCATTGTCTCCAAGTAATATAATGATTAAACAACTAAAACAAGGTAATGACATAATAGTGTTTGCTACAACATATAATAAAATTATACACATATTTACAGCATGATAGCATTCACAGTGATACAATAATATGTATGCTGTAGAATATACAGAATGGCAACTACTTTTCATCCCATTGTACAGCGCTATGGAACTTGCTGCCGCTATATAAATAAAGTAATAATAATTAAAGGCCTCACTTGCAAAGTGGTTCAATTTAAAAAGTTACACTCTGAATGTAACTGATCCTAAATTAAGTAGGGGGTGCAGCAAGATGTATGATGTGCTAATTGCATGTTTCCAGTGTTCTTATCCGTGATACCACATTCACCCGTGGTGCAAAAGGCTTCCATTTAAAGCAGGATATTAACATCTGCCAGACTAAATTGGGAAATCTGATTCCATGCAGGTCATGAGACCTTATGTCCCCTAAAAGTCTGTTGAGCAGGCTGCACCAGATCTCACCAAGGAATGACCTGTGCAGCCAACAAGAGAAGGATTGTTATACAACATATTGCACAGGACTGGATATTTCATTGTCTGCGGCTGAGTACATAAAACCGGCTGGATACAGATTGTCAATCTGTCCTGTAAGACTTGCAAACGGCTTGTCCCATCTCAGGTCACAGACTGTGCATATTGCCTCAGGTCCCAGAAAGAGGAGACAACTAGACTTGGTTGTAGAAAGCTTTAAAAGCAAGTGAAATACAAATTTACCACTAAAGATATATATGTATATATTTTTTTTTTTTTTAAAGATTATTACTTGCAGGTTCTGTACATCTCAGAGGATAAGAGTTACATTACTGCTATTACAGTAACTGAAGGGGAAAAAAAGCATAAACAGATTTAAATTGGAACATTTTAATGTCAGTACTCAGTGAGACAATTTTTTTCTGCAAGACTTAAAGATACAGGGAAACCGTTTTATCGCTGGAACCATTTAAGAAAATCATCATTTATTCACTTAATACCGAAAGACATTAGTTTGTCCGAATTTTCAACAGAAAGTTTGCCATTTAAAATCCGCTCTGCTATTCACAAAAGGCAAGTTTGTGTATTTCAGCCGGAATTGTACTTCGCCTGCCACCAGACAGTTTTCTAATTCGACTTTTTAGAAATAGCCAAATTTCTTACAAATTTCCTTCATTTGTTTGGTTCAATCCCACTGTAGAGATTAGTGGAATTGCATCCATAAGCTCCCTACCCCATAGTTGTTGGCTTAAGCAATTTCGTGTTTAGTAAAAAACAAATAATCAAAATAAATCAAACATGTTTTGCTCCACTGCTGAATTTTAGAATGAGTGTCATAAAGAATCCAAAATTTATTTTGTGGCTTATTACATCAAAAGGTTCAGAGTACACTGCTACACGAAAAACATGTATACAGGGATTGGGACTGTACTGTACATGAACAAGTTTCCTGAGTCACATTAAAAAATTAAAAATAAAAGTTCAATGGTTTTTTTCCCTTCTCTAACACAGGACCAATAAGTATGTTATTGCTCTTGCCACTCTGGAAGTAATGGACATGAATCCGTTTTATTTGAAATCTTACATCCATTAAAAGAGTAACTTGCCATTTCTTTTAAATTAGGGAAAGCTGGCCACCCTGAGATCCTTTACTCAGCAAACAGCAGGAGATTCAGTCATCTGAATCCCTCCCATCTGATTAGATCTCTCCGTCTGTTGCTGGACTGCAATTCTTATAATTATTAAGCAGTTACTAGATACTTGGGGTTACAGAATGTGTATTCTCGTGATGGTTTACAATTCCTGAAAATAATTCCTTAGCATTATGGGCACTGCATAATTTTATTTAAAAAAACAAAACAACACATGCTCAACACCAAAAACGTGTAAAAATATGAACCACACTGTAAAATGCAATAAAAAAAATAACATAAACCATTGAAGATATGGATGTAATATGGATTGCTTTCCTACATGTGGTCTAAAACTGGCCAACTAATTCAAATAGTGATCTGTGTACATGTCATTGAGAATAGAGATCTGATCTTAGCCCTGCTAAATACAAAAATGCACTAAATTATAATTAAACCGAGAGATTTCACTGAACCTCACAATCACCCATTAAAGTGGTACTGGGGACTTTTGTAAAGATGGAATCTTTATGAAAAACTAAAAACGGTTAGAATTTCACAAAGCTTTCAACACAACCAAAATGTCTACTTTCCCTTATGTAGGAGCTGTTTTGGGCCAAATGTGGAAACAGACATGACTTAAAACAGTTTTCGCCTGGATACTAACATTTCAACCATTACTAATAAAAGAATATGGGGACAGGCATCCTTTTGCATTATATGGCAGATAAAGCCACATCATTGGTCAGAGAAAAGGAAATGAGGCAATGTATTAGAGTGGTCAGTGCGCAGGAAGTCAGCTAGCTTCAAGGAGTGGTCAGGGAGTATAGAATGTTGTAGTATGTAGAAGTTTTAAGTGAGAAGAAAATGAGGATGTATGAAGAGGCCATCAGTGAGCAGGAAATAAGTATAAAGGAGTGAGCAAGAAATGAAGGCCAATGGAGGAATGATGATCAGTGTACAATACATTCAACTTGGGCAGTATATAGGAGTCGCCATTGAGCAGTAAATTAGGCAGTATATTATTATGATGATATTTATAGAGCGCTGTCAAATTCCACAGCGCTTTACAATGGGTGGACGAACAGACATGTAGTTGTAACCAGACAAGTTGGACACATAGGGACAGAGGGGTTGAGGGACCTGCTCAATGAGCTTACATGCTAGAGGGAGTGGGTTAAAATGACACAAAAAAGGTAAGGATAGTATTAGACTAGTGACAGTTGCAGAAGAGGAATCAGTCGGAAGCTATTAACAGTTTTATTGATACGCTTTTATGAAGAAGTGGGTTTTTAACGATTTTTTGAAGGAGTGGAGACTGGGTGAGCATCTAACGGAGGAGGGAAGCGAGTTCCACAGGAACGGTGCAGCCCTTGAGAAATCTTGAAGGCGAGCATCAGAGGTGGGAGTACGGACAGAAGATAGACGTAAGTCTTCAGCAGATCGTAAGGTCCTAGATGGGACATACTTGTGTACAAGGGAGGATAGTTAGGTGGTAGTAGCATTATGTAGAGATTGGAAAGCAAGAACCAGAATTTTAAATTGAGCTCTATATTTTATAGGAAGCCAATGTAGGGACTGACAGAAGGGTGAGGCATGGGAGGTGCGGGCCAGGAAGATGTGCCTCGCCGCCGCATTCATTATGGACTGTAACGGCTCTAGTTGGGAGCACGTAAGACCACTGAGAAGCGGTTTAGAGTAGTCAAGGCGAGAAAGGACAGTGGAATGGACCAACACCTTAGTCGCATCTGGCGTTAAGTAGGGGCGGATGCGCGCAATGTTTTTGAGATGGAAATGACAGGATTTGGTGATAGATTGAACATGAGACTTGAAGGAGAGGTCGGAGTCAAAGAGAACACCTAGGCGGCGAGCCTGCGTGGTGGAGCTGATGGTAGCACCGTTGACATGGAGGGAGACAGACACAGGAGTAACAACACTTGAGGGAGGAAAGACCAGAATTTCAGTTTTGGTCAAGTTTAGTTTAAGGAAGTGGGCAGCCATCCAGTTAGAAATAGCAGAGAGGCAGTCAGAGACACTAGTCAAGAGGGACGGGGAGAGATCAGGAGAGGACAGGTAGATTTGCGTGTCATCTGCATAGAAATGATATTGAAAGCCAAAGGAGCTAATGAGTTTACCAAGGGAGGCGGTATAGATGGAGAACAGTAGGGGAAGGGAGGCAGTATAGATGAGAGTAGGGACCAGAGAGGATGAGAAGAAGCTGTTGATGATCAACAGTGTCAAAAGCCGCAGACAGGTCAAGGAGAATTAGGATAGAGTAGTGACCACGAGATTTTGCAGCGAGTAGATCATTGGATACTTTGGTCAGTGCCGTTTCTACAGAGTGCTTAGCGCGGAAACCAGACTGAAGCGTGTCTAGCAGAGAGTTGGACTCGAGGAAGTCTGTCAATCTCGCATACACAATTTTTTCAAGGATCTTGGATGCAAAAGGCAGTAGCGAGATAGGACGATAGTTGGATGGGGAGTTAGGGTCAAGATTGGGCTTCTTTAGAATTGGAGTTATAGTTGCATGTTTGAAGGGCAATGGAAATATATCAGAGGAGAGAGAGATTGAGAATTTTAGTAAGAGGTGGAGAAAGAGAAGAAGACAGAGTACGGATGAGATACGAGGGAATTCGATCTAGGGAGCAGGTGGTGGGGCGGGAGGACTGGATCAGAGCAGAAACCTCTTCCAATGTAGCAGGTACGAATGAACATAGAACAGCAGAGGGAGTGAAGTTAGGTGAAGTATTATAAGGGGTAGAAGAAAGATGAGAGATCTCTTCTCTGATTGTAGAGATCTTGTCAGTGAAGTGAGTTGCAAAGTCTGAGGCGGTCAAGTTAGTAGGTGGAGGAAGAACAGGAGGGCTTAGAGAGAGTTAAATGTGTGAAATAGTCGTTTGGGTTCGCGGGAAAGTGTAGTTATGAGGGTATTGAAGTAATTAACTTTTGCAGAGGAAAGAGCCAAGCTGTATGAGCTCAGCATAAATTTATAGTGGAGAAAGTCAGATGCACAGTGAGACTTTCTCCAACAGCATTCAGCAGTTCTGGAGCATTTTTGGAGGTATCGAGTGAGCTTGGTGTGCCAAGGTTGTTGTTGGGGGGGCATGCAGCGTTTAAATGTACAAGGTGCCATGATGTCTAGTTGAGAGGAGAGGGTGGAATTGTAGAAGGAGGTTGCAGAACTAGGACAGGTGAGGTTTGAGATAGGTAAAGGGAGAGTTTGGAGATTAGCGAAGAAATGCTCTAGGTCAAGACATTGGAGGTTTCTGTGAGAGTGATGTTCAGACGGTGGTGTCAATTGGGTCTTAGGTATGCCAATGTCAAAAGTCAGCAGATGGTGGTCAGATAGAGGAAAATTAATATTGGAGAGATTAGAGGCTGTTTCTAGAGGTTGGTGAAGGCAAGATCAAGAGTGTTTGCGTGGGCGGTAGATGATAGCACTTCTTAAAGAAGTGGGTTTAAATAGGTGGACAGTGTGAACTTCAAAAGAAGAAAAGGATAGGGCAGGGGGAGTTATGATTGGTGGTCATTGAGCAGTAAATTGGCAGTATATAGGAGTGGTCATTGAGCAGTAAACTAGGCAGTATATAGGAGTGGTCATTGAGCAGTTAATTAGGCAGTATATAGGAGTGGTCATTGAGCAGTAAATTAGGCAGTATATAGGAGTGGTCATTGAGCAGTTAATTAGGCAGTATATAGGAGTGGTCATGGAGCAGTAAATTAGGCAGTATATAGGAGTGGTCAATGAGCAGTAAATTAGGCAGTATATAGGAGTGGTCATTGAGCAGTAAATTAGGCAGTATATAGGAGTGGTCAATGAGCAGTATATTAGGCAGTATATAGGAGTGGTCAATGAGCAGTATATTAGGCAGTATATAGGAGTGGTCAATGAGCAGTAAATTAGGCAATATATAGGAGTGGTCAATGAGCAGTAAATTAGGCAGTATATAGGAGTGGTCAATGAGCAGTATATTAGGCAGTATATAGGAGTGGTCAATGAGCAGTATATTAGGCAGTATATAGGAGTGGTCAATGAGCAGTAAATTAGGCAGTATATAGGAGTGGTCAATGAGCAGTAAATTAGGCAGTATGTTGGAGTAGTCATTGAGCAAGAAATTAAAGAAATATTTTATGGATAAAGTCAATTTTAGCTTAATAAAGCAGTTTTGGTGTATAGATCATGCCCCTGCAGTTTCACTGCTCTGCTACTTAGAAGATAAATCACTTTGTTTCTCGTTATGCAGCCCTCGCCACAACTCCCCTGGCTATAACTCACTCAGCATGCATGAAAAAATAGTTTCATTTTCTATCAGATGTTATCTTGCTTTAGAAATTTCATCTCCAGCTCTTCAAATTGAACTTTAGTCAGGTACAGGAGGCCCCTGAAGACTCTAAAAGGCTATTAACAGAGCAGGAAATAAAAAAACTCTAGATTGAACAAACTGTGCAACAAAGCAACCAAGAATATTTAGATTCCTTTTCAGGAATTGTTTAGGAAGGTTGTGCAAGTCACACGCAGAGAGCTATGACTAAGACTGTATAAACAAAGTGATTTAACTCCTAATTGTCAGAGAATTGAGCATTGAGACTGCTGCGACATGATCTATACACAAAACTGCTTGATTAAGATAAAGTTGTTTTTGTGCCTATAGTATTCCTTTAAGTAAATGCTAATGCAAAATGTATCATGTTCAACTTAAGCTTTAAAACATACTATCGCTGGGCAACAAAAGCTAGGAAATAGTCTTGTTAATGAGGAAATAACATGTGGGTAACACTTGGTATAGTGAGGGAGAAGCAAGTTAAATGTGGAGGGAGCAATGTTGCTTATTGACTTTGGGTTGTCATACACACATATTCTTTCTCCTTGTGTTATAACCTCTGAAAACATATTTTCTATTGTAGAATAACCTTAAGCATTAAGGTTATTAAGTGTTGTTTCTTTCTGGACCACTGTCAGAATCACCACACCCCACTCTGTGACTAAAGGGTACAAAGACAAGTGATTTTAAATAAATGTATGTATATATTTTATTATGCACTTTATCTTTCTTAAAGCCACTACTTCACTGCACTGGGATTTACCAGTTCTTATCATATCATTCAGATCACCTCTAGATTGTTCTAGCAGCCAGCAGCACTTGTAGGTATAGGGTTTACAAGGCACTGATACAGGTAATGTTCTCCATTGCTATGTCTGAGTTCAGCGTTGCTATGGCAACCCGGATGACGTCATGCTGTGTGGGCGGAGCACATTTTGCACATGCGCAGGGCATCTGATGGGGTGAATTCACTAATCATATTTTTTTCTTATTTATTGTACAGGGGTGGGTTTATGGTAGTGTTCGTACTTTTTGATCCTCAGGAAGGCCCCATGAGGGGCTGAAACGTTGATCTTTTTCATGCATACCAAATAAAGAATATTGAATTTTATGAAGACTGCAGCCTTATTTGTGGACATTCTATATGAACCAGCCTGCAGGCTTTGGCACCCGCACTATCAGACATAGCGTGAGTGCAAGACATGTTTTGTCTTTTTTATATATATATATATATATAAAACATAAGTGATTTTCTGCTCATCTCATGTAGTATCTAATTACAACATGTACTATTTGTTTATTTGATGCTACAGCATTAATGTGACCTTAAATGTGTGTGTGGTGTTGGTTTTTAAAATAAAATAAAACATCGCAGCATTAAACGCTCTACCTGGAGGACAGCTTGGAAAGTCTGCATGTTTCAGCATATTTCAAGATTCACTTGGAAAAGACTCCAGTTCTCTATTTTCCAATTATCTTTTATAGCATGCTCTGCTGTTTAATCTTAAAATCATAAATGAAGTTTAAATCCTTCCTGACATTTTAAATGTTTATGGGGCAGTCGTCTGAATAAAATGACTTGTAAGCCAATGAGGCGGCGCCTGCAGGATCACGCAGTGATCAGAGCACAGGTGTATCGCTAAGCTTCAAGCAAACTATAAAAGCATCACACATATCAACATGTAATACAAACATTTATCCAAATCAAAACATCGATGCCCCCTTCTGCTGGTTTTCAAAACAAAGTTATAACAACGGTTTTTCATGTCAATTGGCAAGAAATCTCACTATGTAAATGAAATTAGCTTGGAAATCCATTCCTGAAATACAAATATAATAAATAATGCAAAACAAAGCATCTTAATAAACTTTTCGCAGTATAGACAGAGTCACTACTGTAATGGGTAGACCAATGCAACTATACTATGGACAGCTGCCATGAGAATATGATGTGCCTTTTCTCACCAGTAGGGACTGAATGTATGGATCCTGGCCCATGTGCTAAGAACCACTGTACTGTATCCTGCATAAATATAAAATGTGTGTCTTCTGTCCTACCTGACACACACACCTATGAGATGGTGAAAGCCCACAAGTCAACTGGAGGTGGTAATAACCTCCACCATATGCCTTCTACTTAGAGCCAAGTAGAGGAGAAGAAAAGGAAAGAAGAGACAGGAAAGCAAGACAAGCAGTTGAAGCACAAGCCAAATAATCATCACCCAATGCAGGGTGGGCATCCTGAGCTCTCACCATCTATAGAAAATGAATTTGTTAGGCAAGACACAAACTTTATTTTCCTTCCTTGAACGCTGAAACTCCACAAATCATCACGTATGGGATCCTATACTCAAGAAGAGCAGGATACGAGGCCACCTCAGAGTAGGGGAATAATATTGACTAAACAACAACACTTAAAACACTTAAAACTATTTAAAGCACACAATTTTTTTTTAAAAAAAAGGATAATTTGGAAAATGTGTGCGAGTGTCTGCCTTGTAGATTTGGTTTCATCATGTCAACAAGAACTTCGGTGAACACCCTGAAAACTGTGGCCAATCTAAATAGCATATAGATATACTCGTAGTGCTGGTCCTGAAACTGCAGGAACCAGTAATCATCCAGATAGCTAGGAATATGCAGGTAGGCATCCTTTAAGACTACAGTTGTCCTGAACTGGTACTCCATCACCAAAAGAAGTAAAAGTAGCCCAGAGAGATCACATGAAACACTCCTGTGTCCAAAAGATCCTAAAGAACTGCAGACAGAGGAAGATGAAGTATTTTACTCCACAATGCTCTGACTACACCTAGAGATTGAGAGAAAGCAGCAGAGTTACAGGTGGACTGAGGCCCTCACAAGTGCCCATATAATTTAAAGTGACCCTGGGACAAGGACTTTCTTTTTCTGAGGGAGGGAGGGAGGAAGAAAGGTACTTTTACTGCCAGACACTGCAGAGATGATGGCATCCAAACAAGCTTACAAAATGACCTTGCTCTGAAAAGGCACCACCAAGAAATGCAATTAGGAGCTCAAGTCCGCTGACCAGGACTTGGAACACAAGGCCCGACAGGCAAAAAACAGTCACAGGAAAGTAGTGCTAGAAGTCAGGCATTAGCCAGTCTGAGTCAGTGGTCATGGTCCAAGAAAAGTGCATCTTTGGCGCCGAACTAGGACTAACATCACAACACAAGGACAATGCCACAGACAGTCAGTGGGCCAGAAAAACACATCCAAACTGAAGCATTGCCGAATGAACCTTCCGTCTTGTTCATGGGGGTCTTGAATGACAGAATCTTTCTAAGGAATAGAAGTCTTCCTGGGAAGTTAGAGAAAGCACCATTTATTTTAGGAATAGTGTCCGAAATGGCCAGAGTTCCATCAGTGAGAAGAAACATTTTAGCAAAATAATAGAAAGAAACCAAAGCAGACCCTGGTTTGTCCCACTTCTCATGTACTGAAGAAACATAAACATTAGGGGCAGGAAAGTTCTCAGGTGTAATTAAAGAATTGATCCAGCACATACATTCCATCCTCTGCCGGAGGTAGATACTTTTTCATCTAAAGAGTATGTAGTAGCTCTAAAAGTAAAAAGTATTCAAACCTAAAAGCAAAAGACACATCCACTCATGTGGATCTTGAAGTGCAAAATAGAACTCATACACTAGATAAAAAAAACACATTATTATTTTCAGGTTTGTAAAAAACCTTCATACTCCAGTCAGAATTTCAATGAATACATCTTCCTCCATTAGAGGCAAAAACAAAATATGTTTTCTAGAGAGCTGGCCAGAGAGGGAGGAGAGTGATAAAGCATTGCATTATAGGTGTTTCTATCCCCTCTTGTTGTGAAAGACTTTGTACTACTGGTCACAACTCGTGGGCCCTCGACATCCAAGGAAGGCAAAGAACAAAAACAAAAACCTTAGCACTATTAAATCACAGATACCCCAAATAAGATGAGAATTCCTCTGTGTTTAGTAGAGTAGCCACACACATTTTGTGCCACTATAACTCAATTTTCTTTACAGTTGCCTACTGTGTCTTAAATTTTTAAAATCACTTTGACTTTCCAACAAAGTACAGCAACAAACCGAGCATTACGGGAGACTCAATTTTGTTTTCTGCTTTCATATTTGTGCAACCAAGTCACAAAATCGAATTTTGCAATTGCCCCACTGTAATCACTGATTTGAAGGTACCCTATATGCAAGTATTGACTGTGATATAAGCACTTACCACTTCTTCATCGGAGAGCTCTCTACCCTGGATACTGCTGTTCTCTCTCACGGCTAGTTGGTGCTTCCTTCCTTTAATGTGGCTAAGAAGGTAAACATCAGAAGAAATCTGGAAGGATAATTTCAGAAGTAATAGTAGATTAACGCAAAGATTATTTATACAGTAACGCATGCTACAATCTCTCTCCTTTCAAATTGTAAGTGTTTTTCATTAATGCAAAATGTAATTACTGTGGACAGAAAAGCAATGCAAAGTTGTAAAGTGGAGTAATCACCAATGGAATGCGGCAACGGTTTCCATAGTGATTGCACCACTTTAAACACTTTGCATTAGTTTTCTGTTCACGGCAGAGAAATCTTCTCCCTGAGCTCAAGTAATACATTTCTGAGCAGAACATACTCTGGTTACTTAAGTAGGAAAGTGAACAGACCCCAATCATGAAATATAAAGGTAAATCACAAATGTAAAAGGCAAGGGAGAAAATCCAGGTTGTTACAAGGAAAGAAGGTTCTGAGTGCAAAGAAACTTAAAGAGAGCCAAAGAATGATAGTCTAGGAGAACTGAGTATGGGTTACTAGCAGAGGGAAACCCTAACAAGGCAGACTGGGTCAATGAACTGGAAGCAACATAACAATTTATAACCGAAATAATTCATTACAATGCTTTATCGAATGTATGTTTTGGCTACTTGTTTGGTTTGTATCTTGCTATGTTATGTGAATTTTATGTAGATTTAACAATGATTGCATGTGCACCCAAACATGGTTAAATGAGTGCAGACGACAAACTGTAATTGGAAAATAAGATAAATACAGATGAAGTTACATTTTCCAAAAGTATCAGAAAGGTTTATGATATGCCATAAATTATGATTTAGCATGGGAATTGTCTGTGTACTAAGGAAGGAACTGCCGAGGTCCCCAAATACTGACTAGTAAATCTGAGCATTAATAGGAATAATTATAGAGGAAAGAAAAGACACATGGAGAGAAAAAGGCGAGCAGAGGAAAACCAGGTGACATAATGAGAATTGTGAGTGGGAGCAAAATCAGGTCACCCTTAAAGTAAAAGCAATAAATGAGAGAAAGCCAAATGACACAAGTAGTGAAGATTGGGAGAGAAAGTCAAACAACACAAGCAGTAAAGATTGTGAGAGAAAGCAAGTAACACATGTTGTAAAATGTGTGAGATAGAGAAACCAACATGGTGATTGAAGAGAAGGAGTTAGAGGGACTATGTGACACAGAGCATGAGTTAGAGAAAACCAGTAACACGGGGAGTGAAGAGAAAGCAAGGGACACAGGGAGCGAAAATTGTGAGTAAATTAAAACTAAGTGACATAAAGAGTGGAACTGGTGAGTAAGAGGAAACAAGTAACAGAGGGAGTAAATAGAATGAGAGGAACCCAGTAACAGAGGGAGTAAATAGAATGAGAGGAGCCCCAGTAACAGAGGGAGTAAATAGAATGAGAGGAACCCAGTAACAGAGGGAGTAAATAGAATGAGAGGAACCCAGTAACAGAGGGAGTAAATAGAATGAGAGGAACCCAGTAACAGAGGGAGTAAATAGAGTGAGAGGAACCCAGTAACAGAGGGAGTAAATAGAGTGAGAGGAGCCCAGTAACAGAGGGAGTAATAGAATGAGAGGAACCCAGTAACAGAGGGAGTAAATAGAATGAGAGGAACCCAGTAACAGAGGGAGTAAATAGAATGAGAGGAACCCAGTAACAGAGGGAGTAAATAGAGTGAGAGGAACCCAGTAACAGAGGGAGTAAAAAGAATGAGAGGAACCCAGTAACAGAGGGAGTAAATAGAGTGAGAGGAACCCAGTAACAGAGGGAGTAAATAGAGTGAGAGGAACCCAGTAACAGAGGGAGTAAATAGAGTGAGAGGAACCCAGTAACAGAGGGAGTAAATAGAATGAGAGGAACCCAGTAACAGAGGGAGTAAATAGAATGAGAGGAACCCAGTAACAGAGGGAGTAAATAGAATGAGAGGAACCCAGTAACAGAGGGAGTAAATAGAATGAGAGGAACCCAGTAACAGAGGGAGTAAATAGAATGAGAGGAACCCAGTAACAGAGGGAGTAAATAGAATGAGAGGAACCCAGTAACAGAGGGAGTAAATAGAGTGAGAGGAACCCAGTAACAGAGGGAGTAAATAGAGTGAGAGGAACCCAGTAACAGAGGGAGTAAATAGAGTGAGAGGAACCCAGTAACAGAGGGAGTAAATAGAATGAGAGGAACCCAGTAACAGAGGGAGTAAATAGAATGAGAGGAACCCAGTAACAGAGGGAGTAAATAGAATGAGAAGAACCCAGTAACAGAGGGAGTAAATAGAATGAGATGAGCCCAGTAACAGAGGGAGTAAATAGAATGAGAGGAGCCCAGTAACAGAGGGAGTAAATAGAATGAGAGGAACCCAGTAACAGAGGGAGTAATTAGAATGAGAGGAAACCAGTAACAGAGGGAGTAAAGAGAGTGAGAGGAACCCAGTAACAGAGGGAGTAAATAGAGTGAGAGGAACCCAGTAACAGAGGGAGTAAATAGAATGA